>VWZW01008011.1:0-58239 GCA_013397115.1 Edolisoma coerulescens | reverse complement strand
TTTTTCCCTTCCCTTATTTTCCCCCATATTTTCCCCCTCCTTTCCTCCCCTTTGGCATTCCTGTGCTACAAAAACTTTCAAAAGGAGAAAGGGAAGGTAGGACTCCAGTTCTTAATTTTTCTCAGTGCTTTTTGAAAAGCTTTTTGCATCCTATCCTACCCTAGAGCTACTTCCTCTCTGAAATTCTGATTGGTCTCTGTTATCCTAACAAATTTCAATCTTCTAGGTTTCATTCCTGCTTCTAAAAGACAAGAGAGCTCGTTTCCACCGAGTTGATTTAGTGAAAATCAGAAGCAGGAGTTTATTGTGTAGTAATTAGAAGAGATGAGGAGAAAAGTCTCTTCAAATGACAAGGGTAATTTGAGTGACAGCAACAGTTACCACAGCTGATAACAAGTGGTTAGTGCTGCTGTGGTAGGTATGGCCTGAGCTGCACGGTGATGTTTAGATTTGGTGTATGCTGGTGAAACAAATCATTGCAAAGCTCTGTTACCTTTGTGGGTCTGTTGTTTTAGATGTGCATTTTTGTTCCTGTTGTGACTTTATGTTCTTTTAATGTATGTTTTTCTGAATCTGAGTGTTGTCTTGTTATTAAAACATCAAAACACGTCTATTTTCAAACTATTTGTTGCTATTTTATTAGTCAAATTTCAAAGACAAAGCTAAAACAAAAGTAAAAGTAATTAGGATCATAGAATCATTAAGGTGGGAGAGGAGCTCTAAAATCAAGTCCAGCCTTTGACTGGACACCACCTTGTCAACTAAACCATAGCACTAAGTGCGCATCCAGTCATTTCTTGAACACTTCCAGGGATGGTGAATTGACCACCTCCCTTGAGCAACCCATTCCAGTGCTTAACCACCCTTTCGGTGAAGAGGTTCTTCCTGGTGTCCAACCTGAACCTGCTGTGGCTCAGTAAAACCTCCCCTGGTGCAGCAATTAGAAGTAAGGAACTTCTTTGGTGATCTTTCATTCTGTCTTGTTGGATGTGTTCGATTTTTTTTTTTTTTAATGAGTTAGTGGGCTGAGAAGTATAAGTAGGTATTTAAGTACCAGTTCTTCGCAACTATACTGTTTTTTCAGAACATGATAAGTTGACAGGATCTTGAAAGTTTCTAACTGAAAATATTTTCATATTGTCAGCTTTAAGCACATTGTAATACAAATGCAATTTCATAGATAATTAATTTTGTTATTTTAAATCTAAATCTAGTTCCTTAAAGCTCTGATATTGTAGTATGTTTTTAGCTTATTTTTTCTTGTTTCTGTCTTGAAATCAAAAGGAGGCCTTCCTAGAATTTGCATTCTTTGCCTGGTGCAATTTTTTGTAGCACAATACATAGTATTGGTGGACAATTTAAAAGCAGATTTGTAGTTTAAAACAAGCCTGTCATCCACTTCCCCCCCTTTTTTAGGTTTGGGGTTTCTTTGCTGGGTTTTGTTGTCGTTGTTGCTTGGTCATTAATATGAGTGACTGCTTAGACTGCTCATATTATAGTTCATTAATGTATATGTGGTGCAAATGTCTTGCGTAGTAATGTCACAATCGTGGTTTAAATTCTGGATAGATGTCAGTGAAAGCTGGTACAGGATTCAGCCTGCGTGTCAGACTGCATGCTGTCAGTGTAATTGAAGTGATGTGATAGTTTTATGTATGATTATTCTGCTTGAGCCTGTGTATTCATAAATAATGTATTTAAACACTTGTTTGGATCAGAGAAATTTAACTCCCAAATATTAGGCTGAAATCCCCCAAATTGTACTCGAACGAAGTTAGATGTTTGTAATTCGAAAACCTAAACAAAAACATAAATTTCAACTTCAGCAGTTTCCTGGTGTTACTTAGTGGAGCTTTGAACAAGTTAAGAGAAGGAAATAACTTTGAAGAGAAATATTTTTGAAGAAACTAGTAGATGGATATTCCATTATCCTTCAACTACTTCTGAATTCACGTTTTTCTTTTCTGTGGCAACTTTTAGAGTAGCTTATTGATGTAGTTATGCCTTTCAATGTACTTTGTGCGTATGTTGCATTCAATAATAGTGATTTGATGTAATTTGATATACATTACAAACTGTAATGTATATTACCGCTGCAATTTGTTATGCATTACAAACATAATTAAAATGCAGTTCCACTGTTCAAGCTCATTTATTTATTTTTTCACAATAACGTGGAAGTGACTAGAGAGGGACTTAAATTCTGACCTGAGGTAGAATGTGTTATCACCAGAACACCAGGTATTGTGTAAATCAGAATGCCAGTTACACAATCAGGACTGTGTAAACGCCGATGGGTATGAACTGCACCAAACACTTGTTACTGCTTGTGTGGCTGATTGTGCTGACCTGCTGATTGCTGAGAGAACAAGGATCTCTAGGAAGATGGTGTAATTTAAGGAAATGTAGACGACGTTCCTAGAAAATAGCATTCTGCTTCCTCTTCCCTTAGGAGGGAGAATTGCTAACTGTGACATGTGTCTGCATGTGTCTGTACAACATTGAAGAGTGTCCCTTCAACAATCAGTTAATTGTGTTTAGTACAACTAATGCTGTCTTATCTGCCACTCTTACAGGAATTCCTTATAAACAGCTGACTGTAGGTGTCCCCAAGGAGATATTTGAGAATGAGAAGAGAGTGGCTCTATCACCAGCTGGAGTTCAAGCCTTGGTTAAACAAGGCTTCAATGTTGTGGTGGAATCTGGTGCTGGAGAAGCTTCCAAATTTTCTGATGACCATTACAGAGAAGTTGGAGCAAAGATCCAGGGGACCAAGGAAGTTCTGGCTTCTGATTTGATTGTGAAAGTAATTGCTTTATTATTATATTTCCTATAACATTGTTTTTGGAGAAATGTATAGGTAATTTTTTTCTGATTATCTGTGGAAAGTTCAGTAAATAAGGTTCTTTAAATTAGTATTTTCCATTTTGAGTTCTGATTCAAGTTTTGTATTTTTTTAAAAAAGCTCAGATGTGCGCCTACACTAAAAAAAATTGCAAACGACAGCGTTGAAAAAACTGTGGGTAATTTCTTAGCAAGTTTTTAGCAACCTAGGAGGAGTTGTGTTTTCTAGAGTGAGGTATACTGGTTCTGGACTCTAATCAGATGAGATCCCTGCTCTAAGGAATCTTTTATCCAAAATTGGTAACATATAACTCAGTTACTCTTTTGATAGAGTGGTTTTGAATTTTGGAAATGTGAGTCTAACTTTTCTGAATTCCACAGCAACAGTGTGTTTCAAAATTTGGGAAAACTGCTAAAAGCAAACTTACTTGAGATGTCTGAGGTTGTGCAGAGTCATGAAGAAAAAAAAAGAAACAGACCTTTACCTTGATGTTGAGGCTTTCTTCAGCTGCTCTGTTTAAAATTATCCCATCAACATTGAACATAGAATTTCTGTGAGCTACTTTGTGAACAACTCTTTTAAGTAGCTTTCACTTTGAAGAAAAGTGAGAAACTCAGAAGTGAATATAGATGAAGATCAGTATCTACTGGACATGTGGCATGAAATTCCCTGTATGTAGTTATGCACTGCAACCTAATTAGTGATTCTTAGCCTGTAGAGCTTAATTGTCATATCTCTTGAGTAATCATTTTGCTTAAAAATGGTGGGTTTGAGGGTAGCTGTCTGTTATAAAAGCAAGTGACTGCTGCTTAGAAGTCATCAGATCTTTCAGAAGGTGTGTGCTGACAATTATTGCCCTGTCACCAACCCACCTAGAGGCAATTCCATGATGTGGACTGCAGGTGGGAAGTGCAGTTACTCAGTTCAGTTGTGTAAATAGCCTTTGATATACTTTCTTCCTTCTGTACTCTTTTGGGTGGGAGTGGACAGACTGCAAGCTGGGAGAAAGGAAGTAGAATGTGTTCTGATTTCTTCTGTCTGATTAACTTGGAAACTTCTGTTTTTTCAGGTGAGGGCTCCTATATATAACTCATCTCTAGGTGTGCATGAGGCAGATCTTTTCAAGACGGCAGCGACCCTGATTAGTTTTATCTACCCAGCACAAAATCCAGACCTCCTGAAAAAACTTGCAGAAAAAAGAGCTACTGTCTTGGCTATGGATCAGGTTCCACGGGTCACCATTGCTCAGGGATATGATGCACTTAGCTCCATGGCCAACATTGCTGGGTATGACTTTTTTTTTTTCAGCTTCACTAAGTATAGCTGGTTTAAAATCATGTACTTCGATATTAGGTGTATCTAAAGTGATTCTACATCTCTGTTTTCATGCAGCTCTTTCAAGCAGGATGGTGCTGGTGGAGGTGCCAAACTACTAAAGTTTCTTATGGTTAGCTTTGCAGCAGATGAGTGCAAGGCTTTTAAAATTAACAAACTTGAATGCAATTCTTCTAATTCTTTGACTGTTTTGTCTAGTGCCTTTTTGCTCTGAACTAGGTTATCTTGAACACAGATTGTCTGTCATGGGGATGTGGTATTGTTAGGAGCTCACTAACCCAAACAACACTCAGTGTGAATGCAATTGCCTTGGTAGTTACAAAAAAAAGTTCAAATATTGTCAGACCATCTCTATGCTTTTCAACTAGTATTTTAGGTATTGCAGTGAATTAAAATGTTGTTTTACAACATTTCTTTTATTGGCTTCTTTTATTTGTTTCTTTTTTTTAGGTTGGTTTTTTTTTTGACTTTTTACTTAGATGATGTCTGAGGCATAATAAACCTTTGAGAAGGCTGCCAGATTTTGTGCACACAAGCAGCGTACATCTGTGTACGTGTTAGCTTACTTCCCCATGTTTTCATTTGGTGAAATTTTACTAAAATACAGAAATTCATAATGTACTTGAAGGTATAAAATGTACAAGATGTATTCCAAATTTGAACTAATTTTATGGCATACAGACCTCTATAACCCTCTGCTAGGGGTAGGAAAAAGAGTGGGATGGGACTGTTGAACCACAGCACTGTAAGTAAAAAAGGAAGAAAATGTGCCCTGTTGTTAAGAAAAGAAAAAATTACACGTTAATCTTTATTTTCAGATAGCTCTACTGGTGTTAACTTGGTGTCCAGCTACCCATTCTTGGACAGGGCAAATGAAGTAGCAAGGTTAAGTTATTTGCCCTAAGCCATGTAGCTCCACGAAGTTTAGGGTCAGAGTACTTGTCTTTAATGTGCGCTTGCTGGTCTAAGTGAGCTAAGTGCAGAGTCACTCTGGGTTTTGCAGTTACTTCATGCTCCCTTCCATAACAAGCCTCAGGTTACAGCCTTGGGAGGTAGTTTTAAGGACCACAGAGTTAACTTTTGGCAAGTTGGGCATTTATTTTTCAGGTAAAATTTTATTAGTGAGAGTGAATAGTTGCAGACATCCAGTGTACTGCAGTCCAAAAGTTATGCCTGAAAATGCATTCCATGATTAAAAAAAAAAAAAAAGGCAAGAAATATGAGCAAAGACTGTTAAGGGTGTGTTCAATAGTAAAATAATACTAAGCTTGCTTTATTCTACACATGCTCTGGTCAAATGTTCATCATGAAGATTGTTGTAAAGGATAGAATTTTACTGAATCTGAGAAAATACTGATATGTGTTCATCCTTGATTGACAGTTATAAGGCTGTGGTCCTGGCAGCAAATCACTTTGGTCGATTTTTCACGGGTCAAATCACAGCTGCTGGTAAAGTTCCTCCAGCAAAGGTATGTGAAATTAAACGCATACTGTGGCAAAAGAATATGTGAGTTTCTGACCACAGGTAACTGTTGCTGAAGCTATGTTAAAAGACTTTTTTCCTGCCTTTGGGCTGTTTCTAGAGACTTTAGAAATCACTATAATTATTCTCATACCACTTTGTGTCCACATCTGTAGTGGTTTTGTTTTGGGAATAATATAATTATTTGACTTTTATTTAGGTTTGCTTAGTTTTAGACATCACATTAGCTATATGGGGTTGGATATATTTTTTTTCAAAATGGGGGAAGGTAAGGAAGCAGTTAAGAAAATTCAGAGATATTGGTATTTCTGATGCATTGAGGAGTGCAATGGAAAGGTTTACTTGATTGGAATTACAGGTGGATTGGGTTGAAGAGACATAAAAGTAGAATTAGGGAAGGAGAAAAGGAAGATAAATCAAGGAGAAAACCTGTGTTTACTTAATCTATTAGCTACAGAAGAGCTGGCTCTTAGATATGTGTAATTAGGAGTTACAGCTTTTAAACTGTTGGATGTATGGGGCAACTCTGCCAAAGTAAATTTGGTTTTATCCTAAGGTATCTTGTTTAAATGGCTGGTTAATGAGATTTATCATTCTAGGTCTTGATCATTGGAGGAGGGGTTGCTGGCTTGGCTTCTGCAGGAGCAGCAAAATCGATGGGTGCAGTGGTTCGTGGATTTGATACTAGGTAGGGGGTCTGAAAATTGCAATATCAATCTGAAATTGCTTTAAGATTGTTTGTGGCTGTATTACAGTGAAATTATTTGTACTGCACTGAGTCATAATTCGCTTCCTACCATTTTTATGCCATCATTAGTCCTTCATTTTTAATTCATTTTAAAATCTGTCTAAAACTTTTCCTTTTTAAAAAATTCCCTTCGTAAGCACTCTAGATACTTTTATCTTGAGATGCAAGGACATTTCTGTTTAATTCTCTGCATGTTGTGAATGTTCACCTAACACTGAAATTTAGTCTCGTTATTTACTGTGATGTCATATGATGCAAAATAAATTACAGAATATTAAGAAGCCACAATTCCGTACACCCACCCCCCTGGCAATTTGCCCTGTGAAAATAATACTTACTAGTACTTCCCATCTCACAGTTTAAAGACAAGGTCACAGGTTCTGTGGTTATCTCCCATTTTAGGCACTTTAGTTTGGGCTCTCTATTTACCAAGTCACGACAAGAGAAATGCATGAGGAGAGTTAGTCAGCAGTGAAACCCTCAGCTTTGAGGCTTTTCTTGGAACAACTCTGCTGATTATACAGGAAACCATAGGCTGCCTTCATTCCTTATTCAAGTCTGTCTGGACTTTGCTAATGCAATTACTTTTTTCACTGAATACAGAATGCTGAGGACTTTGGTTATGGTCTCCTTAAACCTAGAATAAGTTTTACATCTCTTGTCTGAAGACTGCTATTAAAACCACTGGTAAAGTCATGATGTATTTTTAAAGTAGTGTTTTTTCTCTCCCCTACAATTTTCTTTTTCTAGAGCTGCAGCTCTGGAACAGTTCAAGTCTCTTGGTGCTGAGCCTTTGGAAGTAGACTTAAAGGAATCTGGAGAGGGACAAGGTGGTTATGCTAAAGAAATGTCCAAAGAATTTATTGAAGCTGAAATGAAACTCTTTGCCAAACAGTGCCAAGATGTTGACATTATCATCACTACAGCACTTATTCCAGGTATGTTTAATGTGAAAAGTGCTAGTTTTCATTTTTCTAGGTAAGTTGGCCTATTTTGGAGTTGCATCTCTATGAAAACAGACGAGTTGGTGAATTACGTCTGTGTGAGCATTTACCTTTACTCTTTTGAGACAAAAGGCCTGGTTTTGAAGTGTGCCCCCTTTTTTTTTTAACAACTTTTGTTTTCATAGGAAATCAGTCTGACTCAAATACCATCATGTTTTTCTTACTAAAAAAGGAGTAGATAGTAATAAAGTAAGAATATATAATTCTCTTACATATCTATTGCATCACTGCTTCTTCTGCTATACATCTTGTGCACTGAAACAAGTCTGATTGAAATGGTACTGTCTTTTGTAATTGAAACATAGTAAGAAAGAGGTTAGATTTTAGTTCTTTGTGTTACACAATGTCTGTATTTTAACAACTTATAATATGGCCTTTTTTTTTTTGTTATGACTGGAATTGTAAGATTGGATGTTAAGACTGGGTTTGCTGACAGAATTGGATTTATCTTTGGTAGACTACCCATGCATAAATTTTTTGTATGCTTTGGAGCAGGATGTTCTAGCATCTCTTCTGTCTTTATAAACAAACCTTTTGTAATTTCTTTTTTTTTATCCTAGGTACTGATTAGTTGAAAATTTTGCTTAGAAAATTAAAGTTTATATAGAGCAAAGAGAAGTCATCTCCTGAGCTCAACAGATAGAAAGCTGTATTTTGTGTTTAACTTGCTATGCCTTGTTTTGTCAGGCAAAAAAGCTCCTATCTTGTTTAAGAAAGGTATGATTGAATCAATGAAGGAAGGTTCAGTTGTTGTGGATTTAGCTGCAGAAGCAGGAGGAAATATTGAGACTACAAAGCCTGGAGAAATGTATGTTCATAAGGTGAGCATTTTAATCCGCAGTTCGTTCTTGGTTTGCCTGAACTTTCACTGTGTTTTGTAAACTGTATGCTGAAAATGAGTAGCTGCATTTTCAACGGTCTTTCAGCTGCTTTGGGCTGAAGTAATCCTTTAGATTTGCATTTGGTCACTATTCATATGTACATCAATTTGAATATTTAAAAGAAACTAACACCTTTGTGTAGTGGTAATTTGGTTGTTAATGGATATTAAATAATTCTTGCTACTTAAACTTCCAAGTCCAGTGTTTGTCCCTTCTGAATTGAAGGTGGGATTTGATATCTATTTCTTGGTCTACCTAAAAGACACAGCAGTAGCAATAGGTTCTTTGACTTGCTTATCACCTCCCATGACTTGAGGTTAACGTTCCCTGTCATAGGTAAAGCTAAGCAGGTTCAGACTGTCAGTGGTTACTTCAGTACAAAGTCTCTGGCTTACTCAGTAGTATTTCAGCTTCAGGAGGGTGCTGGCTTTGCTTGTCTTTATCTTTAACAACATGAATTTGTCTCCCATAGAGTATCCAAGGTACTTGGAACCCAAAGTAGATGTAGCATAAATTGGTTCATTAAAGTAAGCAGTTTTAGTCTGGACTGAACTACTTTGGTTTTGTTCCAGTGTTAATTTGCTCAGTTGAGAACTTGTCTTTCTGCTTTTTGGGTTTTGTTTTTGGTACTTGTAGGAAATCTGCTAACAATTACAGAAATCTGGGTGATGAGATTTATAGTAGCAGGTTTCCTAGGCTGTAATTTGGTAATGCAAGGATATAATACCTTTATTTGGGAAGCCTGTAGGACGCTGCTGCCATGGTTGTCATTGACATAAACAGAATTTTGTTTGTATGTATCAAAGAATCACACATTGCATTTGTCTTTGTGGCTTTCTAGGCTTTTGATGTCATTGCTTAAAACCTGAAACTAGAGAATGTAGAAGAGAAGTAAGCAGATACTTGCATGAAGAGTTTATATGGAACACTTTTAGTCAGAGGAGTATTACCCCTGGATTTAGTGTACTGGCTCTGTGCTATGGAAAATAGCAGCAGTACAGAACTATTAGGGTTGTGCCAGAGCATTGCATTAGGAAGCCAGCGTTCTGGAAGCATGCACGGACCTTAGCTGTAAGTTGTGGGAGCAGTGTTTTAACATAAGCCTGCTTTTGAACACCTAAGAATGTATGCCAGCCTCAGCTTCCTATTTCTTCCTAAAGCCTGATATCCATTAGTTCTCATTAGTTCTGTGAGAAGTGAGGATATATTATATTACATTTTTACATATGTATGAGCTCAGACATATGACTTGTACAACTCTGAGGGAGCTCCCTTCACTCCACTGGCATATAGAAAGTTGTCTCCAGTGCTTGCCTTCCAGAAAAACTGAGAAGATGCCAAGCATTAGGCAGATCTATCTGTTACCTGATTGCTTAAAGAAGTTAGGTTCTGAGAGAATGGTAGGGTTTGGAGAGGACGAGCTCTTGCATTGATATGTCTTCCTCTCTGTGAAGTCTTGTTGCTAATAGAATTTAAGGTTTTGTATTTGATCATGTTGGATTCTTTAGCTATTGTGAGTAATCTTCTCCTGATTTAATAGTGTCAGAGCTGCAGGTAGCTGATTTAGTTGGGGTTATAAACAGAAATAAGTGAAACAGTTTGGATATGTATTTCCAGAAGGGTAAGAGATGACGATGCGTTTTCAGAGATTGTACAAATCCTTATTGTTTTACTGGGATTTTTTTTTCAGGGTGTTACACACATCGGGTACACAGATCTGCCTAGCAGAATGGCTACTCAGGCCAGTACCCTGTATTCTAATAATATTATCAAACTTCTAAAGGCTATTAGTCCTGACAAAGAAAACTTCTACTTTGATCCAAAAGATGACTTTGACTATGGGACTCTGGATCATGTTATTAGAGGAACTGTTGTAATGAAGGTGAGTAAATATTCTCTTCTTAATTTGTGAGTACAGACCTAACATAATTTCTGTCTCTTCAAAATACATTCAAAGATACTGCATACCAACAGACTTCAGAGGTGGCTTGATGGAGCATGTGGGAAATGGTGTGTTTATTCAGCTGAATATTCCTCTGTCTCTTTTTAGTTTTGTCTTCTTGTCAAGGTTAAACCTAATGTGCTTACTAATGAAAAATAGGAAAAGGATAAAGTTTGCGTGTTTCATGTGATAAAAGCATAGCTACTCAAAACATATTTGAGACTTTACCAGACCAAAACATTTTTCTAGAAAAACATTCTTCCTTTTTTGTTTTTTAAATAAGTGTTCCTTTTATAGTAAGAGAAAAAAAAACGGTGAAACTAGAATATGCAGAATACTTTAATCTTTGTCAGAAAATAATAAAATAAAAACTCAGGGCATTGACTTCAGCTCTCCCAGACCACTGGAGTGGTGTGTACAGCTCGGGGCTGATAGCTCCACAGTTATTCCTCAGAGGCCTGCAGAACAACAAGAAATATGGGGTATCATCCTTGGTTCCTATCTGAGGTATGGAAAGGCTGTGATTGCAGTTCACATCTGTAGCCAATTTTGTTATTTCCAAGACCTTGTTTCATTTTTCACAGATGTTTTCCACTTCAGGAACTTTATCTCTTTGTTTTTCTCTTGTTTCTGCTCTGTAGCCTAGTGCTGTGTCTTCACCAGGTGCTCTTGGACACTGATATCAAATCTTGTTAGAAGAATGTGTAAACCAGTATGATTAACTTGGTCATGCCTTGCAAACTTCTGCAGGTGCAGAAAAGGAGCCTGTTCCTGGGCATGGCTGTAGGATGTTAGCACTTGCCTGAATTTCAGGATTAGGAGGAAAAGGTTTCTCTAAGTACTAAGCATCTGCCATGTGAGGTTTAACTGTAAATATCTCTTGTCAGGATGGCAAAGTGATTTTCCCAGCACCTACACCAAATAACATTCCTCAAGGAGCACCAGTGAAGCAGAAGACTGTAGCAGAGCTGGAAGCAGAAAAAGCAGCTACTATTACGCCTTTTAGAAAAACCATGACTAGTGCATCTGTATACACAGCAGGTAGGCAACTTCCAGAGCTGGATAATCAGTGAAGAGTACTACTCCCCATTTTGCTAATACTTTTGAGTGACCCAGCACCTAACTTGTTCAATTGAATAACTATTTGGGAGAGCAGTTGGTTGGCTGGGTATGCTGGTGCAAAATCAGTGTAGTGTAAAAATTACTTGAGAGGGAAAATAAAATTGTAGAAATTTAACCAAAAATCTTGACATTTCAGCAAGTGCTGATTCATGCTTTGTGTATATATGTGTGTTTGGCTCTATTTAAATATTAGTAAAATGCTTAAAATTCTGAAGGACTTGTGCCAGGGACTGTGCCCATACTTTGCAGTACAATCAGTTCAATGCCTTTGCTTTCTTCAGATTTTACTGTACTGTGTGAGACTTAAATGTCCACAATCTACTAAAGTACTGGAAATGGGACATTTGCTTTGACAAATAAGTATTGGCTCTTCATTTAATTTGTTACTGTCAGTGCATCAGAGCTGCATGAGGTAATTAATGAATTCAGTAGTCTTAATTTTAATCCCTGTTCTTCATACATATTACTTGGATGTGTCAAAGCATATCTCAACATAATTGTGACTTCTACGGTTTTTTCTGTCGAACAGGAGAGTGTCAGGATTCAGTGTTGGTGTAGAAACCTATCTTTGCTGTACTGTGTGCATGCATAACAAATATGTGTGGATTATATTTATGGCTTCATTTTCTATTGTAAGAGAAACTCTAGCACTGAAAGAACTTTGTATATTTGACAAAATGATCCCCCTGATTTTGAAACTAGTCCAGGCAGAGAACTCCATTTTGCTTTGTGTCAGTACTACGCTCCTGTTGTATACAGTTTAAATGTGAGAAGTCATTGAAAAGTCCCAGAGTTTTCCTGTGCTTTCCTTCTAGGTTTAGCTGGTATGTTAGGGCTGGGCATTGCAGCACCTAATGCTGCTTTCACACAAATGGTGACGACGTTCGGCCTCGCTGGAATCGTGGGGTACCACACAGTGTGGGGTGTGACTCCTGCTCTGCACTCCCCACTCATGTCTGTGACTAATGCTATCTCAGGTAAGTGGCTGTCACACAGCTGCTTGTTGTCTACTTGAAGTAGGCACAACTCCTTTTACTCGAACTTTAGACAGAAGTCTGCCAATAGAGCTTTTAGAATGCCAAAGAGCCTAGTCCTGCTGTGCATATTTGAGTTAACTTTCATAAATAGCAAGGACACCTGAAACATTGTATTTCTGAGAGTATGATTTTTTTCAAAAGAAAGGCAAATGTGTTGCTGTATACGTCTAATTTTCAAAAGTAACACTTTTTACATTTGACCTGTTTGCTTAAAACTTTGTTTTACTTGGAGAGCTGCAGTCTCCTTTCATAGACCACATCTCTCCTCCCATCTCTCCAAAAGGTTGCCCTGAAAATAACTTCTGTAGTTTTTNTTTTCTTTTGAAACATGTTTGTATTCCTGAAAAAGACCATTGTAGTCTTCCTTAAAGAATTAATGTGTGAAGTAGGGGTCAAAATTTGAGTTGACTAGTGTTTGTCCTACAGTTGAAAGGAAACTTCCAATGGCGTAGAGCCTTTTGAGGTTACACAGTTACCTTTTCCAGTAACACTTTTTTCTGTTTTAAATAGGTCTAACTGCAGTTGGTGGGCTGGTACTGATGGGAGGACACTATCTCCCTGAAAACATTTCCCAAAGTCTAGCAGTGCTTTCAGCCTTTATCTCTTCAGTCAATATTGCAGGTATGAATGTTAGGTTTTCTCCCAAGAATAACTTCAAGTACTAGTGTAATTTTTGAATTTCTTCTAGTGCTTTAATTGGATAATTCCAGAAATACTAGTCTGAGAATAGAATCTGAGAGCAGATTTATCAATAAAAACCCATCGCCCTTCCAAAATTCACAGTAGTTATTGTAAGTATTTTGCATACTCTGTGGAGTAACCTTTTTTAGGAAATATTTAAATGTGCATTTTCCTTTCACAGTATCCTTTGGGTGATGATTATATACAATATATTTTCCTGTATAACCCAAGATGGTAGTGGATTTGTACTTGTATTAATTTTCCTACTTGAAATATATACTAGTGGCATAGAACAAAATTCTGCTTCCTTGAGCTTCAGAAGTCCCAGCTTCAATAATAAAAAAGACAAGAATGTGACTTACAAATACTGCTTTTGCTAGAGTAGGTGGGGAAAAGAACACAGTCATAAACTAAGCTGTATCCTACAGTCAGTGTAGAGTATGGAGCCAGAGCCTTTTCTTCTGAATTTCTTCCAAAGGCTAAGAGACACCCTGATTATACCTTTGTTTCCCAGTGGTTTTCTAGGTTACTAGCTTTACTGGTCGCTAAATTGTGTGGTAATATGGTATTACTAAATATTTCTTATATTTTGCCATGTGCTTGATTTCAGATTTTACTTTTTTAAGATTGCTCCATTACTTTTTCCAGGTGGCTTTTTAGTTACACAGAGAATGCTGGATATGTTCAAACGTCCCACAGATCCTCCTGAGTACAACTACTTGTACCTGCTCCCTGGTGGTGTGTTTGTAGGAGGCTATGCAGCTGCTCTCAGCGGTGGCTATAACATTGAACAAGTAAGAAGATAACTTTATGGCTCTTAGCTCAGTGCTATGTTTCTTCATGCCTCTTCTGTTGAAGAGTAAATAACAAATAATCCCAGGTCTTTCCATCAGCTGCATATTCCCATGAGGCCAATCTGAAGTTGATTAACTGTAAGCTTGCAGTCACACGGCTAACATACTTTAAAAGCTTTGTTGTTGTTGTTTTGTGTAAAGTAGCAGGTGCTTTTATTTATCAGACTGTTTTCCTAAATCACAATCTAAATAATACAGAAACTACAGAAATCAGTCTTTGGTTTAAATGTTTCTGAAAGTTCAACTTGGCATGACAGTTAAAAAAGGATGGGATCAGTTTTCATCACAGAGGGATGTGCAGGGATTTCACCTATACCACCTTTTATTGTAAACTTTTGTTCGCATTTGTTTTAATAGTAAGAAAAATCAATCTGTATTGCCTTGTGCATTTGGAAAGAGTGAATCCAAACATACAGTTACGGCAGGGGCTTGTAATGTATTTGTGTTTTTTTCAATTATCTGGACATATATAGCTCAGTTCATGTAAGTTTGTTTATCCTCTTTGAAAACAGCAGTTATAGAACATCATAGAATCATTAATGTAGGAAAAGACCTTTAAGACCATCAAGTCCAACCATCAGCCTTGCACCACCACCATGGTCACCACTAGACCATGTCCTCAAGTACCATATCCACAAGTTTTTTTGAACACTTCCAGGGATGGTGACTCCACCACTTTTCTGGGCAGCCTGTTCCAAAGTTTGACCATGCTTTCCATGAAAAAAAAAGTCCTAATATCTAATATAACCCTCCCCTGGAGCAACTTGAGGCCATTTCTTCTTGTTCTCTCTTCTTCTTGTTACCTGGGAGATGAGACCAATTCCCACCTGGCTACAACCTCTTTTTGAGGAGTTGTAGACAGTGATAAAGTCTCCCCAAGCTTCCTTTTCTCCAGACTAAACACCTCTGACTCCTTCCTCATCAGACTTGTGCTCCACAGCCTTCACCAGCTTTGTTGCCTTTCTCTGGACTCCCTTCAGTGTCTTTCTTGGAGTGAGGGGCCCAAAACTGGACATAGGATTCCAGGTGTGGCCTCTCCAGTGCTGCGTAGAGGGGAATGCCCACAGTTTTACTCCTGCTGGCCATACTATTTCTGATAGTTCAGAACTATCTAAACTATTTCTTAGTTCAAATGTGCCATAAACAAATTCTGAAACTATTCCTATAGTGAACAGGACCGTTTAGCTTTGGATTTGTGCTAAATTAAAGGTTGCTTCTGAACTGATGAGGAAAATTGGCTTGGCTCTAGTTTAGCATTCATTCTGCAGATAAACAAAGGTCATCAATTAGGGGAAAAGCTTTATAGATACCACATTTTAATTGGCCAAAAGCACATCCTGTTTGACAGTTTTTCGACTTCAATTAGGAATTGTGACTTAAACACATTCTGGAGAAATCAGCCCTTTTGTGCAATAATCAGAGATGTTTTTAATAGCAATGCAGTTTGTCACTACTTCATATTCATGGTTTTCTTATTTTAAAGGTGATGTATCTGGGCTCAGGACTGTGCTGTGTTGGTGCCCTGGCTGGTTTGTCTACCCAAGGAACAGCTCGTCTCGGAAATGCTTTGGGTATGATTGGTGTTGCAGGAGGTTTAGCCGCAACTCTTGGAAGCCTTAATCCCTCACCTGAACTGCTGGCACAGATGTCAGGTGCAATGGCACTTGGTGGGACCATAGGTATGTGTATGATGAACTAACAATATGTTCCATGCATGCATACATGCAAGCTGTAAATACATAAAATACTGTAGAGCTCACAGGTGAATTGACTAGCTGACATTTGTGGCTTGTGCAAAATTATTTTGCAAATGTGTGAACAAAATATCATAACTTTCAGGGCTTTTATTAATGCTTCAGAATGTGATAAAGAATGGGCTGACTGGTGGAAAAGCGGGAGCACATGATCTCTGATAGAGAAACTGTGTCCGGAGGTAAATGATCTTGCCCAACTTCATACTTCAGTTCCTGACCGAATACTGCCAAATTCCCTCTTTAACACTGGGCCTTTGTCACAGAAATGAATTTTGCCATATTTAGTGAAGCTTCTTAGAAATTATATGCTTTAATCTTTCTATTTTTCATGATGTTCCCCTTGCACAAAATATACATATACAGCTTTCAGTTCAATGCCATATCAATTTCTAGCTGGAACAGGCTTGTGTGTGTGTATGCATTGCACACTGAACCATCCTGTACTGATTTCTAGCTGAGCGGGTTGGCTGTGTTTTGTAAGACTTCCCTTCTGTCTTCAACTCTCAATAGGTCTGACAATCGCTAAACGCATCCAGATTACAGATCTGCCTCAGCTAGTGGCTGCTTTCCACAGTTTGGTTGGTTTGGCTGCTGTGCTCACCTGTGTAGCAGAGTACATGATTGAATATCCTCACTTTGCCACCGATCCTGCTGCAAACCTCACCAAGATTGTGGCGTATCTTGGCACATACATTGGTGGAGTGACTTTCAGTGGCTCTCTTGTTGCATATGGAAAACTGCAAGGTGAGACCTTCTGTTTAGAACTAGGTATTTGTTAAAAAGTTTATCTTCCCCCAGAATTTAGCTCTACTTTTAGACTGCTGTGTAAGTGGAAAGAAACAGTCTATTTTGCATCAGGTAAAGGTTCATATGTTTAATTCTTATGAGTGCACTTTTTTGTTTCTAATTCTGTTTAATTTGTGTGCAGCTTTAGTTATGAAAGGTTGTCTTCAGTGCTTGGGCATATTACTACTATCTATTACAAAATTGTGTAAACTTTGCCTCAGTTCATCTTGTCTAGAAACACGTGTTGCTTTTGTGTTAAGACACTGTCTGATGCTTTTTCTGGAATTGATTTTATTGCACTTTGATGATCACAACTTTGTATTTCTGAGCAGACATTTTAATTTAAACTCTCATATTGCTGGATTCAGTGAGCACTGCTAATACTTCTAGGATGTTGTTCCTAGCATTGCAATCTTCATTAAGGTAGGCAGCTTGCAGTATTAGTTGAGGCTGCCTCATCCTAAACCATTCAGTTCACTGTCTATTTACCTACTGCACAAACTCCATGCTCCATGCTTCTTGTTGCTTTAATAAATATGCTTTCTAAGTTAAATACTCACTAATTCCTGATTCTTATGCGTGTGGAGGTTTCTTTATTGCATTTATTTTTGGTTTTGTAAGCACACAGCTTTTGAGAAGCTGAGGCAATACTTGTACTAAGAATTTCAGGCTAAGAGCTTCCTATTACTAATCCTGTTGTTAACTTTGCAATAGTTCCTTTGGGAAACATCTATTTGCTTTCTTCAGTGTTTGTGAGACCAGCCATTGAAGGAGGAAATATGACAAGAATGGAAAGCTGTCTTCTCTAATAATCTTTTGAAGGATTTGTCAGTAGTATGTATTTCTGATGTATCTCTGTTAAATAGTTACTCATTTATTTCTTCTCAGTTATTTCTTTCTCTCTCCATTGTACCCCGTCAGTGATTTGTGCGCATGTCCCTGGTGAACTTCACTGCCTGTTTGAGCCTGCTCTCCTATTTCTGTTTATTTTTTTCTCCCTTGCATTTTCATATCATCATGATATGAAATATGAAGCTTGTCTATACTATTGAAGTACTGATTCTGTACTATGGGAAAGGGTAGTAAGTCACCCACTTTGACTCTTCTGCCTGACACCATCAGTTCACTCTTTCCCTTGAATTCAGCTGAATTTAAAGGAGACACTGTTATTTCTGATGAAAGTAATTACTGAGAAACTTGCACTGTTTGAACCCTTGCCATGTTGTTTGGAAAAAAAAAGCCTAGGATGAAAAAAATGTGACTGTCTTTTTAAACTGAATCACACAAATACTGAATCCCCTTTTCCCCTCAAGTTTCTGCCAATGTGGGAACCTGTGGGAGTTCTATGTGACTGAGGGTAATGGTGAAATTAATGCATTTGAAAGCAGGAGTGGTTTATATTTGGTGTTATCTGTGTAGTCATATTTTTCTAAGCACACAGCTTTTGAGAGACTGAGATAATCCCTGTGTAGAAGTTTCAACTAAAAGCTTCCTACCACTGCGTGTCATATTCAACATGCAAAGAACTTGAGGCAAAATGAAAGGACATTTTTGAAGGAAAAATAAAAAGGCTTTTAAAAAGGAAAAGAAATTTGTGTAACTGTTCTGAAGCACTTCAGTGAAATTAGGAAGTAAACCAAGTGTAAACAGGACAATTTGAGAATCTAGAAGAAGTTTGAATGTGTTGCAATTCTGAGTCAGCACAAGGTGTCAGTTTCAACTAACTTGTTTTGTCTTCTGCCCCTGCCTTTTTCTCTTTTTAATTTTTCTTTTGCTGAGTTATTCAGTTTTCTCTGAAGGTAAGAAACACTCCCCTAAATGTACATGTTCATGTCTGAAAATGCATTTGATTGCAGGTATCCTGAATTCTGCACCTCTGCTCTTGCCTGGTCGACATGCTTTGAATGCAGGATTGCTGGCTGCCAGCATTGGTGGGATGGTTCCCTACTTGATGGATCCCAGTTACACCACAGGAATTACTTGCCTGGGTTCTGTGTCAGCACTCTCAGCCATTATGGTAAGTCAAGGAATTGTAGAAAGTGAAACAAGTTACACAAGGAGTTTATTCTCCAGTTTTGCAAGTTTCCTCTTTAAGGATTATATTTTACCATCCTGAGTCACAGTGGGCATGGTGCCTGCCTGTGTGGTAACTTGCAAGTAGCAACTGACTTTTCTAGATCTAGCTGTAAACCAGAACTGTTCCAGAGAACTGGAATGCATTTATAGGATTACTTTTTGCGGCTGTTGATTAATGAAGCTTTTTATATGACAAAGTGATATTTTAGAAGACTTTTTTGAAAGTTAATTCTTAAGATACTTAAAAAGAGCTCTGGATTTTCAGGTTATTTTATGATAACTTCTTAAGATAACTCCGTGTAACTTCCCCCATTCACTCACATCAGTGTTGCAAAATTTACCTTGAATATTGCCATTCTGTAAACTGAGTCTTGCAAAGACTGGTCAGTATGAATCCCTTAATTGTATGAACAGTTCCATGGAGCTGGTAGGATATTTTTGCAAGTAAAAAAATACATGACTAAGCACAGGATGAGGACAGTGGGGTACCTTCCTGTCCTCTCTAAAAAGGCAGATTTGGAACGTCCAGTCCTCAGGCCAGACCTTGAATACTTACACTGAAAGTACTTGAATAGGTTCTAAGTAACTTGAAAATTGCCTAGAAAGATTGTGGATGCCCCATCCCTGGAAGTGTCCAAGACCAGGTTGGATGGGGCCCTGAGTGACAGGATTTAGTGGGTGACGTCCCTGCCCCTGGCAGGGCAGTTGGAACTGGGTGATCTTTAAGGTCCCTTCCAACACAAGCGATTCTGTGATTCTGTATTTATTTTTCAGTGCTGCAAGATGAGTGTCTTCTCTGGGTGTCCTCCTTAGTCATTGCTGACAGTGAAGTATTTTCTTTCCTTTTCCAGGGTGTCACTTTGACAGCAGCTATTGGAGGTGCTGACATGCCTGTAGTTATTACTGTCCTGAACAGTTACTCTGGATGGGCTTTGTGTGCCGAGGGCTTTCTGCTGAACAACAACTTGCTGACCATTGTTGGTGCACTCATTGGCTCCTCTGGGGCCATCCTCTCTTACATCATGTGTGTGGTAAGAAGTCAACAGAAACTGTGCTTGTTTGCTGAGTAATGAAAAAACTTTTTAAACCATGTTTTTTAGGGAGATAAGCCATTGGATCTCAAGCTGTTAGGTGTTTATAGACTAGAAAATTCTTGATTGAAACTGTTGGAGTAGATATCAGTCATTTTTCTTTGGTTTGGTCAGAGACATACCTCAAAACTGAGGAAAGCCCCTTGCATTGACTTGGGCCTTAAGGGTTTGAATCTGGGCTCGAACAAGTATGATTACTTGTGCTCAGCAATTTATTTTTTAGTCATATACCTCTGAAGTGTGGTTAAATTTAAGCTAAATTTAATACATAGCAGGAGATACTTTTAAGTATTGTTTGTTTAAAAAGCTGTTGGTTAGCCAATAATTTACAGTTTGGTTTTTGGAGTGCAGGAAGATGTGCTCTTTTCTTCAGAGCAGCTACTTTGGAGTACCACGGGGTGGCAGCAGGCTTACACGAGTTCAGTGCTGATGCGCCTGCGTGTCAGCAAGCTTGAGCTTCAACTCGGTGTGTGAGTTGTATTGCATTATTAGTAATGACCTCCCTTTTTCTGGAGCATTTGTATAAAAGTCTTGTATTCAAAGATGGAGAGGTAGTGGTTTAAAGAAAACTGTTCACAGTGCTACAGCTGCCAGCCACCTCATTCTCTGTTGGGTAATTCTGCTTGATTTCTGCCCTTGTGCTCTTGTATGATCAATGCCACTGTTCTCCTGTCTGATGTTTTCCTCTGGTCAGCTCTGGCTGTCATCTTTTACTTCGTCTCTACTGATAAATAGTATTGTTACCATGTTAAGAATGTCCAGTATCATTTTTTTCATGTCTCTTGAGGAAGAATTTCAGAAAAGCTTAAAAAGGTATTCTTGTGCACATACATGAAAGTGAGTTCAAATGAACAATTCCAGGTATGAATTTCAAAGAATCTTATTCTTTCTTGAAAATTGTCTGTCTCCTTATCAAAAGGAAATCAAATTATATAGCTCATATATTTAGTTGTACACATTCAGGAATTTAGTCCATATCAGTAGAAAAATAGTGCTTATGAGTAACACAGGTATGAAAACTATGCTCTTTAAAGATCAAATTCTTGTAAATCTTAGGGAAAATATTAACTGTTTGGAATGTATCTAGCAGTAATCTGTTCTATACTTTCATTTTTCTTTTACTGTCTCCTTCCTTTCTTAATATTGCTCACCTCTCTTAGCACTCACAAGAGAGTTTTGAAATACTTGCAGAGTTGGTTGGAAGAACTCAGGTAAATAGGAAGCCTGGGGAGTAGTTAGCAAAATAGCTATGCAGTGACAGAGTGGTTTTCCTGTTTCTCCAATTTCAGGAAGTTTAGTTTTTGAAGTAGTATTCTAGAAATCTTATGCTGCTTTATATAAGCTTAGACAACTAAAGTTCATCAACCAGTAAAATGAAAATAATTTTATATGATTTCTGCACAATAAGCAGAACAACTTGTTTCTATCCCAGCATTTTTTTTTTTCTGCTTTACTTCCTTTAATGGAAATCATTACTTTAAAAAGCATTGTTATAATCAAGGGATTCACTGTCATTGTCTTGAAGCTGCATTTCAGGAGAAAGAAATGCTCAAGAGTTTCAGTAAATTCTGCTTTAGGTGTTGCAACCTCTGCTAATGAAGCAAGAGTTTTTGCTTCCCCTTTTTTCCTGGTTTTTTGTGGGTTTTTTGGTTGTTGTTTTTTTTGGTTTTTTGGGGGTTTTTTTGGGTTTGATTTGGTTTGGTTTTGTTTTTTTGTTTCCCGCTACTCTTTAGTATGATTTCTGTCAAAACCAGTATATTTATTGATACTTACCTAGTACAGGTGAGAAGGTGTTTGTGGAAACATCTTAATGGTTGAAACCATATTTTTACAACATTTTCAATTACTTTTTGTGATAAAATTTAATCATCCAAAGCCAGTTCAGCTCATCTCTTAAAGCTTCAGTTGATAAAATTGGCCAGTATGTGTTCAGATAACCACTTTGTTTTTGTGCTCATATGTGCTTGATTTTCCACCTATCTCTGTGTTGTACCTGTTAGTTGGGGGAGTTAAGGACAGAGAATTTAACTTCAAAAGCAGAAGCCTGTACTGTTTGCTCATCCTGTGAATTATGAGTCAGAATTCTGAGACACCAACACAATACATCTTCTTCAGAACACTTGATTGTTAGCATGTCCTTGTCCCTCCTTTTTTCCCCAGAGGGGAAACTTGATGATTGCAGTTCGGTATTAGAATCGTTATGGGATGGGGAAGAAACTTGAGGTTGAAGAGGAACCATTTACTGGGCAGGTGAAACAGAGCAAGAGAAGGGACAAATTGTGTTAGTCTTACAGATTGTGTGCTGGCCACTCGTGTACTAGCTGTGTAGTTTCTGTGGGCACAGTGGAAGCACTTGCAGTTCTCAGGATTCAGGTGTTTGGTTTTCCCTAGGCTGTAAGCTCCTAACCATTGTTCCCTGTCTAGGCACAGCACAGAGGGCTTTTTGCCAGTGGTTGGTTTGTCAGCGAGTGATGAAGCCTGCACTTTATATCTCTATATTTGTGGTCTGTGGTGGTAAAGAAGGTGGAAGAGGCTACAGAAGAGTTTTCACACTGTCCTAGCTATGTTGGTTAACTCTTGCTTGGTAAGGTCTTGCCTCTTCTTGGAAGGGAAGTTCTCTTGGAACCACTTGTTCTCTTGGAAGGGAAGTTCTTCTTGGCTCTTTGCAGTGGAGCCAGGCAAGGGTGCTTCAATCTCATGCTTGCTTTTGGCTGATTCTCAGATTTCTGATAATATTTTATCTTCTTTTTTTTTCCCCCTTTGGCTTGGTCTAACTATTGTCTTTTAGTTTAGATATGTGTAGAAAGTGCTTTGCTTCTTGTAAGCTTGGCATGTGCAACATCTGAAGAGGGTATTCCTCTGTCTAGGCTGTCTTACCTGACACATAACTGCTGTAATGTTGTGCTCATCCCAAAGGCAGTGCGTTCGCAGGGTGTGTGAACTACTGTGTGCTACAGACAGTAAAAGATGTTGATTTCACTGTGTTTGTGTGTGTCCCTTACAGTGTCTGAAATAGTGATGACTTACCAGGAAAAACAAAAGTTCTAACATCATCGTTCTGCTTATTTGCTAGATGATAAATTTCAAGGAATGGCACATCTTCTGAGGCTATAGCAAAAAACCTGTGGAACTGCATGATTTGAAATGTCAGTGGAGAATGGACATCTGGAAGCACACTTTTGTGGAGGTGATTCCTCCCACTTATATGTGTGTCTTTCCAGATCCATTCCTAAATTTTGTCATGGTTTCTCAGCTAGTACAGAAGATATATGACACATGTGTAATTAAAGAAGCAATTTATCCTGTTCCTTTCCTGCTTTTAAAGGTTTTTTTTTTCCCTGCAGTTACAAGTTTTGCCTGTTTCCAGTTATTGACAGATATTGCTTTGGGACCACAGACACAAGTAGATGTGCCAGAAAAAGCATTTAGCCAATGGCTTTTCCTGGCCATGTGTCTAATGGAGCCAGATTTTCAGGTTGTGTTCTTCTCTCAAACCTTCTAGTTAAAGTCTCTTGTTTTCCTTTGGTGGTCAGCCAGTAAGTTAATGGCCCCCTTCAGTTCTTTACAATGTGGCTGGTTTTGTGTGGCTAATTTTGTGTGGCTTTTGTGTTTTCCTATCTTGTTGCTGTAGGAGTTTTGCTCCAGTACTACCTGTAAGGGCTTTGTGGATTCCATGCTGTCATGGAGTAGCGCTGTGCTTACATGTTGAATTGATTAAAAACTATGGAAAATATCTTGCAAAAATTTTGTGTGCGTATATATATGAATGTAAAAATTTTTTTAGGAATTCTGGCATCAAATATGCATTCCTTTATATTCCTCTCTTTAAGAACATAAAGAGACCAATATTTGCTATTTGTGTTGTTTTGTTCTTTGTTTAGGGGAAATGTTGGTTCTCTGCCATCACATGTGTAATGCAATGTGTTTGATGCTGATGTTTGGTGATTGCTGCGTTAAACTGTTTTAAAGAGACTGTTTTAAAAGGCCTTGGGTCTTTTTAAGAAGGCAAAACCAGCATATAAAGACTATTGTCAGAAAGCCTTCAATATTTTAAGAAAATTTTTTCAGAAGTTTTCTTTGTGGACTCTCACCTTTATTTTTGGATTTCATTTCTATACGATCAATACCATCCCGTCTTTCAGGCTATGAACCGTTCCCTTGCAAATGTGATTCTTGGGGGCTATGGCACTGCATCAACAGCTGGTGGGAAACCCATGGAAATTACTGGAACTCACACTGAAATCAATGTGGACAATGCAATTGAAATGATAAAAGAAGCCAATAGCATTATTATTACGCCAGGTAAGACTCTCTTGACTTACACAGCAAGATGTTCAGAGGATGTATTGTAAAAAAAAAAGATCCCAAGCAAACAAAACCACAAAACAAACCAAAAAACTGTAGCCTGAAGATGCAGCATGGCAGCAGCATGACAAATATTGACTGGGTCCATGTGATTTGTTTTTGTTCCCAGGTCAGTTATCATTCCTCAGTGCAGAGATGTGTGCCATTTAATTTTTCTCTGTATACATCTCTTCAAAGTTTGTCTTTTTATTTGCATTTTAAATTCTTCAGAACAAAGACTATCTTTTGTAAATTAAGCTTACACCACAAGAGCTGTACAGAAAATTAACTGTGAATTTCCAAGCAATACCACAGTACCAGTGGTACCAATACATCTGTCTGCTAAATTCCTGAAAGACAGGATTTTGTTTACACTTCTCATGTATGTGCTCAATTCTGTATTGGTTTACGAAAAAAAAAAGGCAAAAACCCCCCATCCAAAATGTAGTTAATATAAATACTGTAATTAAAGTAAAAAAACCCAACCTGAAAACCAAAATCTGAGTTGTCTGAAACTATTATGTTGGCTGTTCATGTTGTTCAGTAGCTCATTCCCTGATAGGAAGACTCAGGTAGGGGACAGTTCAGAACCTCTCCTTCAACTGAATGGCATGACTGTCGTTTTAAACTCATTTTAGCACTGGAATGTGAAGAATGCTAAAATACAAAGTCATCTTTCATTTTGCTTCAACTTTCATGAGACCATCAGTGAGGCAGGGTTCTAATTTGGGAAGTAATCTTTGTTTCTAGGGAAGCTTGCAACCATCTTCAAGGAGTTTGCCTCTTTCTTCTATGGTCAAACCTTGAGGACACCATTAATAGTATATGCACTTTGTTTTTCTCGTGGGTATGGTTGCTCTGATGAATTAGCTCAGACAGAAAGACTGAAAAGATTTGCTGCTAAAAGCCATATCCAGCTACTGGATTTGCATTACGCAGATGGAAATTCTGTTGAGGATAATGGTTGTGAAGTAACCTGGCAATTGCCCTTTTATCAATTTTTCAAAATACCTGTCTGAAACATCCTTTTCTGATAGAGAAAGGAACATGAATTTTTGTAAAGGTGAAATTAGTTGCTTTTGTAGCTTGACTGGTCAAATCACTGCACTGTAAGTGGTCAGGAGATCAAAAAAGAGATTAATTACAGTGGTCAGGCTGTGAATACATGAGAATCTGATGTGTGTGTATTTGTTTTATTTATTTTTAATTATAAGAGCTTCTCTTTGTGTGGAAGGTACACTTATTTTCTGCAACTACTCTTTCTGCAGTAGAACAGGAAAATAAGTTAAAATTTTGAAATTCTTTCAGGTTATGGTTTGTGTGCAGCGAAAGCTCAGTATCCAATCGCTGATCTGGTAAAGATGTTGAGAGAACAAGGGAAAAATGTCAGGTAAGTGCTTCCCTTGATGAAAATACTTTGGTGAAAAGTATTACAGCTGGTTTGGTTTGGTTTTTTCATTAAAACCCCCTAAAAGTCTTAGTTTTGGTTTAATATTTTTTTCAGCATTGACAGAGGCACAGAATAGCAAAGTTAAAGAGATTTCTGGGTTGTCTAGTTCATACAGCCCCCTTGCTGACCAGAATCAACTGAAGAAGTTGCCTAGAATCTTGTCCAATTGGATTTTGAATATCTTGTCTCCAGAGATGGAGAATGACAGCCTCTTTGGGCAGTTTCTTACGATGTTCCTTATGGTACAAGTGTTTTTTCTCATATTTCAGTTTGCAACTGTTGCCTCTTGCCTGTTCCCTGGATACCCCTGAGAAGAATCTGGCTCTGTCTTTTTTATTGCCCTCCATCTGTATTTATACACATCAATAAGATTCCCTTGATCCTTCTCTTCTGCAGGCTGAAGAATCCCATTTTTCAGCCTCTCCTCTTGTGGTGGATACTCCAAACCATTCAGCAACTTAGACCTACACTTACAGGGTTCCCATAAGATTTTGCTATTGCAAGCAAGACTGCTGTTAGAGTTCTTTAAGTATTGCGTGAGAGGATTATGGGAGTGCATGTCTCCACTCTCATGAATTTATCCTGCTGGAGTGCTGCTGCAAAAAGCAGAGATGTTTCTTAGGTTGCCAATATTGGCCTCAAGTCCTTTCCTCCTTCAGTTTTTCTGTAGGCCTTATAGATTCTGAAAGTACTGGAAAGCAAACATTTTGTCTTTCTTGCTGATGGTTTGAAATTTTGCTTGTTTTCTAATTATGATAACTTAATATTTTAAAATCAATCGAGGCTCAGTTTTCATTTCAAACAAGGTATTTTGGCAGATGCTGGTTAGCCAGACTCATTCTCTGATTTCCATATGTTTATTTCAATTAGATGGTGACTTCTCTTTGGAATCAGTACTCTACTAATTAGTGTTTTTTGGTTTTGTTTTTCTTCTTCCACTACTTTTCCAACGTTATTAAAAAGTTGCATGTAAGCTTTTGCAGTGTGTTACAGCATTGTGTTGGATAACAGCAGAGTTCTAGGGTTTAGCAGAAATTACTTGTTACTGTTTAACCAGGATTTTGCAATTTTGTGTATAAAATTGCTTTATGGATGTCTTTGTTCATGCATACATGAGAAATGAGGATGTGTGGTGGTGTATTTGCTTCCTGGAGCAGCCTTCACACCTTGTTTCTCCATGTTTAGCAACAGCTCTGTGTGTGTCCAGATTGCATTAAAACATTTGAAGACGTGCCTTAGTTGTGCAACAAAAAAACCCCTTTCATGGCTAATGCGATGACAGTCTTGTATACTTCTGGCTTTCCTTTCAGTGCTTCTGTGGGGGGTTAGCTTTTTTTTGACCAACCTTGGTGAAATAAAAAAAAAATATTGTTTTTGCCTTTTATATTGGCTTTGCAAGGGAGAAAAGTGAATGAGTCCTTGAAATAAATGGCTTATACTTGAAATGAGTCAATTTCAGGAAGGGATCACTGCAGTGGTTACCTAGTGTTTTAATGAAATAAATCTGTATTTACAGTTTGTGGTAATTCAGGCCTTTCATCACTTTGCTGAGCTCCCATGGTGTTCATTGAGTGCAGCTGTTGTCCTCTGGTTTCAGTAGGCCTGGAGTGCCTCGGGACCCTAATACACTCACCATCCAGATGTAGTGACACTCTCACACACACGCTGTGGAGGGCTGCCAGCATGGACACAGGATTGCATCAGTCTGTAATGCCCATCGTGTGCCAAGATAAATTGCGACTGTCATATGGTCTGGTTTTTTGCTTCATGGCTCACCACTGATCCAGAGAAGCTGTTGTTTTAATTTGCTTTGCCTATAGCCATAACATTCTCAGTGAAGACCGCAGATTATATAACATGATGCGTAACCTTTGACTAGGATTTTAATTTAGAAATACAGGAGAGTTTTTGGAAACTTTAGACTGTTTTAGTTACTCAGCTGCATAGCTAACATCATGGCTCACTTGAGATGATCTTGCCGCAGATCACATCTTTAATGCATTAGTAAAGTCACAGAGAAAGCTGGATGTTACTGAGCCTTGAGTATAGCTTTCCCTTGTCATGGATGGCTAAACAACAAAACTTTTTATAGGCTAAATCCCATAGCCCCCAGAATCTATTGGCCTTGGAGAGGAAATGGCTGTTCTACAACTGGTGTTGTATTTCTGCAAAGTTAGAACTAAGTAAATTGTTGAAAGTTCTTGCCTTACCAAAGTTCATCAGCCACATGTTATGTTGTTTGTAGAACCCTGGTTGTGAAATTCCGATTTTTTTCTATATAATAAAATTATATTCTGTAGTAATTTTGTGTATAGAAACATAATAACAGTCTAAAACTGTATCTTCTCATATATGCAAGGGGTGTCGATGGTCTTCATAGCCACATCAAGTTAAGTGTCCTAGTTTTTACCACAGTATGACTTTCCTGAGATGTTCTCTATCAATGTGTTTTGTTTCCTGCATAGTAAGATGTTCTTGGTAAGAAAAATGCACTTTTTTGTGGAAAGACTCTTAAAATTGTGCTTCATGTAGACTTTCTAAATAATTTCATAGTTAATAAGTTGATTTTCTGGTAATTCACAGTTGAGAGACATGCACATTACTTTTTAATGGCCTTTCAGAATAGTTGCTAGTAAGTTAGTGTTTTCATTTTGGCTTTTTTTAACCTATTTTTTATAGGTAGATGTCTTGAAGGACTTGGATTTCTGTGTTTTGATGCTGGAGAATGTAATTACTTTTGAACACATGAAAACAAGTTTTCTACATTTTTGAAAATGTGGTAGTATTGATTCAGTGTTGTACCTGGTGTTTTTTGATTTTTTTAAAATTGATTCTGCAGTGGCTGACCCCTAATCAAATGTGTTTAGGGTTCTGGTTTTTTCCTCCACTGTTTAATTTCTTGAAAGTAATAGAACGTGTGCATGGGTATCAGTTATGCATTTATCTGCAAATAAAGACTGATTACCTACAATTGTTTATGGTATCAGTTTAAAGCCATCCTCTGCTATGGCTCTCCATGAAAATCTAGAAGCATTTTAAGGGATGAGCTGTTAAGATGCTGCCAAGCAGCCTTAACACATGTGTAGCTCACACATGCAAGATAGGAATTACTGTCACTGGTGAGTGGCAGTGTAGGAACTCTGTGTGCTGGTGCAGGTTTCTGGGAAGCTGAGTTATACACAGCACGAAAACACAAAGTGTGTACCTATGTGTCAGTTCTTGGTTTGTTATAATCAACTTTTGCGTGTGGGTTCTCACTTATTAATGCTGCAGGTGAAGGGGCAGCTGGAGCCCCACAGGCCTGTTTAGCTCCAGTGCTTTATTGATGTAGTTAGAACTAGCAAACCATGCGGTGCCTGATAGCTTCTGCAAGGATGCAGCTGTAGCTGTGTGCTCCTGGGGGGGTATTGTAGGTGTGCTATTGGTTCCATATCAGTCAGCTCACCTCTGGATGACCTTACTAGGTCAGTGTATGATGCTTTGTGGGAGCACGCTCTTGTTTTTTGCCTGTAGCTGGGTTCTTGGGAAGGCTCTTGCACTGAGCTAAGATCCATCTGGATCTTGCCCTTGCTGTCATAAACCATAGTGGTTGGAAACAGGGAGCCAGTATCAGCCCTTGTTTAAGTATGTGTAATTTAGCTATCTAACTCAATTTAAATTTAGCTGACTTGACTGCAGGAGAGCCACTGAGCTTGGTCTGTGCTGTAGGAATGGTTTTGGGGGCATATGTTGCCGTAGGCATGACAGCAGGTCTAAACCAGCTGGGCTAGCTCTATGTGTTGATGCTTGTAACCTACAGAGTCATCCATATGCGTGATGAACATTATACTGTGATACTCTGAAGTCATACTGCACTGCAACTGTTATGTCGCAGGATTCAAGCTGTGGAATATCTGAATGATGCTCTTCTCTGTTCATCTAGTTTGTTGGGTTTTTTTTCCCTTCCTGTTACTTAGAATAATGGATTGTTGTTTGTACTGAAAACAGAGCTGCAGAGAGGTGTCTAAATAAAGTGAATGAGATGTGAAGAACTGTAAGTGAGGCAAAGCCCTTGGGCAAATACAGCATTTAAAGTGTTGAGTAAGCTAAATTAGGCACCAGCCAGATGTTACTTTGCTCTGCCCAGCTTTGGTATAATGACAGGAACCCTATCTTACATGGATGAAGTGATCCTGAAACACTTCTGCACTGGGTTAGGTGCTGCTCTTCTGAGCCAGCTCTTTCAGTATTGATTACAAGAATGTTATCCAGCCAGCTGTAATAAAGACAGATAGTAACTTTATGAGCTGTATGAGAAATAATTTCTATTCTGAGATTTTTTAGTCATTTTTCGTGCAATAGTTGTCTTTTTGATATTACTAACTTCATACTACTTCCTCCACCTTCAGTCCTTTCTATCACCCTCAACTCCAGATGAAGTGTTTTCTGTGCTGAATGTGCTAGGTATGTGTATGTCAGGAGTTTTAGATATTTAGTCTACATTTAAAATAAAATGCTACACTTCTTGTATTACTTGAAAAAGTTCAAAACATAAACTGTGTGCTGTGTTGTCTTTATAAAACTAAAAGGTATCCAGTAGAGGCTGGTTAAAAAAGTTGAATATCCTTGCTTCATGGTGTTTATCTGTGAAGTGTGAGTAGTGAGGTGATGCACACTTACTTAAGTACTTGACAGCTGTTGGTGGTAAGCAAGCCCCACCTTATATTGTCAGGGTCAAAAGAAAAAATTCCTGGTAAATTCTGTGTTTCAGTGAAATACCAGAATAATGTGTCAAGTCATACGCAACCTGATTGTGAGTATGTGTTGTGGTTTAAGATTTCTTCTTGATTTATAAACAAACCAGCCAACCTAAGGGAGTTCCTGTATAACTGACGGCAAAAGTATATCAAAGAAACTTGGCAATTTTTCACTTGAAAGCATTTTTACCATAAAACATGTTTCCCTTTAATATAATTTCTGTATTAAATTTTTGAATATGAATGAGGTTCATGTTATGAACATCTGAGAGAGCATATATCACAAAATGTTCCTGCTGCAATGCACGTAGCTTTGAAGAACTGTTGCTGTTGTGAGTTGGAAGCAAGATTGCTGCTTTTATTAGACACATTATGAGCCATCAAGGATTTTAGGTATCTGTTTTCCATGGTTACCTGAATTCTGAATTCTGCTTTCTATTGGACAGGATCACTTCACTCCAGAAGTGTGGAAATGTTACCTTGAGACATAACGAGAGCCTTAGAGAAGCTATATTTTTTAATTATTCTTTTTTGACATTCTTGCACATCCAATTTCAAGTAGTACTGGCAAGCTACTGTCATATTTGGTTAACAGACTCTTACAAGCAGACTTTTGGGAGTCACTTCAATATTTGTCCAAAAAAGCTTTTGTATGAGCAGCTTTCTCAAGCTTTGTCAATACGCAGTATGTGGTTTCAAGCAGAGTCTGTCAGAAGTCTCTAACTACTCTTCCTGCATGAAGATAATTTGTCCCTTTCTTTTCTTCTTTCCTTGCCTCTTGCCAGGAATGGCGAAGTCAAAGGTGAAATTCATTCTCTTGGCAGCTTAACTTTTGGCTTTCCAGCCCTTGAAATAAGATTGTATGTGTATATAGTACTTAATGGAAACCTCACAAGTATTTTGTTTTGTGTATTGCCAAAGCAGCTTTGGTCACAAAGGCACTCAAATAATTTTATTAGACACAAAAGAGAATTTTGTTGGAAAATCTATTTTCGCTGCCAGAGGAGTGATGAGTTTTCTCAAGGGTACTTCAGAATAAGAGTTCTCCTACTGTACTGTTAGTGATCAAATTTGGTATACTTAAGGTCTATCTGCAGTACTACACATGGCTTGTGTTACTGAGGGAGTGGTGTGAAATGTAAGCCGTTAGTAATTTGTGCTGTATATTTGCTGTCCTTCTGATTCTAGGTATTATCCTTTGCAACAGGGTCTCAAATGTTTACTAGCTGAATACAATCTATTCCCTTTCTTCTTTAAAAGCATTCCTTTTAAAACTTTTTTAAAGCTTTTATCCTACTGTTCGACCTAGAGCTTAAAGTTGTAGTATATCTAGTATTATGTGGATTAATCATATGTCCTTAATTTTCTTGCTGGAGTTCCAATTGTCTCATTTTTGTATTGTATTAATGTTGCCTTGATGATGGAGTTCTCGGTTGCCCATTTAAGGATGTATTTGTACAGTCTTCAATTCACAAGTGATCTGTGTTGATTGGACTGTGACTTGTGGTCCATCAGTGATGTGTTATCCATTCCTGTAGCAGTGGAGTTGAAAATAGAAGTATGTGTTGTGGCAAGTTGATTTATTGGTCTTTCTCTCCTTTCTGAAGAAGTCTGAGTTACTTTCATTTAATTCCTGACTTACTTAGATTTCTGTTCAGAAATTTCTGTTCCAAAATCCAAGAATTCAAAAATCCACTTTTTGTCTTGACTATTTTCCTTCTCTTCCAAAGTATATGTAGGCTTCTGAATTAAAAATTTGTCTTCAGCCCCATACAATGTTCATCTGAGGCACTTCTGGCGTGCGTGAGTCAGCATTCCTTCTGGTGATAGCTCCAGAAATGGAAAGACAGGAAGTGCACAGGACAGTAGACATGGATATGCCTTGCTTGTAAGGGCCAGTAGATGATCAGAAGAGTACCAACAGGAAACAGATTTGCTTCTAACCAAATACGTCTTTGGTGGTTGCAGCTAAACCAGTTTAACATCTCCATTCTGGCTTTCTTGCGTTTTTACTCTTAGAGAACTGCATACATGCCTGAGCACCCCAGATGCCACCCTGTCAGTCTGTCTGAAGTTTTAGTAACTCATGAGCAGTGTATTTTCTCTAAGTTGTTTTTGAGCTGTTCTGAAAACATTTTTAAAGATGTTTATGCTTAAACTCTTACCATTTCTTAGCTCTCCACCTTTTCACTCCCCCTCCTTTTATTGTCCCCTTTTAATTTCCTCCTAAGGTCAATCATGAGAAGAAAGTGGCATGTTAACCTAATTCAGCAAGGCATTGTCTTGTGCTTGAAGTAGAGTCCCTGTTAATTTTTCTGTTGGATTGAAGTATTTCTTCATACAAGTGTTCCTTGTACATACTCTAGAGATACCTGAGTCAATAAAGTCATTTGCCAAGGGCATTTCTAGGTCTAGTAGAGTTTTTGCTTCAGAATGGTCTCTTGCCTTTTTCATGGTGATTTTATTTAGTCTGTGGTGTTTTCAGTGATGTAAGGAACCTGAAAAGCATGTTAATATGGATGGTAGTTTTGCAGTTAAAAAGTTGATTTGTAAAAGTCCAAAAGAATCTGTCACAAAACTTGAAATATGGTACTGCTTGGAAGCTGACCTGTAAAAGTTTAACAGTTTCATTTTATTAATTGCCATTTGTGCTATACTTAAGAACTTCTCAGCCTTGTAAGTCACAGGTGATGATTTTAATGTATAAAACAAAGCGGTCCAAATTTATTAATGCAGTTTGTTCCCTTTTAGGTTTGGTATTCACCCTGTGGCTGGCCGTATGCCTGGTCAGCTGAATGTACTGCTAGCAGAGGCTGGCGTTCCTTATGATATTGTACTGGAAATGGATGAAATCAATGAAGACTTCCCAGGTTAGCACGTGACCCATAAGTTTCCAGTAGACTGGATGATTTATTTGATTTTGTTTTTGCACTGCACAGGGATTTTTAACAATCGAAAGTCAAGAAGTCAAGCCATTCAGTTTCTCTTTGTAGAGGACTAGAAGTCTTTTTTGGTGGGGGGAAGGTGGGGTGGAACTTTTTTTTTAATTGCTTGTAGTTGTGAAGTAAATGGCAAATACTTTATCTATTATCTCTTTTACTGCCCCATCCCCACAGAGGAAAACAACTGTAACTTCTTTAGGTCAGGTATTGTGGATTACTTGACCCTGTCATGTCTTGCAAACCTGTATAGCATTGTACTGGCAACTTCTTGCTTTCTTACATCTTTATTTAAAAGGCAGAAGGTTGCCGGTAAAAGGTTTTTCAGAAGAATATTCAAAAGAAAAGCCAGGCACAAAAAAAATTTGAAAGTGGTGATACTATGTGTGTATTCAACCACATTTCAATATCAAAAGGATTTAAATTTTGTCTGGCAGGGTGGTCTGATGAGTCCCTTGGAATTGGTTTGTGGATGATTGCAGTTTGTTGGCGGTAGCTGGCAGCACATTTGAATTCTCACATATAATTTGCCCAAGAAGTTTGAAAAATACTTGTGTGCATACTGTCTCCATAAATGTTTGTAGAGTATTTAACCATTAGGGGCTCTTCTGCCTAAAAATACCAGATTTTGCACAGACAAAACATGCATCGGCCTCAGTGTTCAGATTTCAGATAATTTTTCATCAGTGTCATTTTCTTTGTCGTGCTGCAGAAACTGACTTGGTCCTTGTAATTGGTGCAAATGATACAGTTAATTCAGCAGCTCAGGAAGATCCGAACTCTATCATAGCTGGAATGCCAGTTCTTGAGGTCTGGAAGTCCAAACAGGTGAGATTAACAGAGTTGCTTTAGCAAGCTTTTAAAAACATGGTTTATAGCATAAGCTAACAAGATTCTTCCACTATTCTGGTTTCCACAAGAAGCTTTTCTCCAAGCTGTCCAACAAAACAGTCAGTGCTTTGCAAGTGTGATGCACTGTTCGAGATTTTATAATCATCATCAAGGGCTGTAGTGAGACTAATGATGACTGCAATAGAAAAGATAAATTAGAGTGCTTCTACTAGAATGTGATTCGAATAAATGGTGGTCTGCTTACATCTGCAGCCCTGAAACATTTCTGTACAATTACCTGTTCTGTTGAGTTTATAGTTGACAACTTTAATACTGAGGTGGAAATACAAGAATTAATAATATGCTTAAATAAAATAAAAAATAATTATTAAAGAACAACAAACACCCCCCCAAAGAACCCAAACAAAACCGCAAAACAATGCATGGCTGAGTCGAATAGAAAGCTTAGACTGCCCATGTTGAACCAACAGTTTAGTTACCTTAACAGTTTTGCTCTGATCCAAAACACATGTACTTGTGTTTCCTTGCTGTGAAATCTCTGGTACCTTGTTCTGAATGCAGTGGTGGCCTCAGTTATTCTGTGGGTTATCCATTCAAGTACTCAGTCACGGGCACATCTGTTTATCAGCAGTGTGTGTAGCTATATATTGCAATCTGAGAAATAAACACGAACATAATTAAGGTAAAGCTTCTCAGTTTCTCTGCTGAAGGTGCGACGGTTAACTAATTTGACATTTAATAGCTAAAGCTGGCGGAAATTTTTTTTTTTTTTATGTCCTACGGGCACTTTAAGTTAAAGTCTCAAAACCCTTATTTTTATGGTCATCAGTGCACATCTTGCTTTGACTTTATTACATGGAATAAAGTAAATGCACGTGTAATGTCCACAATCTCTTAATCTGAAATATAACATTGTATTTAACAACAAAAAGTTTCTGAAATTGGTCTGGATATCAATTTATCTGCTACATTAAAGTTTGAAATACAGTTTCATAGCAGTGAGCACTCTGTTTTGGTCAGAGATGTCTCTTCCTCCTCCTTCATTTGTGGAGGTTGGTTTTGTGTTGTCTTTGTTTGAGGAAGGGTGGTGGCTGTGTGTTGTGCTGTGTCAAACATGAACTCTTTGTGTGCAGGTCATTGTAATGAAGAGATCTTTGGGAGTTGGCTATGCAGCGGTGGACAATCCCATCTTCTACAAGCCCAATACTGCCATGCTGTTGGGAGACGCTAAGAAGACTTGTGATGCCCTGCAGGCCAAAGTCAGGGAATCGTACCAAAGCTAAATATTGATTCATATTCTGTTCATATTTCCGACTACAATTTTGTCACAGAGGTCACAGAAAATGAGAGGTGGAAGAATCTCTATCATAAGGCAGCTGGCTTTTGGAGAAGACTGCATTGACTCCTGGGAGATGTAGTTCGGTCAGGGGATATAGACTTTTATAAAAAGATGGGCAGATTAGCCCTTCAGACTAAATCTCCAATGAGACAATGCATAAAAGAATGAAAATGTTCTTTTTAAAGTCAACATTGTACTGTTGCAAGAGGGAACTAATAACTCATAGCCATCTTTAAGTAGTTACTGACTTCCTCCTCCTTACTGTCTGTACTTCTGTCATGGAAATTCACTAAAAAATACTGTGCCAAAACTGTATTCAGTCTTATCATCAAAGCTGGTTTTTGGCTGGTGTGGACAATGCAACTGTTGATTTCATCAAAACTTAAAAATAAATTTCAAACAGATGCAAGCAGAAGCAAATCCTTGCATGTCCCTTCGAACTCAGGACATTCTCTGAAATAGATGCTTACATGATTTGAGATCTAAGCATAATGTTCTTTTTCTTTTGGGGATTGTATGGATGCTGTGAATCAGGAACATTTTAGGAAAGTTACTTTTCTTTAAAATACGGTTCCACTTTTTTATGGTGCACACTTATGTTAAATGAAACACAGGATATCAGGCACTTGCCAAGTAATCTTCAAGTCTGACAAGGAAATGTACATTTATTTGCACTGCTTAACTATTTTAAGCAGCTGCTAAATTCTCCATCTTTTCCAGTCGCTGCCTTTTTAAGTGTCTGAGAAAAAATATGGTCCAGTTCTGCACAGGCAGAACATCTTGTATACCTGATCTGCTCACAGAATTTGGACCAGTGTTTCAGTTTGTTCACTTAGACTTTTAATTGTCCTTACTACTTTGAAACTTAGTGATTCTTTCCTAATTAATATTCTTGTGATGCTGAAAAAAACACTTTTGAACTCCCTCTCTATTCTGCTCTTGTGAGATCTCACCTAGATTGCTGCCTTCAGCTCTGGGGCCCCCAACACAAGAAAGATGTTGACCTGTTGGAACAAGTCCAGAGGAGGCCACTAAGCTGACCACGGGGCCTGAGCACCTCTCCTGTGAACACAGGCTGAGAGAACTGGGATTGCTCAGCTGGGAGAAGGGAAGGCATTGGTGACACCTTATATCACCTTCCAGTACCTAAAAGGGGCCCACAAGAGGGCTGGAAAGGGACTTTTCACGTGGTCTTGTAGCAATACGACAAGGGGCAATGGCTTCAAACTGAAGGAGGGCAGGTTTACATTAGATGTTAAGAAATTCTTTACTGTGAGGGTGGTGAGGCACTGGCACAGGTTGCCCAGAGAAGCTGTGGATGCTCCATCCCTGGAAGTGCTCATGACCAGGCTGTATGGGGCTCTGAGTAACCTTGTCTAGTGGAAGGTTCCCTGCCCATGGGGCTCCAATTGGAACGGGATGATCTTTAAGGTCTCTTAGAACCCATTCTATGCTTCTGTGTATAAGATACTGGAGTTCATTAGAAGTTTTCTAAATAAATAAGCTATTGTTTAAAAAATAGCTACTGTGGTATTTGGACAGCACAGAAACATACTAAACATAAAATCTAGGGTTTTGATTATTTGACTTCTTACTAATCTAATTAAAAGCACTGTTTAATTTCCATAAGTCCAATGAAGTTAAATGATGACATAGATTGCTGTTTTGTGTTTATTATATTAAGTATACTTGAGTGAAATTCAAATATTTGCCTAATAACATGAATTTGTCATATTTCCATAATGATGTAGCAACTGTCCATGGTGACAAAGGCTAAATAGAAATAACTGTCCTTGTGTTAGAAAGCATTCGTATCTAGAGAAGACAAAGTATTATGAAATAAGTCTTGAAATTAATCCATCTTGCTCGATAGAACAAACTTTTTTATTATTACACCATGCATAGAGACCTCATATAAAATACAATATTTCTTCTTGGCTACCTCTGTTTTTATGTGAAGATCACTTAAAACACAGATATTGAATAGGTAATACATTAAAAAATGTAACAATATACAGCAGATCTATCATTTTTGCAGATCTCTTTTCTATGATGTGACAAAAAAAATTATCATGCAAGCATTAATATGTTGTATGCTGCAGGAAAGGCTTGTAACTGAATTTTAATTTAAAACATTGTGACAACTATATTTGAATGTAGCATGTATGGCCCCTTGATTTCATTGTGTTCAACTTTTCCTTCACGTCTGCAAAAAATAGGAGGGAAATGGGAGAAAAGGGAAGACAAAGAAATAATTCTCCATCTCTCTCCCTCTCAACTAAGCAAAAAAAAAGGGGGATTTGAAGGGATCTAACATCCTAAAGCATCAATTTTTGTCTTGTCAAACTAGCTGCAGTATGCATCATGTCTCTGCTCATAGGTAGCTAATAAAAGATCTAGCTTTTCTTCAAAAAATAGCAAACAAGGGAGGGGGATCACTTTTTCGTTTGTACTTGGAAAAAACCCCATGCTGTTACTTTGAATCAATAGTATCAGGGTTCTCTTTAACATGTGCTTTACCATGGAACACTAGATAATTGTTGAAGTGCTAATAAAAAGTCAGCTATTTTTCTCTGTTGATCACTGTCTTTGTTCTATCCTGTTGTGTTTCCTGAGCAGTTAACTAGTCCAAGATTGCTTTTGAAAGCTGAGAGAATCAAAGTGCCGCCGTAGGATGTTGAGATTGAAAGCTGTAGTGAATTGAAATCATAGTAAAATATTATTTTTCTTTTCTTTTTAATTTCATTGGTTCTTTAAGTTTTTTCCTTTTAGGTATGACTGTCACTTGACTATAGGAACTTCACTTAGTTTTTCTAGTAGATGAAGAGGGTTAGACAACTGAGAGTGATTGAACAAGATATGTGTTGCTTTTTTGAGATTAAAGAAGAGAAAAGAAAGCTGTAATAACTGGCTGGTCTGAGTAGTTTATTTTCCAGTGGCTGAGGTGTGAGATGAATCCTATCTCTTTGAGCCAGGTGCCATAAAAGTTTGCTTCAGTTGTTATTTAGTTCTACAAGACTGTTGAGTTGATTGCTGTGATGATTTCAGTTTCTACCTTCAAAGTGAGTGATAAGTGAATAATTTTACCCATCTGACAGTCTATTCAGTAATATCACAAGTCTGACACGCAGCTTTCATGTTTTGCTCAAGCTTCAGGGAAGCCCAGACTGGAGGTCTCTTCCAGAGGCTGCAGCCTGGCGTTGACTCATGGAGTAACCTGTCTTCCCTCTTGGAGTATCCCACCTGGGGATCATATACACAGAGCCTGTGGGTTTGTAGCGTGACAGAAGGTAAAGATCTAGCCTATATCCCGTAGATCTGCCTGCTGCTTTGAAGGTTTTCCTCTCTCTGCCCTATTTCCAGCTTCTTATTATCACCCAAGAGGTGTTTGCTCTAGCCTGCCTCAAGCAGGCTATGACAATCTGCTCAGCTCATGGCAAAGCAGTGCAGCAAGAACACGACTATGGAGGACACTCGTCTCTATTCAGCTGTGGAACTTCTGCACTTTGCAGTGTGTGTCCGTGACTCGCTGAGACAACTTTAATCTTTGCTGTGGTTTTTTTTTTTTCTTCTTTCTTTTTAATTTTTTTTTCTTTTTAATACAAATTGTTGCATTACTAAAGTTACAGAGAAATTTAGTCTGGAAATCCACTAGAGATAATTTTGCTCAGATCCCTGCTGAAAACAGGTCCAATTTGATTAGATTGGTACAGGCTTTCATTTGAACATCTTGGTGGAGATGTCAGCCTCACTGTCATTACAGTGTTTGATTCTTCCAGTTGGGAATAAATGATTTTTTAAAAATTTTAATTAGAATTTCCCTTTCAACTATAATTAGAATATCCTTTACTGGAATTGCCTGCAACCTTGGGAGACCAGTTTGCCCAGTCATCCCAGTCTCCAGCAGCATTTCATACCCTTTTGCAGGCTGATGTGCTCCCCCATCTCTGGAATGCATTAATTGTGCAAGCATCCAGTTCCTTCTGCAATACCCACCTGCTGTTCTTATCTTAGACAAACCACACTGAACACATACTGAGCATCAGAGGTGGCTGAAAGGGAGGGGATGGAGGAGATGCATGGGGGGAGGATGGACTGAAAACAGAACTAAAGCCCAACTATCTTCCATCATTGTTCCCCTCTTCTTGAGCCAGCGATTTACTTAGATCAGAAATTAAATTTAACTTTATAAAAATTGCATTTCTAAGAAACATTTTTCTTACTTATCAGACTGAGAAGTACAAAATTTTTTGTGCTGTTAAATTGGCTTTGAAATTTTTTTAAGTAGGGGAATTATACTGTTTACAAAATGACAAGGTTTCTGTTATGTGATCTATCAATCTGCCTCTCAGATTCTTGCTTTAATCTGTGATGTGGTTTCTAAAATTCCAATCTAATGAGTCATATGTATCCCACTATATTGGTTTCATGCAGCAAGCATGTAATTCTGGTCCACTCAAATAGAGAAACTGGGGACTGAACCTGCTTCTGTATTTTAGTTTGAATTAAAAAAATGTCATTTGGAGTTTTATCCACTTGGTAGGTTTTGGGTTCTGTTGCAGAGCACTCTTGGAGCATGCAAATTGGACATTTTTGAAACTAAGATAGCAGATAGTTTAGCACCATGAAGGAACATTCAATCTGTAGGACCAGATTAAAGGTCATCCATAGTAAACACCCTTAAACAAATAGGAATGGATTTCACACCCTCAGCACAGAAGGCCTTGCTTTGCTAGGTTTGTTTCTAGAGTGCCAAAATAGCTGCTGAGGTAGTCTCCCAGATCTACAGTGCATGAGAGAGAATGAGGGGATATATTTCAGTTTCTTCCATTCTAAGGCTCAGTTATTTCTAGTAAGTAAACTTAACATTTAAATTCAAAGAAACGCACCAATTCAAGAGTGTTTTGCACCACCAGCACGTGTGAGCTTTTGTGTAAGCTTTCAAATTCCGCAGGAAAACTTTACAGGAGGGAATTTGGGTACTGGGAGATCTGTGCTCTCTGTTCGGTACCTAAGCACTGCAGTTCAAATACTCATTTCATAATTTCATTGTTCCATCAATATGATTAGTGTGGGGTGGTTTATGAATAAATAAATTGCAAACTATAATAGCTTGCATAATCCAACTGCTCTGCAGCTGCCCAGAGGATATATTGCATTGCTGTTTTAGGCTATTTGAATAAGTGGTTTTTCCTGAGAGGAAGATACATACTCCGATGGTTTCATAGATCGACTTAGTAATATTTGAAGTTCCAAGTTCTGAAAAGGTGATGTTTTGGAGCAGCAGAGGATTGTAATCCTAATATACTAATTTAAGGTATTAATTGAGAAATTAGGGGACTAATGCACAGCCCTTATTCCAGGGTGATCATCCTAAGGATTTCTAAGGAAAGAGCATTTTCTCCAGTTGCAAAGATAGCAAGGAATGGTAGCTAATGCAAAGACAGTGACCAGGAAAAATTGTTAGAGGAAACAACTCTTCTGCTTTCTCTAATTTCACTTTTGCCTGGAGAGAGATTTTCCCTGAGAAGGAGTGGGATCATATTCTTCAACTGAACATATGCAGAGGTAGTTTTTTGTTCTTCCTTTAATAATAGATCATCGGTTTTGTTTTTCCCCGTACACTCCAGGACTGGATGTAGACCTCTACATAACTCCAAAACCTGGCACTTAAGAGTCCAATTTTCTGCACAGCATATATAAATTACATGCTAATACCCATTTTTACTCACTTGTTAGAGAAATGGCTGTGTGAATTCCACATTACTAATTTTTAAATTCACACCTCTTGACACTTTTTTGAACTCTGCAGACTATACTTCTGCAAAGCAGTTTTAATTGGGAAAGGATATGGAAAATAGCTATTAAACCTTATTTACCAACTACAGCTCATTTTAGAATACTATGTGAACAAGGTACAAAATATGTCTGTTACTCGTTTTGATAATAGTGTCAAAATGGGCCAGACAAAGGTGGGAAAGGAATTGTATGTCAGAGAATTAAAGAAGTCATGCTGTAAAGATCAGACCGTTACCTCACATGTAAGGATGACTTTGAAAATAAGGTTATACATGATGCAGTTCTCTTAAATGTGCTAAGTATGACATTTACTAAGTGTGATTAGACATGATACTGTGAGAAGGCCCTGTGTGTCTCCTGACTGTTTTTTCCTGTCCCTGGTTGACAAAACCCCACAAAACTGGTTGTTATCCAGCCATTTCCCCATTAAAGGAAGCAACAAAGGAACTGGAGGGCAGAAGGACTGAAGGGGCTTCACACTCAGTAAGAAGTGTCTTCTGAAAGAAGATTGAGGTTGAACTCTAGCACAGCATGAAATTAAGTTATTCTATTACATGGTCAGTCTAACCCATAATTTAAAAAAATCCCCAACAGAATGGAAAATAACAGCTAATGAACATAAAAAGCTCAAGCAGATGTTAAAGCTGTCTCATGCAGTAATAACTTGCAGTTGCTTATTCACCCTATTAAAATATTACAGATGTGGGTAAGAAAAGCCATTTAATTTTCTGATTTTACATTCTCAGAAGCTCATTGTTGTTATAGACCATGGTACTATTACTATTCAGTACTAAAACTCTTCAGTTTTCAGGAGGTTTATGGTGGATTTGTTGATGTACAGACACAACACAGGAGGTCTCTAATATATAGACACATCAACAATCCTCATTTTTCATTAGCATTTTGTCCCCCAAAATAGCCATTTAATGTTAGTTTAGTGAACCATATAATCTGGTATGATTGAATTATATCTGAGTTTTGAAAGCTGAAAAAAGTGTAAAATATGCCAACAAATGCAATGTGCTATGTATTGCTGTAATTTTCATGTCATATTGCTGATGCAACAGTGACTTATTTTTTCAAATTTTCAGAGATGCCATAAGCCACACTTTGTACTTGGTCAATTTGATCTGTGAAAGGTGTTAAGCTTGTCCATGAAGCTGCTGAACTTTGGCTGTAGACCTCGGAACTACTTTTTTTTTCTGCAGGATGATGTAGCAAGTAGCGTGTGTTCCCTTTTTACCTACTCCTTCCATTTTGTGTTTTGTGTGAAATTATCATGATATTTGGTACTTAAATGCTAACTCTTTCTGAGGGATTTAATTTCTGTTGTCCACCTCAGGAACTAGTCATCTTCACATGTTTTTTATGGAGTTGATCTTACAGGAAACCCTACAGTAGCCTCACCTTATTGCCCTGTGCCTCCAACTTTGCTGTCTCATTTAGAAAAGAGAGGGAGCTTCCCATTTCTGCTGGACCAGCTGTTGTGGCTGTTCCTAAAATGTTACTTGGCTGCTGCTCATTTGTCTTTACAGTGAGGGTGGTGAGGCACTGGCACAGGTAAGCCCCTTATATTCATTACAGATCTGAACAGAATAAATATGGCCTGAATGGGAGATGATATGAGTGAGAAGCTTCAGTTTTGATGTGGAAACGTGCCCTAGTGTATTGTGTTACTTTGGGATTACACAGTCTTCATGTCAGACATAGGTTGCAATTCCTCAGATTTGTTAAAATTAATTTTACTAAAAGATTAAGTAAAACAATGTTGGGATGCAGTTGAGGCAACTGAAGACCAAAACACAGTTTGAAAACCTTAGTGTAATAAATGCTGTAACACTGCACATAAAAAGCCTTGCTTTGGTTATCCTGCAGATGTGCTGGATTGATCTCCCTAATGAATTGCAGTGTACCCCTCTGAATAAGAAGGAGACATCTGAAATTTTATGTCTTTTGTTGATGACATGAGAAATGAGAAAATTTTCAGGAGGGGACAAGTTTGACTTTTGTAACAGTCAATTCTCTTTCACTCTATTCAGGGACCAGCTCTGTGGCTTTGGGCTGAACAGTTAAATCTCAGTGTTTGGAGGGGTGTGATATCCTTCCATCTCAGAAAATGTACAATGGCTTACAAACAGCAACCATTTTTTAAATAAAGTAAGTAGTAGCCTTAGCAACACATTGTTTCTGTGCATGCATTCTTCTCAAAATAAATGTCTTCAAAATTGTCAGCTCTTAAAAGGAGAAAGAAGAAAGCTGGATCTTTTGCCAGTCAGAACCTGGAGCACATGTAGTGTACAGACTGGTCCCATGTTGCTCTTGTGTTTGTAAGGTGGCATTCTACCCTTAGATCTTAATAAACCTGTGGCACAGCCTTCCATGGATAAACAGCTTCTCACTCCAAATAGCTGTAAAAGCTTTTTAGTCTACTTGTCTCTTTAATTTAGGATTAAGTTCTAGTATATGAAATATGTATTTGAGAGGATTTTTTTTGGAATTTTTCCTGCAGACACTGCTTTTTTTTTCCTCAAAAAACCCATGCTGGTGAGGTGCAAAAGTTAGAATTTGAGCCTTAGTTTTCAACCAATATCTTTTTTATTCTGTCTTCAAATTATACTGATTTGACTCTCATCCAGACTTACCTAATACATTACAGAGGTAGGACAGGGAAGTAGCTCAGGTTTTGATTAGTTTGACATTAGGTTTACCATACCTGAAGACTTAGGTTCTTCGCAGGAAATACCGAAGCATTCTGTCAGAGTTTAAATTCATTAATATTTTTCCATTTCCAAGCAGAGTTAGTATCAATTCCCTTTTGTCTACCTAGCTCTGAAAATTGCTTCTCTCCTGGCTTTTACTTTTAAGACTAGTTGTAGTTGCCTTGGGAATTGGTCTGATGATCTAGCAGTATAAATTTTAACGGGCTCATCTTGTGGGTGAAAATTAGTTTTGGTAGTTTTCTTAATTTTCTGCATTTTGTGTTGGAGGAGGTGGCCATAATTTGTAGGAATAAAAACATGAGAAAGAATTACCATGCTTTGCAAGCAATTAAATTGTGTTGAATACAAATATAATAGGAATTGAGACAAATAGGAGTTGGGTATCTAAAGCATCTTTTTTTTGTAAAAAACCTGTAGTGTTTTTATAATAAAGTTTCAACAAAATAAAGACATAAGATACTTTATCCAGACTGAATTTGATGCTGTATCCAAACATTTCTGTGCTCCATATAGGAATTACTTGTGATTTATTACAGTATTCACAAGCTTTCAAGAAAAGACATATAAGAAATGTAAATATTGAGATGTTTATCTTTGAAATATGACATGCATGTTTTCTGATTAATGAGTAGAAAAACCATTGTCCCCTTACTGGATTGTATTTGTTGTGTAGAAAATATTTTCAGGGAGCTCAAAACAAGGGATGGTGCAAAAAAAAGGCCCTAAATAACAGACCTTTATGCCGCAGGGCAGGTGTGATGCTCTGAGGAGGGGAGTCCCAGTTTGCCTCATGTCTGCCCTGTGATGGTAGTACTACTTTAGGAGAGGACTTACAATCTTTGTCACCCCAACCACTCCTTAAGTGTTCAGAGTGTGGAACACAAGTTCCCATGTTGCCTTTTTCCTGGTCTTAAAATTAAAAGCCGGACACGGTTAAAGGGAAAAGAGTTTTTACCTTGGTATTTATTTAGGATCCTTGGTGCACCACATCGTCCAGGTGGAGTGCGCCGAAATGCACACCGGAATGCACGCACATGATGAATTGCATATACAATTATAGGCCTTGCAAATTAGCATATCTATCAAAGATTCCCCAATGAGAGACTTGAATGAATCCCCCCATTATTAGGAATCTTCCCCCCAGATGGGCCTATCTTAGTTTACAGGATGTGTTCTAGAGAGGACCTTGGTGTCTGGGGCTTTCTGACCATTAGAAGCGAGGCTTCCAGGATGTTCGGTCTCCTGGCTTAACGGAACATGGGGTATCAGACTTAGGGAATTACAAGTATGTGGGCTAAAAGCACTAAGGGTATATAAAAGCTATATAAAAGGCTATATAAAGGGGTATAAAAGGGGTCTATAAAAAAGGCAAAAAATCATCATGGCATCACCCACAAAATAAGAACACCTTTTAAGGCTAATATTTTGCCATCATTTATTAAAATCCTGTAGAAATAAATACTGTTGAGGTCTAAAGAGCGGCGGTAGAGCACTCTGCATGTGTGTTGTAGTATGTTGTCAAAACCTAGGTTTCAGCAGATATGTATCTCTACAAACACATTTTGCTCAAGTATCTATGAATTTTACGTATGTTGCTGCCTGGTTACATAGAGAGTTTTTTGAAAGCTTATTCCAGAAATGTCAAAGTTAGGTCTCTTTGGCTTAGCTTGTATTCCCATTACCACTGAGAATTAACCTCGTGCAGAATGTCTAATGGACCAGCTATGACATTGTCTTCTGAAAAAGACCTTTCCCTCTTGGTGTGTTGGTTGTTGCTATTGTTTGGTGGCCTGCTGTTGTCATAACAGACTAAAAATGAAAGGGAGAGTTGACATCTTTTATTAGGCAACTGCTGTAGTTGGGAAAAGAGTAGACACATTTTTTCAGCCCTCATTTTCTTCCTCTAGACAGAAATGGCCTTGTACTTAGCTTTGAAGTGTGCGTAGCTTGAAATATTGTCTGGTCCTTTTCCAAGCTATATTGTTAGGTCTTACATTATTTCTTCTTACAAAACTTGCTTTCCATGGCATGTCAGGCAAGCCTTTATAAATTTTCTTATTGCTGTGGGATCTAAAATTATTGAACATTAATATGTTACTAAATATATCTAGTGTGGGGTTTTTTCTGCTATTTATCCTTAAATGAATGCCTATTTTCCTTTTTCTCTAGCAGCATATTTGTTAATCTTATTTTAAATCCTAATGTCTTGAAAATTCTTAAACAAGAATTTAAAATGGAATGCACATGTTTCTATTGACACAGCAAAACTGAATCATGTTCCTGTAAGTAAGCAACAGAAAATAAAAGAATATGTGCATGCATGGTAAATAGGTATAGATGATATTTCAAGATAGGAAAAAAGGGCAACATTTTAAAAATACTATATTGTGGTTTTTGGCCTTTGATGTCTTTTACATTAAAGTACTTGATTTGAACATTTTATTAAATATGTCTTTAAAGTTTACAGAAACACTTCAGCCTCTTACAGAATTACAAATCTTACAGCATTCTGTCATTATTTAACTGGTTCAACCATAAAGCTGTCATTCATCCATGTCCCTAAGTGACATGTAGTAGTTTTCACGGCACAAATAGTCAGTAGCTGCCTGTTGATGGCACCTGACCTGCTTTTCTGTGCTGTGTCCTTTTTCATTGAGTTCTGGTGGTAAGAACAACAGCAAGGTCTATCAAGTCCCTGATGCTGTGACTGGACCTTGTGCTTGTGGCCATCACAGGAATCACTCCGGAGGGTCCAGGCTGAAGATCTGCCCATCCCCATGTTCTCTAGTGTATAAATTCTCCCCATGTGATATTATTGTGAGTAGTGTTCAGGAAAACAGATTAATGAGATGATTTTCTAGGTCTTTATGTAACTATCTTTTCTGAGAAAGTTAGTATGGGAATGCTTAATTTTTGAGCTCATAAAAATGAGGTTGAATGTAGTTTATAAATATGAAAACACACCATAACAGAATACACAATACCCAGGAAAAATGCCTAATGCTGCTTCTGTGTCCTATTTCCTAGTCCTAGAATAGCCTTGCTGGGATTTTTTAGACACAATTTCTAAATATGCCTTCTCAATTCAGCTGTTCAGCTGTGGTTTTTTGAGAGTATTCTATGCAGCACTTTGAAGATTGATGAATATCACAGACAGGTAGCAAATTTCATCAGACTGCCTTTGGGAAATCAATTTTCATTCTGCCTTTTTGAGGATTAAAACAAGCTGCAAAATAAATAGCCTTGCAGTTAAATTACACTGCAAACCTGAACATCAAAATCATAATTTAAATGTGATCTGGGCTATCTCTCTGCCTCCCTAATCCTTGTGTCAGTCTCCTGTGTGATTTTCCTAGTGAGGGCCCTGAAGAAGTTCTTTTCAGTCAGAAAAAACTGGCTGACTTGCTTTGGGCACTTGGAGTAAACAGGGAGCAGAACAAGGGAAGAAGAAAGATATGGGTGCTGGAGCACCTGGCTTGAGGGCTGAATGGTAATTGACTGTACCGGCCACTGGATGTCACTTGTTCCACATAAATACATCTAAGAAGCTAAATGTCTGGCAGCAGAGACAATAGTTCGTGTGTCTGTTGGAAGCATGGAAATAGTGTCTAAGTGAGCACGGGCAGCAGAATTTTTCTTTCACTGCCTTATGCTTTTTCAAATGAAAATCAAGAGAGCTTAGTTTGAAGTGACATCTTGCTACTTTGGAGCCCAAGGGGCTTGTGCCTGACTTTTGCCTATGCTAGCCTTCTTAAGTTTGGATGATGGCTTTTCCTGGAATGTGGAACCATGAGGCAGCCATCAGGAGGGTCCTGTTTCTGCCACTACAGTGCTGGTCTCCATCCCCTTGACTTGCACCATAAGTTGAGTCAACAGAAGTGTGGTTTTCACAAGAGTGCTTTTGATCTTCTGAGCGTAGGTTTGCCTTAAAGATGAAAATGTGGGTGTAGACAAAGATACATCAAAGTCAGAAAAGGAAAAGATGCAGGAAAAAAAACCAAAACAACAAAAAGAGAGGAAAAATACAGAAAGGAACAAAGCCCAAGGGGAAATATTCTGTTCTTGATGTAGTGACCATTCACTGCAGATATTATCTAGTTAAGGAAATGCACATCTTGGAGAAAAGTGTGTGGGCAATATCAACACCAGTCAAAGATTTACCATCCTTCTGTGCATTGTCTTATGTAGTTACACTTGATAGGGCTATGTGCTGTGGAAACAGAACTGTGCCTGGATGTACAGCTTGTCTGTCACCTCCTGAGAGGAGGCTGTAGCCAGGTGGGGTTGGTCTCCTCCTCCTGTTAACCAGTGGCAGGACAAGAGGACACAGTCTTAAGCTGTACCAGGGAAGGTTCAGGTTGGCCATCAGGAAAAATTTCTTCACAGAAGGGTTGGTCAGACATTGGGATGGGCTTCCCAAGGGGGTGGTGGACACATCACCATCCCTGGAGGTGTTTAAGGAAAGACTGCACGTGGCACTCGGTGCCATGGTTTAGTTGACAGGGTGGTGTTGGGTCATAGGTTGGACTCAATGATCTCAAAGGTCTTTTCCAGCCTCACTGACTCTGTTATTCTGTGTGATTCTGTAATTGCCTCATCTATCTGATAGCAATCAAAAGTCTGGTATAAAAGGAGGAAGGGCCTTTTCCTGACTGATCCACAGATAACTGTGTCAAGTATTTTTCACATGTTGATGCACATGCAGGTAACCCTCAGCCAGGGCACACTGTCCCATCTCTTCTTTTCCTGGCTAGATTTTCATCATTCTGCTAAATATGTAAACTATGTAAAAGTTTGTATAGCTATGTAAAAAAAGAATATAATAATTTTCCAAATATACTAACGAAATTTAATATGAAGGCACGTAAAATAAATCTAAAAGGTATAGCATGCATAATATTAGCTATAAATACAAATAATACCTCATAGTTAGTGAGTTTATGCCAATACAGACTTTCTCTAGTGTCAGAATGTTATTGTCTACTGAAAGGCTTCCTGTCTAAGTGTCAGGTCTTAAAATTTTACTGGTATTTCAGATGTAGAATGATACTTTGTCTTTAGTGAGGTGAGGTCGACTTTTTCAAATGACTTCAGGCTAGGCCTGTTTTTCTCATGTGAACAGAGTTATTCTGAAGAGTTACTGCATTCTTGGAAATAAAAACAAACATCCAAACAAAACTGTTCCCTGTCATCTGGGAAAAAACATTTTAAAAATCATCCAGTGAAAAATCAATCCTGATTTTTATTTCTAACCAAAACTTGTTGTTCAAAATGAAAATCCATGTTGTTGCATCTTACAAAATTCTGTGCATTTGACCTGAAGAATGGGAGTTCAAGTGTGGGTCCAATGTAAAAATCAATAATTATTGTTAACAATTTCCTCCTACTTTTCATTTCCTTGAGACTTAGAGTGTAAACACCCTTGCAGGGTACATGAATACATTTTTAATATGATTGTATTTGTATGTTTTTATTGTGTTTTCACCTATTTATAGTAAGTTGCTATCCTCAAGTTTTATTTACTGCTTTGGACAATTTTTAGTTTTTTACAGCAATGTATCAAATACCACAGGTGTTTAAAACTGAAATAGTATTTTTTTTTCCGTTTTATTTGTATTTTCTGCATCTGATGTCATCTGCCACTAAAACTCAAGTAAGGCTCACTGCATTATGGAGTCTCAGGTAACTGGTGCTTACCAACTCTACAGGCTGTTTTGTTAGAGAACGGTCTCTTTCGAAGGGTCTTTCAGTCAATCTGAGTGTTTTTATGCCTGGTCTTTGATCACATCTTTTATAAAGGAGTTTTGTCTCCTCAGTTCTGTTGTGTCTTAGTACTCTACAGTGAAGTCTGAAGTCCCAGTTTTTCATTACTCTGTATAGTATAAATTTCCCAACAGCAAAGCTTGCCTCTGTCTGGTTATTATAACACCATATTAGATACCAATGGAAACAACAGAGCTTGTTTACTCTTAATTACATACAATTCAAGCAGTGTATAATACAAACCTTTGGTAATTTTGTTTCAACAGTTAAACATATTGGTCAAATTTGGTAAATGATGCCCTAAAGGACTGTGCTACAGATTACAAGAGCTATAGGAGCTTGTAAGCTGCTTTCTGGCACTGAATTTTAATTAAAAATAAGAGGGGACCTTTTGTAATCACACACGTTAAGACTGGAGAAAAAAAAAACAGAAAAGAAATAAAAAAATCACGTTTATAGTTGTACACTTTAACATTTTTTTTTCTTCTAGGAGCTATACCAGGATATTTCAAATCTTCCCAAAGTAATTCAGATAGGGAAGGAGACAGCTGTTTGCATGACAGCTGTTCCTGGAGCAAGGCTCTCATGTGCTGGGTCTCCATCCCTGCTTTCAGAAGGAGCCATATTCACAGTCGGTTACTTTCTGTGACGGCTCCACCAGTGTTCAGTTGGTGTCTCATTTCGCATTTGAGGAGGGCAGGGGACTTCAGGTAGATAGTGACATGTATTACGGCTTCATGTCCTCTTTCCCTGCTTGCCTTTTGTCCTCTGAGCAGTGTGGATTTCACCACAAGCAAGATATTCCAAGTAGTTTTATTTTGGTTGCAGTTTTTTTTTGTGCAGCTTTCTACTTCACGTGATAAGGAATTTGAGGAAGAAGAGCAAAGAGGTGTCAGGGTTAGTCTGAGGTGAAGTTTCCACTTCTCCCTTGCTTTGCTGCATAACTGAGGGACACCTCGTTGGACTTTTTATTAATTTACTTGTCTAGGAGTCCTGTAGGTCTTTTTGTTTTGGGGATTTATCCAGTTCTAAATTGTAGATAGGTAGACAAAAGCAACTTGCTTGTCTTGATTTGTATCAGGTCCTTCCAAAGGAGCTCTTCCACAAGATTCACAGAGGATCTCCCATGTCTGATCCATAATATTGAAAACATAATTTAAGGAAACATTTCCTAGCTTTAAATTCACGTTATGTAAACTCATAGACTGGTATCCCAACAGAAACACATGCATATAATGGTACCAAAAGTACAGCAAATCCTTAGGGTAGCAGTATTTTAGTCATACAAGAGCCCAGGGCTGTAAATTTTGCTGCAGTCAGGTTACAGACACTGTAAGTGATGAAATGAAACAGTACCTACTTGAGTTCCTCTTCATGCAAACATTTCAAGCAAGCTGAGGCAAAATGAGTAATACATGCATTAGTGTTCTGCAGGGTGATATATTCATTAATTCTTTTAAAATGTGTGGTGGGCCTGCATGTGAATCATGAGAAAATACCAAATCCTTCCAAGCTGCTGAGTGTCAAAAAAATGGTAGAAAAGCTTATTTAGGTTTTGTTTTGTTCGTTCTTTTTGAAGCATGTGTGTCTATGTTCTTTAAGCTCCTGATAGGCTATTAATGAAAATAGGTTTTTTTCCCCCTTTTTCAATTTTTTTTTTTTTTACAGCAAATAATGAAGCTGTTCTGCCACTGGCAGCTCAGAAAAAAAATAGAGAGAAGAAAAATTCAGGCAAAACAGTATAACTAAAAGTCATTTTGTCCAAAGAAAACGGGTAAGGAGACGAGTCTATTTTGTTGAGTTCTGGCAAGTATCAAAATGACTCATGATGTGACAGTGGGTACATTTAGGCTCCATGATAACACCCAGGAAAGCCCAGAGTTCCATGTCCTGATAGACTCACTGATAAATTGGAAAAAAAGTCTTTGCATGGAGTGTGAACATCCTCTGTCGGAGGATCCAGGCTGGTGAGGTGACCATAGCTCAGAGGAAAAAGGTATCTTCTTGACTCAGCTGAGCAGAATTCACGTCTCCCACCCTTCTCCCTCCAGTAAGGCAAATTTTGGCATCACGTCCGTTATGCTTGTGTGAACAATCCCTTCCCAGCAGAAAACCCTTATGGCTGTGGGCTCAGGAGAGCAGGCCCAACTGAGAGCTCCGGCCGGGTGTTAACACAGCCGATGCACCTCAGCATTCACACGGTCTTTGTGGACAACCAGCAGGTAACGCTGGATTTCACACCGCACCTCTGTGGGCACAGACCTTTTGGGGCCTGAGCCCATGAGTAATCTCTGTCTACAGAGCTGCAAGGGCTTGGAGAGGTTTCATCCCCCTTGGGTCAGGCAGTGGGGAAGGACCCACTTGCACACAGCTTGTGAAAGGCAGGCATTCCTTCTAGTGAAACTGCACAAATGGATACTTGAATGCATTTCAATAGGCAAAGTCATGTGTAGTGCTTTCTCTAATTAAAAAATGTTTATGTGAATAATCTCTTAGGAAAATGGGGAAAAACTATCAATTTTCCCACATTTTGAACTCTAGAATGTGACCCCAATAGGAGAATTACTTTTGCCAGCAGATTTTTTTCATGAGCAATACTCTTTGGTCTGACATTTGAAACTCGTGCCAAAACCACTGGGGTCAAAAGGTAGAATTAAAAAATTCCAAAACTCCTTGTTCCTTTCTTTCCTTTTTTTTTTTTTTTTTTCTAAAGGAACAGGTATGTCTCTCTATACAGAAATTAAAGAGATGGAGTGTTTTTGCCTTTCAAAAAGTTACTTATTCACTAGAAGTTTTACAGAAGAAAAAGTTATTTACACACTGGGTAAATACGTTCTGTTTATCTGCCAAGACAATTCTTGCACCATAGTAATTCCTTCTGAAGAAACAAATGTCCCCTTTCACATTACAGCTATGCACAGTTTACATGAATTTTTCCAGGACTCCACTTTAGAAAAACTGCAGCAACACTTATATGTTTTTCTTTTCCTTCATGTGTAAGCTGTGACCTTTTTATCATGGCCCCATGCTTATACAAGCCAAAGCACTGGTAGGTGATAACCTGTAGGGGTTATGAAAAGTACTTTGCTAAACAGGAGCACTGCAAATTTTGTCAGAGAAAATAGTTTTGCCACATCCGTGTGAGAAGGGCAGACCAGAATAGGATTTAGGAGCTCAGACTTGATGCAAATGTGGGACTATGTGATCCATGAAAGACACCTTTGATATTTTCCTTTCTTTTGGGTCCCCTTCTCTCAATGATAAGGGGCCCATTAAACTCAAAGCAAGCCTCTTAACATTTGTTGTGCCAAGAATTCTGGTATTGCCTACCAGAGAATTCTTTAAATAAAATCTTGAGCCTGGGCTGAGTGATGCCCTTGGGATACCAGTCCATTGGGAATTCTTCCAGGACACTTAACCCCAGTGGCCCAGTGAAACTGGATTCCTCTCAAAACAGAGTTATACAGATGCTTTATCTTAAAACAGGATTGACACACAAAATGTCAGCAAATAACATGAAACAACCTCCTGCTCAGAGCAGGCTCTGGAAGTAGTGTGTGTAAGCCATGAGGAGACATCCTCCTCCTCAGAGGACTAAGACATGTCTCCTTAAAATGTGGACTTCAAAAACATCTCATACTTTTATTATATTTCAAGCTAACCTTGACTTTTTAACCGTACCAGGCACAGACTTTTATAAAAGGGGTGCGCAAATTTAGTTGTGAGACAGGAGTTGGTTCTTCTCCTTCTTTGGTGAGTTTAGTACTGTAATCAAATTATTGCTCCTGCTGGCCATGTCTGTAGATATCCCAAACTGATCGTGCCCAAATAAACATCTGTAACACAAACCTTCTGTGGGGCAGAGGTCTCTGACCATTATGAGTGGCCAAAGTAAATTTGGTTTTGCTGGACTAACACCCCGCAGGTACATCGTCTCCACCAAGAATTCTCAATAAAACCCAAGAAGCATTTTTTTAAAACTCATAACTGCTCAGATATTCCCAATTGCATATCTTCAAAATACTTTGCATATCACTAGGATTAAGCATTATTTGGTTTGAGTCAGCTGTGCCTTGGAGGCCAGCAGCTACAGGTTTACTTTTACTCTTGATAGTGCCATACTTTACAGAAAAAATACTGGTTTTTCTTGCTAGCAAGTTCCTTTTTTTATTGGAATTGATGTATCATGTCATTCACAAAAGACTAGTAATATTTATGTGCTGTATAAGATGGAATTCACAGAAAATCTTCATAGATTTTAGCTGTGCAGAGTGATATTATCTTGATAAGCAGCATTTTCTAAACACCTTGTGGAAATCATAACTTTCCTATGTTGTACTACATTTTAAAATGAAGGTAAAAATTATCAGAAATTAAATGTGCAACACAGGTTTGATACAGTAAGTTCAAATGGAGATATTTCCTGTAAGAAATGCGTCATTTTGTAAACATATTTCCTTTTTTTCTGGAGAAGAATTTGATCAGTATTTCCTGTGTTTTAATACTCTTGACATATTTGTTATGACTGGTCACAGGAAAAGTAGCTAGACATTTGGCTAGTGGAAATGGAAGATATATTATTGTTTTCATTACCAATGGTAGCTTCACTGTTAGGACAAAGGAATGTATTTTCTTTTAAAGGGCTGTAAGTTTCCAGATTGTAGGTGCTTAAATGAAAAGCAATATTGATATGGTGTGTGATTAATATAAGATAAAACATTACAAAAGAAAATTCTGAAAATATTTTAGTTAGGTATTTTTTCCTTGCATTTTTTCCTGCCTGTGAAGTGAGAGCAGGCCTGTGTGTTGGACTTCTGAAAAAAATCTATTTGGTTTCAATTACCAGCTTTTATAGAGTAAAATGTTTCTTAGAAATGCAACAACATTAGGGAATACTTAAAATTTGAACTGTTCTTTTTGCTGGGGCAGTTTAAAATCGCCTTAAGTTTTGCATTACCTCTACATTTTTGTTTAAAATTTTATTATTAAATTCAAAATTTAGGCCTAAGCTACCCTGACACTCTCTCTTTAAGGAAATGTCAGCATATAGTGAGCCCTGTGGATATGCTTTAAATTTTATTATTGTAGAGGGTTTTTTGTGGGGGAGGGGGAGGCAGGAGTGATATCGGACAATTCAGAGCAAAAGGGAAGAAAACCTAACAAATTCTTGGGTACTGTCCAATTCCTGAGCTAAGCCATGAACTCCATATTTGGCTTGAAATAAGGAATTTTCTCCTCAACAGCTGTCCCTGGAGTCAATATAAACTATTCTAAAATATTTAGTTACCAGAAGAGAGGTACTACAGGAGACACAACCAAACTGTTGTGAAGCACTGGCCATTGCGAGGGAGCCCCGATGCACAGACTGGCATTGCATAATGCTGCAGCTACTCCCCTACGTGCTTCTAATGCTGTGCATGTTGCACAATGAGAGGGCTTCCGAGGCACCCAAGCCATTCTTATGGGAGGAATGACACAGAGATCAATAAAGCTATTTGTAAGGAAGGGGTGCAGATCCAGGCATGATGATAGAGGCTGAATTACCTTTCCTTTATTCCTAAGAAGACTTCAGAAAAGAAAGTATGGTGATCACCTCTTAGCCTGTCTTGGCACTTTTTAAAGACTTACTGCTCTAATAAATGATGATTTTTGGAAACAATGCTTTCTGACAATGGAAGAAAGCCAAAACCCCGTTAAAACCTAAAAGGAGCAATAGAACTGAAAGTACCCTTTGAGTAAAATTTTACCATTTTGAATGAACTATGTGTTCAATCAAAGTCAAAATGCTACTTAAAATGAAGCCTGAAGAAAGACAGTACTTTTCTTCTTTAACTTGTAAATCTTTATAAAATCAGTACAAAAAGTTCTTTGTAACATGCTGCTTGACTCCTCAGCTGCTGAACTGAAGCCTTATGCTAATTCAGTGTACGCAACTGAATAATGAACTGAGACTGAGATTACCTACTCTAGGTTGTGTATTTATACTGCTAGAGAAGCAGCAACCTTACTGTGTATTTGAACAATGTACAAAAGAGGGTGCAGGCAAATAAAGAATGTCAGGTAGATATATACCAGAACTGGCTGGAGTAAGGGGGCTGCGAAGCTGCATCTTCTCTTGTGGAACAGTTTGCCGTCTGCTAAAACTTGTGTGTATTTTATTATCATCAAGGATGATGACTATTGTTGGAACCTGAAGTATTGACATAGAAGGCTTGGATGTAACTTCTGCAGAGCAAATATTACCAGAATGCATCACTGGAAAGAATGTTTTTTGCAAGATTTCTCCCCTTAAGGGCAGTTAGAAAGAATGCAATAAAATGGGTTTATTTTGAACTGAAATGCAACAAATGGCAAGAGCTGTCTTGCAGCCAATGCAAAAAGATTAAAACTGGCTTTAGGTTGAGTGTGGTACCACACCAAGATGTTGAAATTTAAGTCTTTAGCTCACAGATATTACATAAAGATTGCTGGCAACAAACTCATTCATGTTTTGGATGTTGTCTGTTTCAAATGTGGTAAACCTCATTCTGTTAAACTGGAGGACTGTCTATACTGTTACTAGAAAGAGCACAGCACAAAAACCCCCAAACCAACAGCTTAACATTTATTGCAGAAAACAGAGACGGTGTGGGAAGTTGATGGTAAGGCACAGCAAAAGGAAAATAGACTGACAAAATAAACATATAAATATATGCAATACATAAGAACGTAAATAACTGTGGGTTCTGAAAAGATCAGAGTTTTTCTTGTATTGCCCACAGTATCTGGGGACTGAGCAGTTCCAAATAATGACTAAATTTTATATTTTCTAAAGCTAGGCAAAAGTTGGTATTAGATTTCTGTACATAATTGCTGTCTTTCTCAGCAAAACTATTGCCATGAATGAATGACTGTATAATCTTAAAATAATATCTTAACATAGGAAACAATTTTTTACATTAAATAGAACATTTACTTTGGTGTGTAGTAACTTCTAAATGAGAAGAAGCCGTTTCCTAGGAACAGTCTTCAAGAATCTTCAAGTCCTGAAGCCATGGCACTGGTTGACACAGCTGGCATGTGCAGTCTGGCTCTCACCTCCCTCCAGCAGCCAACTGTCTGGTGCAGAGCCCACAGTAATGTTCTACATCCTTCCTCAAGCTGAATGCTCATCAGCTTAGGACAGCTGAGGGGATCTACAGGTAACAGCACAAAGGGCAGCATTGTATTTACTTACCTTTGCTGCTAGTAGGTGGTTTGGTCAGCTTGCAAAATGATGCCTTTCACTTCTGCCCCTTGTAGAAAAATTGCTTTTGGCTCTCCAACTTCCAGCTCTACATGGAGAATAAATTAAAAGGTGTTCAAAAGAGATTCAGTTAAATTTAGAATGGATGTATAACTGAAATGCATGCTTGTGCTGTCAATGAAAAACTTGCTAGAAAGCAGAAAACTCAAGTTAGAAATATTTAAATTCATACAACTGCATCTCTGTTGTAACCCCTAAATGAAGTTAATTCCCTGGAGATAAATCAATTTCTTCTTGTGTGCATATTCTTTCAGTAAAGTGCTGATATTTTCTGCATCTGCTTGCATGATCTGGTCCCCTGTAAGAATTTATGCAGCATAAGAATATTCAACATTTTGAATGAAATCTCCTTGGGGAATTTATTGTCTTCAAGTTTTATTTTGCATAATATAAATTGGGCTGTTGATGCTTGATGAATAATGACAAATAATTTAAATAATGTGATAACTTCATTTAAAAAATATAAATGGTGGTCTGTTCTGAGAAGTTCTGAATTCATAATTTAATTATATTACTTAATACATAATTTAACTTTTCTCTACAAGGTTTCAAATGAATAATGTGTGTTTTTCAAGTTCCAGACAATTGTTGATTTGTTATGGGACCTCTGCAATGTAAGAGGTTGTTTAGAGCTGTCAATCTGCAGTCTATAGTAAATCACCTCTTATTTCTGTCAGTTTTACTGAACATACACTTACAAATAAAAATTAGGTCATGGCTATCAAATGTTGATAATTCATATCTGCTGAAATAACTGATTTTATAAAAATATCCAGTAGAATGTATACTTGGTACTTGGGCACAACATGCACTCAATTATAAGTATTAATGTGATAAAATTTATGATGCCCATAACCTTTCATTTCTGTGAATGTAAAACCTTGAGTTTTAAAACTGTTTGCTGTTAGAAACAAAATGAACTGGATGGAATTCTGCTTCAGACTCAGAAAAGCGTTTTATGGGAAAGTTAGGGGGATTTTTTTATTTTCCTCTAAGGACAACGCTATGATCGTAAGCATCCAGGTCTTAAGTAGATCTGGTTTACCTTCATTTGGTCCAAGTTTGCTCTAAGTGCCTACAGATATATTAATGAGATGTAGAGCTGTACTAGTAAAACAGCTCTCGTAGTTCCTGGCTGTGGCCCAAACCAGCTGGTACACTCACAGAGGAGACCCAGCTGTGAGACCTTCCAGGAACCATTCCCAGGAGCTGGTTTGGATGCTTCTACCCTCTTTTCCTACGGGGATTGGGAGGGGGATACATGTGGTGTGCTCTGTGCACGGCTGTTGGCCTCAGGACCAGCAAACAGTACCAGTCCTGCTGTGAATGTAGCCAAAACATCCAGCGAGGCTGAATAGAACACTCTCCCTCTT
>VWZW01008001.1:32921-51385 GCA_013397115.1 Edolisoma coerulescens | reverse complement strand
CTCAGCACAGGGGCACCAGGGCATGCTGGGATCCTGGCTGCGGGGATTCCCGTGGGGAACTGGCTGTTTCCTCCACGGGAGCTGAGTCCCAACACGCTCGTTACTGGGAACTGCGGAGGGAGGCCACAGTGGTGGAAAAACTGGGCATTTCCAAGTCAAATCAGCGATGAACAACTCCCACGGCTCCCAAGAGCTGGCACTGCCCCCGGCATGGCATGGCACTGCCCATGGCACAGCCCAGCAGCTCAGAGGGACACCCCCACAAAGCTCCCCTTCCCCAGGACCCGTTGAGGGAACCCTTTAGTAGGGGATGCCCAAACTGGGCGTCTCAGTCCCTGGGGACTTTTCCTGGAAGCTGCTTGGGAATGAGCCCTGCAGCCCCTAGAGAGCAGGGGCCCTCCCCAGGCCCCTTGGGGGCTGTCCCTGCCCCAGGGACAAGCAGGGGGTGACCCACCTCAGTGACCTTCTCACTCAGTCCCCGCAGCAGCAGCACCACCACGTGCACAGCGGCTCTTCGCACCTCAGCCTCGGGGTCTGTCCGGGCTATGGCCGTCACACAGCAGGTGACCTGTGGGGACAGGGCAGGGGGGCATCCTCTTAGCGAGGACTGAGAGATGCAGGGGATCCCATCGGAGCAGCCACTGAGGTGCTGGCGATGTCCCAGGAATGAGGATGGGACCCCCATGTCCTGTGGGGTGCGGGCTCCGAGCAGCTCCCGCCAGGGCCAGGCGGCACAGGGATGCCTCAGGAAGCTGTATAACAGTCTGTATAAAAATCAGGCAGAGCCAAAGGAATCTAATTAAATCCCGGCAGTGACAGCCGGGAGAATTAGCAGAGCTCGCACCTTCCCGAAATAGCAGCGTGTGGCTCACTGGCACCACGTCAACTGCCGGGATCCACCGGTGCCGAGCGGGAACTGAGGGGAGCAGCCCGAGTGCCAAATCCATGATGTCTCACTCCAGGAGCACCGGGGGGTGAAGTGCTGGCTCCCGCGGGGCACAGACCCATCGGCTCCAGGGCTGCTGGGCCCGCGGGAGTCGGGCTCACCCCACTGGGATCTCAGCTCCGGCAGCTCTGGTGCTGTGTCTCACCCACAGCCTGCAGCCGGGGCGGGTGAGGGCCAGCTCTGTGATACTGATGATACTGATAATGATAATTACGATAACGGGACGGTAACGAGGTGTCATTAAGCGGGAGGTGTCTCTGGCAGGCATCACTTGTGCCCCCAGGTCTCCTCTGGCAGTGGCTGCCATGGGTGGAGCAGGCACCTAAAAATCAAGTCTAGAACCTCCCTAGTGTTTGCTTCAGGCCCCATGACTTTTCTACTCCACAATATCAGCAATTATCACTCCCGTCCTTTATGGAAATGTCCCGTTTCCATGTGGAAATGCCCCATTTCCATGTCCTCAGCAGCCCAACCATGCGCTAAGAAACGCGCTGGTTAAGAGAGGCCCCACGCTCCCCAGGCAGGCTCAGGGGAAGGATGGAGCTGGTACCTCCTGGATGATGGATCCCAGCTGGAAGCCGAGGTGCTGGCAGAGCTCGCCCAGGTTGGAGAGGCTGCTGGCCCGTAGGGCACTGTCGGGATCCCGGGCACCCCGCAGGAAGGCCCGGATCAGCGGCTCCCGGTGCTGGAGCACCATGTCCCCTGCAAGAGACAGCAGAGCTGGGTGTCACCAGCAGGGAAAAGCCCACCCTTCCTGCCAAAGCCCTGGCTCCTTTGGGAACAGATGGATTGGGCATCTGCCTTGCAACACCACTGAACAGCTGGATGTAACATCTGGAGCGTGGCTTGTGCCCCTCGGCACACACCCCACGGCACAGACCTTGGGGCCCTTTGGCACATCCCAGTCCTCCCATGGGGTCACTCATGGTCCTGCAAACACACCAAGTGTGAATCCCAGATTCCCACATCACCCAGACCCAACCCCCTGCCCCAATTAGCACACAGAGGTGCTGGGGATGTGTGAGCTGCTAATGAGAGCTCAGGCCCGTGCTCAGCATCCACAACCATCCCAGGAGTGTGGGATCCCACAGGAGCTGAGCAGCTCTGTGCCCCACGGTGTGGGCACACCTCCTACTGGGCAGGGCCTCGAGGGGTGGAAAGAAAGCTCCAGAAGGCCAGCTGGCCTGTGAGTTCTATATTTTTCCAGCTCTCTCAAGCTCTGGAAGCTCCTCAGACAATGGTGTCCTGCAGCAGATGGAGGCAGTGGGATGGATGCCTTGGGATGCCCCAGGGTGTGGAGACAGGAATGGTCCTTGTGGGCAATGGAAGGTCCCCATCACCCTGCACGTGGGGGCTCAGGGCTGGGGACTGGCCCAGGGTGGGGGAGCACAGGGCAGCTCTGATGCCAAGGACTGGCTGGGAACGTGCTCTGTGCCCGCATCCCTGGACTTGGAATTACAGCAGTGTGAGCAGTGCAGGGTGATCCGAGCGGGATGCATCCCCTCCAAAGCCAACAGTGCACCAGCCTCTGCGCCAGACGGCTACAGAAGGGGCATGCAATGCTTCCTTTCCCCTCCTAGGTAGGGAAAGCCGCTCCAGTGGGACAGAAAACAGGGATGGGGATGGGGACAGGGCAGGAGGGAGGCACGGCAGTCCCTCGGCAGAGCAGGAGAGATCAGAATCACAGAGAGCTGTGGAGCGATCCTGGAAGTGCAGGGTAAATCCTCGCTCTCAGATGCTGAAGCTTTGCAACAGAAACAACTCGGTGCAATTTGTTCTATAAATACGCCGGCGAGCCGGGACGCGCCGGGGCGGCTGCCCGCGGCAGCGGCAGCACAGCGAGCGGGGAGGGCGCGGGGGAGAACGTGCCACCACCCCCAGGGCAGCTGCCAAGGGAAACCCTGCCCTGGGTCAGACACACAGACATCCCCAGGGAGGCCCGGGGCCGAGGGGCTCTGAGCTGATCGCTGGAGCCCCACAGGACACAGTGGGATGCCCTGTCCCCATCCCAGCAGCAAGGACAGACGGTGGCACAGCCTGGCACTGGTGGGATGCCACAGCTGGCAGAGCCCAGGAATGCCACTGGTGCCAGGGGACGTGGCACAGGCCACAGGAGAGTCACAGTCCCGGGGCTCAGGGGGTCTGGGCTCTTCAGGGGCATCCCCAGCCAAGGCACACAGCGCCCACCCGGTGACCAGGGACCCCAGCACTGTGGACACTGGCTGCCACCTCCCTGGGCATGGAGAGCTCCAGCTGAGTGCTCCCGCTGGCCAGGCCTCCTCCATGGAATCAGACAAGGCATTTTAGGACGTGTCCCAACAGCAGATGCCGGAAAGGCCTCATCCAGTTTTTACCCCTCAGCCCTGCGTGTCTGGGCGCTTCCCGGCAGCCTCCAAGCCCAGTGCTGCCGACCGAGGGGACGGTGGGCTGCTGGCAGGACCCTTCATCCTGCTCCTGCTGCTGGCAAACCCCGGACAGCTTCTCTTCAGCTTCCGGACCCTTCCCACCTTCTGACAACCAAAGTCCCCTGTGGGCTTTCCCCCTGGTACTGGTGAGGCTGAGCGGTGCTGTGGCTGCTGGCAGCGGGCAGTGCCATGCCCACGGCCACGGACTCACCCAGCGCCCGGGTGACACGCATCAGCACCTCGCCCAGCTTCATCCTGGTGACAGCGGCCACGGCGTCCTCTGTGCCCCGTGCTGGGCACTCGTACTGTGCCAGCAGCACGGGCAGAATCCGCTCCGGGTACTCACTGGAGAGCAGGGCAATGCCTGGAGGAGAGAAAAGAGGGAAAATCAGTAATTTAGCAGTTGGCAGCCGGCGCCCACTCGCTGCTGCTGGCTGATGCCCTTTGACCCAGCGTGGACTTGGTGCACTGGGGGCAGCTGGGCACTGCAGCCAATGCTTGGGCACAGGGTCTGGTCACTGCTCCCAGCTCCTGGCCATTGGCACATGGTGCCAGTGTGTCTCTGTCCCTGCCAGATTTGCCTGGCCCAGACTGGGAGCAGGAGCCAGTGCGTGCCCTGTGCCCGCTGCATCTCCCTGGGGTTGATGAGAGATCAGATCCCAGACGCAGGGATCAGACCCTTCTCCAGCTCCATTGCCCTTCCCTGAACACACTCCAGCCCCTCAATGTCTGTCTCGTCATGAGGGGGCCAAAACTGACCCCAGGATTCCCGGTGTGGTGTCCATACAGCAGGAATACATCACTGGAGTCCAGCTCCACGAAACCCAGCGGTGCCACAACCACTGCCTCAGCCCCAGCCCGGCTGCTGTGGCAGGGAGGAAGTGGGACTGTGGGGACCCGTCTGGTGTGGCCTCCAGCCCCATCTTGGCATGGCACAGCTCGGCACAGGTGCTGCTGCCACGGGTGAGTCAGCGCTGCGAGGAACCGCGTCAGGGTTAATCAGCGCCGCGGCCGCGCTGCCAAACGTGCGGCAGCTGCAGCGGCGCGTTAATCACCGGGACGGTTCCAGCCTTTGTGCTCCAGCCGCGGGCAAGGACAGACCCGTCCCTCTCAAGACCGTACAGGCAGCGGGAAGCACAGCATAAACTCCTTTCCCAGCTGCTGCCAAAGGTTACCAACCCAACAGCAGCGGTGCCAGCATCGCTGTGGGCCAAGGGAATGGCAGCTCCCTTCCACGGAGCCCAGGGGACTGTGGCTGTCCGTCGTCACACAGGACACGCGCGTCACCCCAGTGCAGAGACACCTGCCTGGGGGTCCCACAGGCAGCCCGGTGCTGGGGGGCTGTGCTGGAGCAAGCACTGCCCTGAGGGTTTCCTGGGAAGCGGTGTGGGTACTCAGGAGCTACCACCTTGGCAGAGCCCTGAGGGAGCACCAGTGGGTCCCCCTGGTCCTGCTCCTCTGCCAGCCTCAGCTGAACAGACCCCTCAGTGGGTGCCAGGCCAGAAGTGCAGCCCCAGCCGGCGGCACAGACCTGACACAGGGATGGTGACCAGCTCCAGGGAGTAAGAACAACTGGGAGATGAAGTCTCCAGCTTCATGTGGCCCCAGGATTGATGGAGCAGCACAAAGCCACAATCTGGGAGGACAGGAGATGCCAAGCCCTCAGCCTGGGCACGGCTCTGCTGCTCTTCACTCCCACTGCCCAGAGCCCCCACAGCACAAAACCTTCCCTGACAAAGTGCTGGCACTCGTCCCGACAGGCACTGCTCACCTTGGATGGCTGAGAGGTAGACGAAGGCGTCCTCGTGCTGCACGTTCTCCAGGAACACCTGGAAGGAAGGGAAGTGCCATCAGCAGTGACCCTGGGCTGGGCCAGCAAGGCCAGAGGGCTCTGATAATTACAACCATCTCCAGCCTGATGGCACATTCAGCGCCAGCTCTGCTGGGACGGGGCATGGGATGGGGCACACAGCAGGAGACAGGGACCAAGGCAGGGGACAGGGACCACAGCAGAAGCCTGGTACCTGCAGCAGCTTCTCCTGAAGCCGAAGTGCCTCCGGATCCCGCTGGGTGACCAGGCTGGCGAGGCGGCGCAGGGCAGCTGCCCGGCTGGGGGGCTGGGGGTCGTAGGCTGACACCAGCAGCTCCTGGAGCCCAGCCGGGGCCGGGCTGTCAGCACGTGGGGCTGGAGAGGCACCGGAGGCACCGGGCTCACGGCGCGTGCTCTGCTCTTCGCTCCTCTCCCTGCGAGCCGAGGGGCTGCCGTGTCTGTGCCGCGGCGACGGGGGGCGGGGGGCTGTGCCGGCAACGCCAGCAGGGCTCGGTGCTCCGGTGCCAGGCCTCCTGCCCAGCACGCCGGCGGCAGCGGCGCCCACCGTGCCAGGGGAACAGGCGCCGTGGGTGCAGATGGCGATGCGCAGGTCCGAGGCCAGCTCCTGGGTGAGGGGCTCGGGGTAGGTGCGGGACAGCTCCTCCAGCAGCGGCACCAGCCGCTTCAGCACCACGAAATCGCTGCCCTGGAGCTGCGGAGGGAGAAGAGCGGCGCTGGCACCAATGTAAGGAGGGTTCACTCCCAGGAGGGCAGGCAGGCACGGGGGTGAGGAGCCCCAGAGCCCCATCCCCAGCCTGTGAGCCGGGCTCTGAGCACCACGAGCTCCTCTCGGCCCAGCGCCAATCCCAGCCCTGGCAGCAGCCACGGGAGAAGGTGGGAAGGGCATGAGCCTGAGGAACAGCGGTGTCCGTGCAGGGGGGCCAGGCCAGGGACATCCCTCCCACCAGCACTGTGCCAGACTTGCCATCAGTCCTGCCTGGAAGGACGCTCCTGGCACGGCAGCTGCGACCTGTCCTGAGCTGGAGAAGCTCCTGCCCTAACCTGGATTTAACTGCTAAAATCTGGGATGTGAGGCCTGAAAAAGGGTGCTTTAGCAGAGATTTTGGATGATTGCATAAAACCCCTTGCCTGCTGAAACCCAAACAGCTCTGCAGCTGCTTCCAAAACCTTTCACATTCCATTTTCCAAATTATGTCACTCCCATTAACACAAAAGCGGGAGCAGGAGCTCGGCTGGGAGGGGCCCATTGCAGCCGCAAGACTCTGGCTTTAACTTCTCTTCAACTACAGCTCTTTTCCCAGTGTTAGAAATTTAGCAATAAGAGACAATAAATGATGTTTTTCCATTAACAGCTGGATTTTCCTTTGGGCAAATCCAGGGATGAAGCAACCCCAGCAGCTCAGTGATGGCAGCATGTTAATGGACGTGCCATCGCTCCCTATGGCAGCTCCACTGACACCCGAGTGACACAGAGCTCAAATATATATATAGGTATTACAAGGTATCTGAGAGATATAAATAACAATATAAATATGTATAAAATGTAAATATAAAAATATAAGAAGATTCTCAAGGGTACAGCCCACACGGGAAGTTCACAACGCTCTGGAGCCGGAGTCTGTGACCGTGTGGGGATGCAGAGGGTGCAGTGCTGGTATTTAAAGATGCTGTACATGACTGCGCTGCTCTGTCAGTGCCTTTTTGGACGAGATTATAAATTAGTTAATTGGGCTCTTGAGAGTGCCCTGCTCAGATTGAATCCTTGGTCAGCACCCTGGCACTGCCCCACGGAAAACAGTTATATCTATCTCTCTATATATCTATTTACAAGTCGCAACCGAGCAGGGACCCTGAGCCAGGGCACCCAGCTGTGCCGCAGCCCCCNGCCCCATGGCCATGGCGAGGGTCTGCGCCTCGGCCGCCGCGCCGGGGCCCCGCGCAGGGTGGGCACAGGCCCGGTGCAGCACGGCCGCCACGAACTCCTGCACCTGCCGGGGGAACGGCCGTCAGCAGCTGGGACACCCCGGGCACCCCGGGCACCCCCTCTGCAGCCCCGCCGCCCCTGCGCCCCGCTGAGTCTCCCCAGCAGTTCTCCAGCACAATTCCATACAAATTGAAGGAGCGTTGGGACAACGCTCTCAGAGATGCACAGGGTGGGATTGTTGGGGTGCCTGTGCAGGGCCAGGAGCTGGACTCGATGATCCCTGTGGGTCCCTTCTAATTCAGAATATTCTGTGATTCTGTAATTCTATGAAACTCTTCCCATTTTCCTCCTGTTGCCACTACCCCAATGCCAGCGTGGGCTCAGCCAAGTCACACCCACAACTGGGACAAGGTGATGGTTAAACTGGTGGGGTCTCTCAGCAGCAGAAGCCCCATGGGGCTGCAGGAACAGAGGGATCCCAGCTCCATCTCTGCCTCCTGCCTGGCTTCACCATGGGATGGAAGCTGGGAAAGCAACTGGGACAGTCCCAAAGGGAAGCTCAAGGTGGTGGCAACAAAGGTCTGTATGGAATTGCCCTAGGTAAAGGCTTGGAAATTCCAGAGCCAAGGAGCTCCAGCCCCTGTCCACCACTCTCCATCCCAGCCTCCCCCTTATCCCGCACAGCTGACACTCCAGCCGGGCCATTTCCTGTGTTCTCACTTACTTTGTGATTTTTCCCACAATATTTTTATTCCATAAGCCCGTAACAATCCTGCCTGGCTGGCATTGGCCTTCTCCACACTTGGCACCAACACCTTTGATCCCACAGGCTTCCTGCCTTCTGAACATATCTTGAAATTAGGGAGTTGGTGTTCTCCGTGCCTTATCTCCTCCCAGACAAGCCTGGGAAGGGTTTGCATCAGGGTCATTCCTACCTAACAGGTGTGTTGCAAAAAAAGAGGAACTATTGTGTTCCTATTCCAGAGAACAAAGCACGAGGGCAACAAGGTCCTATTGCACCAAATCCCAAACTTCCACCCCCAGGGCACTGGGTGCAGGCAGCATTTCCTCCTCAGCTGCCAGCTTCCTTAAGCACATCCCTTAAGCAAGGAGGGAGGCTGTGGGAAAAGCCTTTGGAAAAGGCTATGTAAAAGGCTCAGGTACCTGCTGGGATAATTATTCCAGAGAAGAAATTCCATCAGACAGCAAGTAAGTAAAAAAAATTGGAATATTTGCTCTCGCAACACAGTGACTCACGAGCTGGAGGGGTTGGAGTTATATTTAATGTAAAAAAAAAAGGAAAATTGTGAATAAATAATAGTAGATGGCAACTGAGAAAAACTAAAACTTGAAAAAATAATCTGGGAAAAAAAAACATTTTGAAGTGGGAGGGAAAAAAATTGAAAAATAAAACACTGGGGCACAGTTGTGTCTCAGACAGGAGGAGAGAATCCTTGGTGCAGTGAGGAAATCAAGTTGACCTTGGTTATGGAGGAGAATATGTAAATAAAATAAATGTGCAGTTGTGGGGGCCACAGCAGCTGCTGTTCCTGGGCTCCAGCTTTGGAAGGACGGATCCCACTTGCTCCCACCCCATTAGGGCCCCCCAAACGCCCCAGGGAACCCCACACTGCAGAACCTGCTCAAAGCCTGTCCCTGTCCCAGCCCGGGGCCTCCCTGAAACACAACCCCAGGCAGGAGGATAATGGATTTTTTGTCTGCATTTCATTGGTGGTGGGTTTTTATCCCAGACTCCCAGCCGGACCCTGAAACCTGGCAAAACCCTTCCCCATTTCCCACCCCGACCCTCCGGCCCGGCGGGCGGGTGTGATGGGGAGGCAGGTGGGGACAAAGCGCCGCTGGCCGTGTCCCCTCTGCTGCGGAGCACACAAAGGCTCCTTTGTCCCAAAGGAAACGTGAGGAAACCTGCCTGAGCCTGGCCGCCCCTGCCCACGGCAGCACCCAGAGCTGGCATGGCTGGGGCACTGGGGGAAAGACAGCAATAAAAAACAGGATGAGGAAGTTAAAAGACACTGGATCTGCAGGGGATCTGCAGGGGATCCACAAGGGAATGCCATGCTGCCCTCGGTGCCCAGCTGCCTTCCTGACCGGCACATCCAGGGTGGGCTCGGGGAAAGATTTTAACAATCGTTTTTGGGACCAGGGTCAAGGGGCCCCAGCAACCTTTGAAATGACAATATTTAATAAATTTGGCACTGCCCATTCATGAATGTAGGAGCACAGTTATGCCAACCAGGTTGCTCCCGTCCAGCCTGGCCTGGGACACTTCCAGGGATCCAGGGGCAGCCACAGCTTTTCTGGGCACCCTGTGCCAGGGCCTCACCACCCTCATGGGGCAATTCCTTCCCAATATCCCATCTAACCCTGCCCTCTGGCAGTGGGAAGCCATTCCCTGTGTCCTGTCACTCCAGGCCCTTGTACGAAGTCCCTCTCCAGCTCTCCAGGAGCTCCTTCAGGCACTGGAAGTTTCTCTAAGGTCACTCTGGAGCCTTCTCTTCCCCAGGCTGAGCAACCCCAACTCCTTCAGCCTCTCCTCCTGGAAGTGTTCAGCCGATCCCCCCGGGCTTTGCCACGACCAACCTGCACAATGTCGGTGAACACGGTGTCGGAGACGCCCTCGCACAGCGCGGCCACGAGCTGCAGGACCAGCAGCTTCCTCCCCTGCCTGGCCTGGTGCTGCTCCAGCTCCAGCAAACTCCCTCCAGGCTCCACAGCCGGGTTTGGAGCCGCCTCGTCCTCCGCAGCCACCTGAGTCAGCTCCTGCCGGGAAGGGAGCGCAGGGCACGGAGAGGCAGCGGTTGAACATCGGGAACCAGTGCCAGGAGTGCCAGGTGACTCCTCACACCACCACCCCCTTCCAGCTGGTAGATGAAGGTCTCCGAGAGCTGTCCACAGCTCCTGGGTGTCCCATCCCCATCCCCTCCTGTGACTATGGGCTGGGGGCACAAAATCCCAGTCCAACCCAGGGATCCACAGGGGGCTCCAAGTGGGATCAAAGGAAGCAGGTACAGGGAGGGCCCCTCTTCTACAGCCAAGGAAGCAACAGGGATTATTCCCAGCCTCCAAAACACTTCAGACATGCTCCTGTTGTTAAAACAGCCCGGGGGGATGAGGATTAACCCCTTCAGGGACAGGGCTGCTCCCTCTCCTTGGCTTCCCACCCAGCACAGGGCTGCTCCAGCATGTGCCGTACCCCAGGACACGCAGGGGGATGATCCCTCCTTTGCCTTCTGCTTGTCCAGGGAACCCCTTCCCACAGGTATGCCCCAACCAGGGACTGGCTGCCCTCACCTTCAGGCAGTGGATGAAGAAGTCTCCAGCCAGACCACTCTTCTGGCAGTGGGACAGGAGCTCCACCAAGCTTTCCACATGGCACTGCTCCAAGGAGATCTTCTGGTACAGGGCCTCATCTTCATCGCTGGAACAGTCACTGTGTCACCAACACGAACACACCCAGAACCCTCTGACCCCCAGACTCCAGGGCAGGGTGAAATCCCAGTCTGCATTTCCCTGGAAGCCTTCCTTCCCAGCACTTCCCAGCAGAGCCTGGAGGCAGCTGAGCCAAACATTGCCCAGGTAATTTGGGCTCTCTTTATTAACTAACCTGCACTCATTAACAGAAACCATGAGCCCAAAACATACATTTCATCCAGCCATCCCATAAATAACAGGATTAGTGCTGGCTAAGTCAGGCAGCGGTCAGAGCCGTGGCAGCAGGGGCATGGGCAGAGCCAGGGCCATTATGGAACAAGTTTAAAGTATTCCCAGTTCAAGCAAGGCAGAGCTGCTTCTAATTGTGGCCTTCCAGCACCTAAAGAGAGTTAATAAAAAGGCTGGAGAGGGACTTTGAACAAGGGCCTGGAGTGCCAGGACAAGGGGGAATGGCTTCCCACTGCCAGAGGGCAGGGTTAGATGGGATATCATGAAGAAATTCCTCCTTGTGAGGGTGGTAAGGCCCTGGCACAGGGCACCCAGAGAAGCTGTGGCTGCCCCTGGATCCCTGGCAGTGTCCAAGGCCAGGCTGGAGGGGGCTTGGAGCAGCCTGGAATAGTGGGAGGTGTCCCTGCCCATGGCAGGGGGTGGAACAAGAGGAGCTTTGAGGTCCTTTCCAACCCAAACCAGCCTGTAATTGTAACTCAGGTCAGGAACAGCTTGAAAAGAAGCCAAACCAGACGTATTTGTGGGGATTTTGCTGCAGGTGCTCCCAGCACACCCCTGGGCACAGCTGTGCCTCTGTCTGCCCCGCACTGCTGCCCTGGGCCCTCCTGCCAGCTCACAGCCCCTCTCTTTAAACCCAGCCTCCTGCTGCTGGGTGTCCCAGGCTGCGTGGCTGGACACTAAAGGCTGCAGTTAATTCCCAGCATGGCCAGCCCTGCCTCTACTTAGAGACCATCTGCCCGCGCCAGAGGAGCTCCATGGCTGCTCCGCGACGCTGGCACTGCCACAGTCTGTGCTGACTGTGCCACCTGTGCCCGAGGGACTCCACTCACTGTGTCACCACACAGGCTCGGGCTGGAGGCTAGAAGTTGAATTTGGGGGGTGCTGAGATTGGAAAAGCCCATCCCATTCCCAGACACTGCGCAGGCAGGGCTCAGGAGTCAGGAAAAGCAGGCAGGGAGTGCACACCAACGCTCAGGTGGAGCGTGATGCTTTCTGGGGCTGGAAGTCAGAGCTCTGCGCCACGTCCAGGGAACCTGGGGGCTCTGTGGGCTGTGTGGAAGCGTCACCTGCCTGAGCTCGAGGGGATGAGACCCTGGTGGGATGGCACTGGCAGCCCCCTGCTTGCCCAGGCTCTCTCTGGCAGGCTTCCCTGGAAAGCCCTGGGTGCTGAGTGACCCTGGGGACTGTCCCACAGCACTCACCTGATGGTTTCCTCCACCACGATGGCAGCACCGCCCTCGCTGCCCACACGGAGCTGGCACCGTGGGTGAAGGGTGGGCACGTGGCTGCTCAGCCCGGCCAGGCCTTCCAGCACAGCCAGGGACTGCTCCCGCTCCACCTTCTCCAGGAACCACAGCAGGATGTCCTGGCACGGGGAGCTGCCAAGGAGAAAGGAGCCGGTGGTGACATTGCTCTGCCCACTGCACCTTCCCCGCGTTTCGGGGTGAGGGACGTGACTGGAGCGCTCCGGAGCAGCCACGGGCTCTCCCTGGGATGCTCTGGCTCCTGGCTCCGGCAGCTGAAAGCATTTGTGCCTGTTTCTAAGGGGATCAGCAGCACATCCTGCCCTTCTGGCGCTCCCAGATGGAAGGATTTGGGTCCCTCCACACTTCAGGCTGGCAAGGAAGGGAGCACTGTAAACACCCCTGGCACGCCCTGCCTGTGCCTCACACTGAGGTGACAAGGGCTGGTGCCAGTGCCAAGGGAGAGGAGGAAGGAGATGGCAGCATTGAGGTGGCGTGGGGAGCCCTGCCAAGGGAAGAAGCAGGTTAATGAGGTGGAGCAGCCGCGCTGTGCTGTGCCAGGGGTCTGGAAACCCGAACGCTTCCAGGCAGCTGCGGGTTCAGTCATCCCTGCCAAATTCCTTAGCAAAGGAAGCAGCGACTGCTGGCCCAGCAGCGGCGTGAACTTGGCGTGTTCCACCAACTTGTCACGGCACTCGCTGCTCTTCGAAGTGAGTAACGATGCCTTCAGTAACAGCAGAGGCCGTGTCCACACACACCTTTTAGGGAAAGCCTCCACACGCCAGGATCACCAGAGCACAGCGTAACCCCACCAGGAATGGCTTTACCAGGCTGGTCCTAACTCCAGGGAAAGCCTGGGGGGAGCAAGGAGAGAGGACAGCCAGCACTTGGTCACCCCTGTCCCTGCCACAACTGGCACACGTGGTGCTTCCCACTGCACACCAGTCGTGGGGAGTGGGCATGGTACGGGGATCAGCTGCCAGGAGGCAGGTCCTGATTGTACCAGAGGAGAGTGATCCCAGATTGGAGAATGACCCTGTACTTCCAAGAGGCAGTGCTTGAACTGTTTTTCCAGTTTTTATGCTATTTGTAGATCCCTCCAGCCAGCTTCCAGCATCACTACCTCCATCCATGGACAATCACAATCCCTGCTCTAGGCAGAGCCACTCTGTGCTCCCGAGGGCATGCTCACCCCTACATGGAACATTCTGGCTTCAGGGAACACAAAAACTAACGTGAGAACTGCTTCCTCAGGCACAGGGCTGCCAGTGAGGCCGTGTGCCCTGCCTGTGGTTACTGCCTGCTTGGAATGAGTGTGCTTTGGGATGAGAAGATGGATCTCTGCTGCTGCCTGTGCCCTGAGCGTGGCTGTGGGAGGTGGGCAGAGCCCAGCAGATGAAACCCCAGCAGAAGCTGAGCACAAATCCTCCCTTACCGTAAGTATGACACATTCTGCTTGGCGAAGGAATAGAGGGAAAAAACCACTCCCAGGACTGACTGTAAGGATCCCAGCAGCAGGCTCGAGCTGTCATTCCCAACCACATACACCTACGGAGAGAAGGGCACAGGGAGGGGAGTCAAACACCTGCGTGGGGCTGAGGGGAGCTCGGGAACACGCCTGTGCACAGGGCAGCTATCAGGGAGGATGGTGGAGGGTTCTCAGCCTCCTCCTTCAGTCTGGAGGCTGTCTCCCCTGGTTATGCCATATTCCCTATTAAAACCTGCCCTCAGCACCATCTTTCTCCAAGAATTTGCTTAACCACAGCAGGGCTCCAAGCTACAGGAAGGTTGCAGCCAGCTATTTGGGAAGTCTGCAGCTTAGCGGTAAGGCAGGATGCAATGGGCCCCCTGGAATGAGCAAATCTTCATTGAAGTACTGCAAATCTCAAACACAGAGATCAGTCACTAGCAGGGCTGGTGGGTGCTGAGCTGAGGCACTGGGCTGCACAGGCTCTGGGGGGGTATTAGAGGGGTCTGGGGATGTTGTAGAGGCTCGGGGGTGATTGCAGAGCCCTGCTCCTCTCCTCCACCTCAACCAGCACCCTCCCAAGAGGCTGAGAGATGGTCCCCATAGAGCCCTGCCCTGCCCCATGGATGCACACAGACCTGTTTCCCTGTGCTAATCCCCAGGGAGCCATTCCTCCTCCCCAGACCCTTGTGTACACAAAGCCTCCCAATCAAGCCCCAAGGATGGTTTCTCACTAAGCATCAAATGACACTTGCTAGGCAAGAAACCTCCCCAGACCTGGGGTCCCCTCACTAATCTGGCTGCTGTCAGGCCCCCAGCGCTCTGCCATTAAGGAGGGACCCACCCCAACCCCCCCAGCACTGCTCTGGGAGGGAGCAGCCCTCCAGACCGGTCTCTGCCTGCCAGCCAGTTACAACAGATCATTACAGGGAAAATAGACAACAATCCCAGCATTTAAGAGCTTAGCCTGCCCCGGGGCATGCCAGGAAGCAAGTCACCAGCTTCTGAAATTTGAATTCCTGGGCTGGAGATGTCCTTCTGGGTTGGAACGTGCAGCAGGAAGCTGCTGGAGCCTGCAGCGTGGCACTGGGGATACTGGAGGGAATGGCAGGAAATGGAGTTATGAGGGGAGGTGTCACAGGAGAGACCTCCACGAAAAGCCCTCATCCTTCACAGGAAGCACAAGGATGGACCCCACCAGTCCTCCAAATGCCAGAACCAAGATCTGTGCTCCAAGGAAACCTTAGAGCTCCTTACAGTGCCTAAAGGGGCTCCAGGAGAGCTGGAGAGGGACTTTGGACAAGGGCCTGGAGTGACAGGACAGGGGGTAATAACTTCCAACTGCCATAGGGTGGGTTAAATGGGATACTGGGAAGGAATCCTGCCCTGTGAGGGTGGTGAGGCCCTGGCACAGCCCATGTGGAGGCTGGGGTACTCCTGCAGGTGAAGATAACTGAGCGTGACTGCAGGAGACACTGGGTTTGTGAATGCACTGAACTGCTCACCAGGACTCAAACCAGCTCTTTTTCTCACCCAAAGCAGACACGGTACCTTGAGCACATCTTCCACACAGCTGCCCAGCTCTGCCTCTGGCACCAGCACAGCCCCTGCTGCCAAATCCTCCAGTGCCAGCTCTGAAAGCAAAAGGCAGAGACATGAGCCCCCCAAAACAGCCTGGAGCCCCCAGCAGCAGAACTGCCCCACCATTCCCTGAACCCCAAAGCACTTCCACAGCTCCCTTCCCTCCCCATGGGAACAGACCAGCCCTCATCAGCCATGCTAATTGTGCTGCAATGCTGTAAACCCCCAAGGACACATGGAAATCAAGGCAGACCACAACTCCGTGATGGATGATTCCCCAGAGAGCTGCTGGTCAGCGTGGGGAACCGACGGCTTCCGTCTGGAAGCCCAGAACAAGGGTGTCAGACTGGGAGAGGTTCCCAAGGAGCACAGGGCAGAGCCAAACTGCTCAGCTCCCACGCTGCAGTAACTGGACTCAAGTAGCAGCAAACACGGTGTACCCAGACAAAGTGACAGGGTCAGCACGGAGAGCTGGGCTCCCACACCCCACGGCCTGGCTGCCGGCCTGAGGAAATTCGGATGGAATGACAAAAACCAGTGAGGAGAGAAACCAGACCCTTCCCCGACCCGGGTACCTGCGGCCCCGGAGCAGCAGCGCAGCGGTGCCAGCAGGGGCTGGAGCAGGTGCCTCTCTGCCAGCTGTGGCTGCTCCCTGGCCATGCTGAGCAGCGTGGTGGTGGCCACACGCTGGAACTGCCGCGCTGCCACTTTGTCCTGGATGTGCAGCAACTCCAGAACCTGCAAGGAAAGCCCAAGATAAAGGAATAAGGATCAGCACCCCCTCAGAGGGGGCAGCCTGGCTCCTCGCAGCAACCAAGGAGCCGCCCATGTGCTGCTTTGCTGGGCATCTGGCATGACATTCCACGTGTGGAAGAGCCAGCGTCCTTCCAACGCACGCAGGATGCCTTTCTGGGCTCAAACCAGGAGCCTGCACCACTCCCAGAGCCAAGGGCTGGAAGCAAGAGCTACACACAGAGCTCTGTGTAGCACAGTGCCAGGCACCTTGTGTGATTAGACAACATCATCCAGCATTTCAATAAAACATGGAAAATTCAAGAGTGGAAACGTCCTACTGCCAGAAAAACATGTCCACGTTGTGCTGGCTCGAACCAGGCCACACTCAGGCAAAAGCAACAGCCCCAGCACTCTCCAAGCTGCGTTCCCCAGCAGAGGGACAAGGGACTTACCTGGGGGCACACCTGTCTGTAGTAGTCCTCGAGGGACAGGCACTGCTGTGGGCAGGCAGCCAGGATCTTCCCAACTGCATCGCACTTCCTCCAGTCCAGAGCTGCTGCTTCAGTGCCAGCACCACCTGCAACAGCAGCAGAAATCCCGGATCAGCTCTGACCCATGGCCAGCTCTGGCTGAAGCCAGGTGATCCTAGCCAAAAATTGGATTTTGTTGCTCTTGTTAAACCAAGCATCTTTCAGGAGACACCTGAACTTAAGGACAGAAAGGGGAAAATTGCTGTGCAAGAGCTCTGATAATGGAAAACAACTCCTACAGCCAGGTGGGTGAGCCAAAAGGTGGGGAGAGGTTGTGCTTGGATGGTTGGAGTTGGCTGGACGAGATTTTGGCACTAAAAACTGAGGGATTCGGCTTTTGGAGAGCAACAGCCTCCCTCCCTGGCAGGACATGGGAGAGCAGGGGATGGGATGGGTCTCACTGTCCCTACAGCTCTCACAGCCCAGTGCCCAGCATGGCTCCCACTGCACTGGCACTGGGACAGGGCATTCCCTGGGACTGATCCCACTCTGGACACACATGAGGTGTGACCCCATTGAGGCACAAACAGGATAAATGGGCTTGGAGCCTTTCAGTGGCCCTCAAACATATGTGTATCCCAAATCAGAGCAGTTTGGGAGCTCAGCACAGTCAGAGGCAAAGTCTGTGTGTCACCATGTCACCTCAGCCCGGCACAAGCCAGTTGCAGCTCTTGTGGCTCTGCTCTTCTGGACCTCTCATGGGGTGAACGGTCTCAAGACACCTCTAAATCCGTGATCCTGGGACCCAGAGCCCCCCACTCACCATCTGTGCCCTCCAAGACACCCCGAACCACGGCCTGCACCCCGCCGGGCCTCAGCAGCCTCTCGGAGAGCAGGTGCCCGCAGAGCCGCCGCAGCCAGGCCGGAGCTGCCCCGGTGCTCGGAGACCTCTGGAGGGGAGCAAAGGAGCAGGGTAAGGAGCGTATTTGCACACACCTGTGCCAACCCACCTCTGGGCAAACAGCCCATCCTCTGACAGAGAGCACAGCACACAGACAGGCCTTGAATTGCTGCTTCATCCAGTGGCACAAAGCAAATCAGGAGTTAATGAGAGAGGTCAGCCCTCGAGTGTTTAGCATGCTATTCCATCTCTGGAAGTGTCCAAGGCCAGGTTGGACAGGGCTTGGAGAAACCTGGCATAGTGGAAGGTGTCCCTGCCCATGGCAGGGAGTGGAGTGAGATGAACTTTGAGTTCCCTTCCAGCCCAAGCCATTCTGGGATTCTATGATTCTATTAAGGGCATTATCCCATAGGGACTTTCCTAAAACAACACTCCAGAGATTCTCCATCTCCTCCTCCCCAGGAGGCTTTGGAACAGCCCCAAAGAGCAGCAGGTGCCCCGTGTCATCCCCCGAGTGGGAAGGGTGAGGTCTGGAGGATCAGAGGCTGTGCCTGGCCGGGCCCGGCGGATGTGGGTGCCAAGCCAAGGTGGCACACGCTGCGGTGACAGTCCCTGGCACACCCAGACCCCGCTCCTGCACAGCACGGCTGCAGTGACGCACACCCTGCAGCCTCGCCAGCTCGGGGACTGGTTTTTAAGGTGTAAGAACATGTCCAGGAGAGCAGCACCTTCGGAGTGTGGGAACCACGGGGGTACGGAGCCCGACAGCCCCGTGCCGGGGACGGCCCCGGGTACCTGCTTGGGCTGTCCCTGCAGGACGAGCAGCTCCTGCACCGCCAGCGGCTGGTAAACACGGTCCAGGATGTCCCTCAGGGCTTCCCGGCACCGCGCTCGCTCCGCTTCCGAAACACCCTGCAACAAAACATACCAGGGCTGTTGAGAACAGCTTGGCTGGGCACTAAAGCCGCGGTCCCGACGGCGTGCCGCTGCCCTGCGGCCCCTCGCCGGGCTCCGTGCCTCCTGTCCTTTCTGTCACATGGGGAACGGCGGGCAGGGCACGGGAGGGACCGCCTGGGGAGCGGGCTGGGGCTCGGCTGGGCACCCACACCACCACCGGGGAGCGGGACACGGGGTGCGAGTGTCGCACGGACCTGGCAGAGGGCGGCGGGGCCGTGTCCCAGCACGCAGAGCCCGGCGAGGAGCAGACGGAGGTGCCGGGCGAGCAGCGGAGCGCCCAGGGCCGGCAGCCGCGCCAGCTCGACCAGCGCGGCCACGGCG
>VWZW01008001.1:6184-16672 GCA_013397115.1 Edolisoma coerulescens | reverse complement strand
AATGCCCGTTACACCGCGGTACCCCTCTGGAAACCTCCAGCAACCCCCGATACAACACGGCACCCCCCGATACCACCCGGGCACCCCCGGTATTCCTCTAGAACCCCACGCAACCCCCCGTACCCCGTGTTACCTCCCAGGCACCCACCCGTCCAGATCCAGGCACAGCCCGGTGCCCCTCGGGCACCGCTCAGTAGTGGAACCTCCAACACCCTCCGGGCACACCCGGCACCCCTCTGAAATCCTCCCGTCAATCCGCAATTCCTCCCGGGAACCCTGGGGCACCGCATGGTAACCTCTGGAAACCCCCTGGCAACCCTCGATACGCCCCGTTAACCCCTGGTCACCCCCAGCTGCCCGTCGGGCACCTTCCCGGTATGCACCCATCGGTGTCGCCTTGGAACCCCCGGCACTCCCCGGTATGGCCCGGCAATCCCCGGGCACCGCCCACTCCCCGCCGGGCACCCCCGGTCTCTCAGCGCAGCCCCGTGGACACGCCCGGGCATCCCGGTATCTCCGGGCACCTCCGCGGTCCTGCCATGCGTCCCTCCCGGTGTCTCCCTGAACCCTGGCACCTCCCATCATCGCCCCGCAGGAACAGCGCCCCCTCCCCATTCCTCCGTGCCACCCCCGGGTGCCTCCTCCCCCTCTGCCGCCTCTGGGTGCACTGGAACTCTCGGGGGAAGCTGTGTGTGCCCCCCCAGCCCCACTGGATGGGGGTTCCCGTGGCCACCGAGGGACAGTGCCCCGGGGGGTCCTGGGCTCCGTCGTCCCCCCCAGCCTGGAGCAGAATCTCGTGTGCTGGGTCCCCACACAGGGCCCCCCAGGCCCCCCCGGGGCTGGCAGCGCTGCAAAGCCGGTACTGCTTTCCAGGCCAAGGTCACTGACGCAACAGGGAAGGTTCCCAGCCGGCACCTGGGGGAACAGCCAGTGCAGCCGCAGCCATGGCACCCTGCACCTTCACCCTCCTCCTCCTCCTGCTGGCGGGACCATCGCAGTGGGGCCGGGGGTGTTGCATGACCACCCCCCCAGAGGTTTCGGGCAGAGCCGTGTCCCCCCGTGGCCCTGCAGCCCCGCCCTCCATCCCACAGGACGTGCTGACCTTCCCGGAGCATGGGCACGGCCTCCGGCGGCAGAAGAGGGACTGGGTCATCCCCCCCATCAACTGCCCCGAGAATGAGCGGGGGCCCTTCCCCAAGAAGCTGGTGCAGGTNCCTTGCAGCTCTACTTCCACGCCGTGTCAGCCAACGGGCAGCCCGTGGAGGATCCCATGGAGATCATCATCACCGTCATTGACCAGAACGACAACCGGCCCGTCTTCACCCAGAGAGTTTTCCACGGTTCTGTGCTGGAGGGAGCTGAGCCAGGTGGGACCACTGCCACCACCTGGCAGGCAGCACTGTGGGGATGTGTGACAGGTCACCAATAGCCACCTGCTCCAGGCACACCGGTGCTGCGGGTCCTGGCCACCGACGCGGACGACGCCGTGAGCTCCAACAATGGCGTTGTGAGTTATTCCATCCTGAGCCAGGTGCCGGAGCAGCCCCAGCCCGGGATGTTCACCATCGACAGCAGCTCTGGGCTGGTCTCCGTGGCCATGCTGGGGCTGGTGGCAGAGGTGAGCCCTGGACTCAGCCCCCACCGAGCTCATCCCCCACTTGTGGGTGACGCAGCCTCTCGCCACAGGCGGTCCCTGAATACACACTGGAGATCCAGGCTGCCGACCTGGGGGGAGTGGGGCTGCGAGCCATCGCCACTGCCCGCATCACGGTACAGGTGAGACGTTGAGCCCCCGATGCCCCCGCAGTGCAGAAGGGCAGGGCGAGGCTGTGGTGGAGCCGGTGCTGGCTCCTGACAGCCCCACGTGCCCGGCTGCCGGAGCACCGACGTGCTCCAGGTGCTTTCTGTGGTGGGAGGCGAGACTGGGATGGCAGCTGTGCTGTGGCTCCACCTGGCCCCGTGCCCTGACTTCCCACCGGGCTCTGGGCCACCAGCCCCAGGGCCACGGCGCTGCCGGAGCGTGGGTGCCAGCGGGGCTCCTGGGCGCAGCTCCCAGCGGGAAGCCGCCCGTGCCGGCTCGGCCCAGCCGGGGAGGAGCACCCGGTTCTGCGGGAGCCCCGTGCCAGGATAGCGGCATCCAGCCGCGCCAGCTCCACGGGGAGAGGCCGTGGCGCCAGGAAGGGAGGCTGGGGCTGGGGATGGCATTTTGTGCGGTGTCACCGGCCGCGGGTCCCTGGCCAAGTGGGACAGAGGACAGCCAGGTAAGCTCGTCAGGGTGCCTCTGTGGCACCCCCCTGTCAGCTGGTGCTGGTGTCAGGCTGGCAGTGGGAGCTGATCCGGCTCCAGGGAGGCTGCCTGGTCCTGCTGGCTGCTGGGACGCAGTCCCGAGTCGTGCTCCCACCCCAGCGTGGGAGCTCCAGGAGAAGGGGCCTGGCTGCCCCCAGCAGTGCTGACCTTGATGCCAGACAGCTACAGAGAGCTGGGCAGGGTCAGTGTCCGCCCACACGTGACACCGTGGGCAGGGATGGGGCTGCTGGGACGGGGCTGCTTCGTCGTCAGGTCCAGGCCAGCTGCTGCCGCCGTGAGCACAGGGAGGTGAGCAGGGAGCGCGGTGCTGCCGTGAGCACAGAGCCCTGCATCCTGGTGGGAACCAGCTGGCACCCACGCACAGTGGCTGCGGTGCCTGGGGCTGAGCACCGTGGCACGGGAAGGACGTGGGCTTCCATATCCCAGCTCTGGGGAAGAGTGAGGTGCAGGGGCTCAGCTGCAGCACAGTCAAGGTGGAGGCAGATGGTGCTGCCAGGACAGGTCCCAGCCCTGCTTCCCTCTCTGCCACAGGCTGACAGCATGTCTGAGGTGGGAAATGGCACCCTGACCACCCACGTGCTGAACACGGCCACAGGGCTGCCGGCAGCCGGCCTTGTCGTCCGCCTGGCCCAGCTGCAGGAGCCGGGGCCGCAGTGGACGGAGCTGGCACAGAGGTAGGAGAGCTGGTGGCACTGGAATGGGGCAGGCACTGCCAGTGCTCTGTGAGCTTGGCCAAAGGCTCCTGGTACAACTGGCTGCCCAGCCTTCACCTGGGGTTTGCTGGTGGCAGGGCTGGTGCTTGTGGGTATGGCCAGAACAGGTTCTGGGGGTAGGGCAGGGCTGCGTTTCGGGGTACAGCAGGACTGGCTTGGTCTGGTTTCAGGCACACAGACGCGGACGGGCGCTGCCAGCCCCTCCTGGCACCGGGGCAGGCCAAGGCTGGCACCTACAAGCTGCATTTTGAGACAGCTGAGTACTGGCAGGGGCTGGGGCACACCAGCTTCTACCCCTTCGTGGAGGTACGGAGTGTGGGGAGATGGGGATGGGTGACTGCATCCCCCAGGGCCCCACCACGGGAGGGGAATTCCCATTGCTGTCTCCTCGCTCTCCCTCAGGTCGTCTTCATCATCACCGACCCGGCACAGAAGCTCCACATCCCGCTGCTGATCAGCCCCTACTCCTACACAACGTACCGGGGCAGTTAGAGGGGCACAGCCTTCCCCTGGGGATGCAGGAATGATGCCACTGACGCCATTAAAAGCTCCAAAAAACAACATCTGTCTCAAAAAATTGCCTTCCACTTGTGGGGGGACAGAGGGAGCCCCAGGGGCAGCCTGGTGGGGTCGGTGGGATACCTGGAGCCTTCCAGTTGTGCTGTGGTCCCTCTTGGGAGGAGAGGTTCCTAAAGATGCTCACTTGGGTGTGTTTAATGGCACGGAGCAGGAACAGGGCACAGCCCCGCTTCCAGTGTGCCAGTGGGACCCTCAGTGCTGCCAACATCAGGTGGGTACCGCAACGAGTCCAGCAGGGCCCTGCCCCAGCTCCTGCCCCGGGAAGGGGAAGGACAGTGGCTGGAAACCCAGGTTGTCCAGGGGGATGCCAAAGGCTGTCAGCTTTGCCTCGAAGGTCTGCAGCATGTCGTTGTGTGCCTGCGAGGGAAGGGTCCCCGTCAGTCCTCTGTCAGCAGAGGAGGGCTCCCTGCACCCCCCAGTCCCATTTCCAACCCCCAAGCCACAGCCATGGAATCACAGAATCGTTTGGGTTGGAAATGCCTCTAAGATCATTGAGTCCAACTGTTCCCCCAGCAGTGCCAAGGCCAGCACGAACCCACATTCCCCAAGTGCCACATCCACACAGCTCTTAAACCCCTCCAGCATTTCTCCCCACCCTTACCTTGCAGACTCGGGCCAGCTGGAGCTGCAGGTCCTGGATGGTGGCATTCTTGGAATTGAGCACATCCTGCAAGGGGAGATTGGGATGAGGCCGCGCTGCCCAGCCCTGAGGACACAATGGCCCTGAGGACACGATGGCCGTGCCGGGGGCAGGCGTGGCGTGGCAGAGCACACGGAGGAGCTGCAGCGCGAGCGGAGCAGCCGGCAGCACGGCCTGGCAGGTGGCCACCACCCTGCCCCCTCCGAGTGGCACTGCCAGGGACAGCCAGCCCCGGGCAGGGACAGGGAGCTCCCGGATGAACACTACAGCCATCCCGGTCTGCCCTGCCGCGCGGGGAGCGCTGGCAGCACCTGCTCCAGCAGCACCGCCCTGCCGCCGCGGCACCCGGGAATTACAGGGAGCCAGGCTGCCCGAGGCAGCTGAGAGGAGGAATTCAGGGACCCCAGCAGCTGCAGGAGAGCCCGACGCCAGTGACGCCATCCCAGGAATGTGTTTTCCTTCCACCTGCTGGGAGGTGACACATCCGCTGCCTGTCCCAGAGGCCTGGGACACATCCCAGGGCATCCCAGAGCTTCCCTGACACCCCCTGCAGCAGGGAGCTGTGCAGGGACAAGCAGGAGGGCACCGGGCGGTGGAGCCCTCGTTCCCTGCGCCTGTGCCCAACCCGCAGCAAGCGCTGCTCCCTGGCTCCAGCTGCAGCAGGCTGCAGGAATGTGGGTCTCCAGGCTCTCTGCAGAGGTATTTTTAGCACGGCAGACACCGCAGAGCCCCAGGATCCCGTCTGCGCTGTCCCCACGGCCAGGTGAGGCTCACCAGGTGCGACCCCCCCCTGCACAGAGGCCTGGGTGCCACTGGAGCCACTGGCAGCCGGCTGTGTGGTGGCAGGGTGCTGGCAGTGCCACGGAGCCTGCGGCCACGCTCCTCAAAACAGGCCCCACCTGAGGGACAGATCAGTGCCAAACTCCGACACCCACACGCTCCACTCTCGAGGCAGAGCCGAGTGCCCCGCGGCACCGCACGTGGCCCTGGGAGTGCCGGGAATGAGTGATGTGCCACCTCCAGCCATGCAGGATGGGGACCGGTGCATTCGGGGGCAGCAGGCACCCCACAGTGGGCTCTGCCCCCCAAATCCAGCCCTTGCTGGGCCCCAGTACCTCCAGCTTGTGCGAGACCAAGGAGAGAGCGCTGGGGCTGAGGTTGGAGGCTGTGACGACCTCGCTGAGCTCCACCTCCTTCTGCTCCAGGAGGTTGCGGAGTCCGTGCAACTTCCGCTCCAGGAGCAGGTTCTTGAACCCCGTTTTTTGCTGCACCTCGTTAATGGCCCTGGTGAACTTCTGATAGAGCTCATCTCGCTCCGCCTGGACCTGCTCCGGGAGACAGCGCAGTGTCACACCGCCCTCAGGACCCCGGGGGACACGGGGGCCTGCACGAGGCTGACTGGGGTCTGTGTAAAGGTGTGGAACACAAACGGGGCAGAAAACTGGTCCAGCAGCTCAGCCTGGCCGTTCCCCACGGCACCTGCAGCCCACAGGGAAGGCAGGTGCTGCGGCACAGCTTCCCTCCCTCCCTCCTTCCCTCCCTCTCTCCCTCCCTCCATGGCGCAGCACCTGCGCTTCTCCCTCCTCCTCCTCCTCCCCTCCAGGCACGCAATGCCCCAACGGGCTCCCTGCAGCACTAATTCAGACCCCAGCGAGGGCCCCCTGGCACATGGGGGTCTGTCCTCTCATCCCCACAGCTGGCAGCAGTCCCTGGCTCACAGCTAGTTAATAAGTGTCCTAATTAGGACACAATCTCTCCTCCAAAGCCTATTTCTGAACGCTCCGAATCTGGCGCTGTCTTAATGATGGATTGTTAATGAGGCCTCGGATCAATGTTCATATTCCTGGGGATTTCTACGAATTGCAAATGAGCTCTCTCCTGCCTCAACAGATTTATCTGGGTTAGTGGGGGGGGAGAACTCGCTCTGCAGGGCTCTTCCCAAGCCACCCCAGAACGAGGAGAGGGAGCGACCCTGGAACACTGGCAGAAGGAGGGGCCCGTGGCAATCCCCCCCCGGCTCTGCCCCATGCAGGCCCGGCAGCCCGGGGGCCCCGCTGGAGAGTGCATGATTGCTTAGCAAAGGACAAGGCCAGGCCTGTCTGCTGACCGTGGGAGAGGCTGGAGCTGGGAGCTGCTTTGCTGGGAGCAGCGGTTATCACCCGACTCTGGATTAGCTTCGGAAAGCCCTGGGCTAAGCACAGGCTCTGCTAAGCCCCACGCCCTGCTTCTCCCAGAGGGTTTGGAGAAGGTTTGGAGAGGGAATGGGATGCCCAGCCCTGCCTGCAGGTCTCACCTTACTGAACCGCTGCTCCAGCACTTCGTGTTCCCACTGAAGGTCCTTCAGTTCCTTCTGGGTGATTTTCAGATGGGCTTTGGAGTTCTGTGAATGGGAAGGGAGGGTTAAAGAGCGCAGGATTGTCTGGGCAGTGCTGGGGATGGGTTCTGGGAAGGGAGGAGAGTGAGCAGCAGAGAGAAAACCAGGCAGCACCCACACCAACCCCCCTGCAGTGGGGTTGGTCTCCCTTCCAGTCTCTCTGTGGATCCCCATCTGAGATCCCACAAACACACAGTAAGCAAAACAGGACTTGCTTTGCCCAGCAATCACAGCACACCAAGTGGCAGAGATCAGTGTTTTCCCTCCAGGAACGAGCCCATGAAAAGACAGGGCTGGCCACTCACCATCAGGGCCTCCTTGTCCCTGTAATAGTGAACCAACTTCTTTTGCAGCTCAGCCACCTGCTCCTGGGTCTCCTGCAGCGGCCCTGTCAGCTCCTTGTTCTGGAGCAGCACTTCTGCCTTCTCCTTTTCCAAGACAGTCTCCTTCTTCTTCAGGTCTTCCACCTGCTCCTGTTCTTGGGAGCACAAGTGCTGGCTCCTGGGAGCTGCCCAGCTCCTCAGAGTCCCCCACCCCCTCAGGACACCCTCCCCACTCATGTGCCACCAGCAGCACCCACGCTGACACCTGGGAACTGCCAGATCCAGCTGACACCCTGGCAGGAGCAGCCCCTGGGTGGAGGGGTGACAGGGATGGGCAATACCTTCAGGAGGTTGATGAGTGTCAGGTTTTTGGCGGTGATATCATTGTAGTAGTTCTTGATGGCACCAAAAGCCCCCTCATGGTTCCCCATCAGCTCGCTGATCTGGGTGTTCTTCCTCTCCTCCAGCTCATGCAGCTCCGTCTTCCTCCGCAGGTCCATCTCATCCCGCAGCGCCTGCATCTTCCTGGTGTACTTGGCCTCCATCTCTGCGGGGAAAATGGTCAGAGCTGGGGAAAAACTGCCTGAAACTGGGGAGGAAAAGCAACCAGAATGGGGACAGGAGAAAAACCAGCCAGAACTGAGGGAAAACTGGCCAAAACTGTGTAGGGTGGGACCAGCTGGAATTGGGAGGGGAAAACAGCCAGAACTGGAGGGCAAACTAGACAGATCCAGGGAGGAAAAACAGCTGGAACTTGTGGGGAAAACTGGCCAGAACCTCGGGTGGGGGAGATCAGCCAGAACTGGGGTGGGAAACTGGCCAGAACTGGGAGGAGAAAATGGCCAGAACTGGGGGGAAAAAATGGCCAGAACTGGGGGGAACCCACCACCATGTGCTCGAGGCACTGCTTGGGAGCCAGGAGCAGCTCTCCCTGTCATGCTCCCGTGGGATCTGCCTCATGCCCTGACCTTTGGTCTGCATCTCGAAGTTGCTGCGTAGCCGGGCCATCTCCTCCTCATGTTTCTGTGAGGAAGAAACTCCGTGTTGGAGGAAAGAACCAAATCCCAAGCCAGCCCATCCCCAGGGATTCCCTCCTGCTCTTTGGGAAAGGATTCTGATCCCATGTTGATGCAAACAGTGGCTCGGACGTTCTCCAGCTGCTCTCACAGCCTCCCACTGTGGGAGAGGGGTCACCCAGGAATCCCTTCTCCCCATCCCTGCACCAGAAATCCCATCCCAGCCCACAGAGAGAGTCAGGGAGGCAAGATCCCACTCCCGCTCCCACCCTGGGGATGAGGCACTTCACAGGTGACTCCAGCCCAGCCAGGGACGTACCAGGCAGAGGTTTGTAATGGCTGCCTCGCTGGCCATCTCCTGCTCCTTCAGCTTTACGTTCAAGGAGCGCTTCTCTTTCCACAACTCCTGCTCCTGGTCCCAGTGATCCTTCTGGGCCCGCCTCAGGGACAGGACTCCCTCTGCCTTCAGCTCTGTCAGGTTCTCCTGCTGCTCATGCAACAGGTGCTTCACCTTCTGCTTGTACACCTAAGGACAGGCCAGACACCGGGTGAGGGGCTCAGAGGAGACACCCGGAACTGGGATGCTGGTGAGACATTCCTGGATTGCACCCTGCCCAGCTCCTCCTCCTCTTCCCCTCCTCTCCTCCTCAGAGCTGCCCAAGGCTCACCTGCAGCCCTTCAGCCCCACCTTGATCTCCACTTGGTGCCGCTCCTCCGCCTCCTCCATCTCCCGGTCCCGGTTCCGCAGCTCTGCTTTCTTCTCCTCCAGCTCCCGGCGGGTGATTTCCCAGTAGCTCTGAATCCTGTTGCACTCCAGCTGGAAAGAGCTCCGCTCCCGCCGCTCCCGTTCCAGCTCCTCCCGGAGACGCACCGTGTGCTCCAGCAGCTGCGGAGCCAAGGGGAGCAGACAGGTAAGGAGGGAGGGAGGCCTTGGGCAGGTGTCTTTGGAGACTCCATGTGCCAGACCCGGCAGGACATGGTGGTTGTCACTGGTGTGGAGCTGGGGAGGTCCCTGACTGAACCCAGCAGCTTCTGGAAAACGTCACAAAACCTCACCTGACTGCCCGCAGCCTGGGCTGGGGCTCTGGCTCACAGTGTCCAGTAACACCATTCTCAGGTGCTCAGACACTTCTGGTTCATGGAATTTTTTGGGTTGGAAAAGCCTCTAAGATCAAGTTTAACTGTTCCTCCAGCACTGCCAATGTCCACCATAACCCACGTCCCCAAGTGCCACATCCACATGACTCTTAAATCCCTCCAGGGATGGGGACTACACCACTGCCCTGGGCAGCCTGGGCCAGGGCTGGACAACCCTCTCCAGGGAGAAATTTTCCCACTATCCAACTTGAACCTTCCCTGGCACAACCTGAGGCCATTTCCTCTTGTCCTGTCCCTTGTGCCCTGGGAGCAGAGCCTGACCCCCCCTGGCTGCCCCCTCCTGTCAGGAAGTTGTGCAGAGCCAGAAGGTTCAGCCTGAGCCTCCTTTTCTCCAGGCTGAGCCCCCCCAGCTCCCTCAGCCACTCCTTGTGCTTCGGACCCTTTTCCAGCTTTGTTCCCTTCTCTGGACATGCTCCGGCCCCTCAGCGTCTTTCTTGTCGTGAGGGGCCCCAGGATTCCAGGTGTGGCCTCAGCAGTGCCCAGAACACAGGGCTGGAGAGCAGAGGCGGGGGTGAGGAGGCTGCTCCTTCCAGGAACAACAAGAACCCCCCTCCCCAGCCCCAGACAGGCGTCAGCGACACAAACCCCGGCTGCTCGTCCCTGTCACCCTCTGCACCTGTTGTCCCCGGAGCTGGGGCCAGGCGCCTCGCAGGGTCCCCAGAGCTGTTCTTACATGGGCAACGTCCTCCGCCCGAGGGGGTGGCCTGCGGGACCTCTCACCTGCTCCCTGCTCATGTTCTCCGGGGCCGAGGCATCCACCACCGCAGCGCCTTTGCCCCCTTTCCCTTTATTCGCCTTCTTTTTGGGTGCCTGAGGACAGAAAGCCAAACACAGGAGGTGAACGGCTGAGGAGGAAACGGGGCTGCTCAGGGCCCCCGTGTCGGCCCCGGAGCGCCCCTGCTCTCACGGCAGCAGAAGCCTGGAAGCGGCTCATGCGCTGCCACTGCCGACTCGGCTCCGTGGCGAACCCCTGGGCACAAAACACCTGTACCCAAAACAACGCCGCAGAAGCATCACCGCAGTGCTGGGAACGGCGCCGAGGGGCTCCGTACCCTCCCCGGGAGCGGACCGGGAGAGCACGGGGCTCGCAGACATCGGGGCGTGGAGCTCCACCGCCCTCCCCTGCCCGCACACCTTGGCTGCAGGGGACCCTTCAGCAGCCGCCCCGGTTCTCCCCCCGGCCCCGGTTCAACTCCCGATCCCGGCCCGGTTCCGCTCTCACCATGGCGGCGGCCGGCGGCACCGCCGTCTCCGGGCAACGGACGGGCAGATCCCGCGAGAGGATGGCGAAATCTCGCGAGAGTTGCGCTGAGGGACGACACGCCCCCTAGCAACGCCACGCTCCGCCCTGGCAACGGAGGCAGGGCCAGCGAGACCG
>VWZW01007982.1:103968-165614 GCA_013397115.1 Edolisoma coerulescens | reverse complement strand
CCAATAGCAAATAAGGTTTACTATTTACTCATAACTATTGATCTGGTGTGTTCAGCACTACATTATGTGCAAACCAGCCATAGTGCTTAAACTGAAAACCAGCAGAGTATATTTCTTTGGCTGCCTGCCTCATAATTTGATGGACTTGCTGGTAATGTTAGGTTTCCCCTTTGGCTAAAAAGAGCAAAGAAAGAGAAAGATTTTTCCCAAAGACATTTTTGATGATTCAATCGATGCCTTAAATGTACAGGCAGAAGAGTGAGCTCAGAGACTGTATTTATGCTGAGACCAATATAGTTTCCCTATAAAAGGGGAACCTGGAGTAGAGGGTGGGACTTGGTTGTGTTCAAAGGTCTCTACTACAATATTTGCAGGAGTATTTACCACATCTGGGGTTTTTTCAGAAGTTTAAATTTGTTTGCTTCTTCTAGATGTTTCCAGCACATTTCTTCTAAATATGCTTCTCTTTCTGCAAGATGTTTCTGGATTTTTGTTATCTGGAAAACTTCCTCACCTGTATTTCCAGAACACTAAAAAGGTTCCAAAGCTATTTACCATTAGTCATTTTTAACACATCTTCTTATCCACTGTGGCTTATGTGGCATATTAAGTGTGAGCCGTTTTAGTTCAGAGTTACTGGAGCTTTGCCATTGTTGAGCCTCTATGCATGTTTCATAAATTGAGAAATTTCACATTGTCCCGTTGAGCTAAAATTCCTGATGTTGTAGATGTAACAGTGGTATGTGCTGGTGTCACTTCATGCTCCAGTGAAATCCCTGTTGACTTCCATGAAAGCCTTGCTTGAGCAGGACTCAGTATTAATGAGGGAAGACTTGCTGATTTTGACCCACCGATTTTTTCTGTGCAGAAGAACACTGGAGTATAAGGATAAGCTTAAGAGCACATTGGATGAAACAATAGGCAGAATAACGTTGAATATAAAGGCATGTTGATACCAGGGACACTGGGTGCCTTCTTTTCCCCACAACACATTAACAGCACCACAGAGGTACTTTTGCTGGCAGCTTCAGAAGATGGCCTTGTGAAAGGTATCTGGGCTAATCAGTGCAATGCAATCCTCACTCTTTACAGACAAGGATGATTTGATAGCTGGTTTTTGCTAGAATTCTTCCTCTCAGTAAATAAGTTATTCCTGTGCTATTATTCTAATGCTGCAACTTATTTTCTTCACTCTTACTGTGATGAGGTGTCATCAGCCTTTCTGGAATTCACAGAAAATAAACTACAGATTTTCTAAAGCTGTAGTTTTTAGATCTACTTTTTACTTGTCAAGAAAATCAATGATAAGAGGTTCTAGTCTCTGAACTCAACTGGACAAATATTATATTTCCTAAAGAAATACATGGTAATTTTTTTTTCTTTTGCTACATAGCAAGTAAAATAATTTTTAGTTTTATTTATACATAGAATAACATACACTTTTAATACATGAAGTCACATTTATTTGCATATAGAACATCTCTAGGTACCAAATCAAACAGGAGTTTCTGCCTCTGTTTTTGACACTAAACAGATAAAAAGCAGACCGTTTAACAGCATGCATGAGTCATAGAGCTTGTACTTGTTTAACTTTGTTCTGATTGGACCTTCTGTTTAAGAATGGCTAATTAAATGTAACGAGATACAACTTCTGTCTATCAAGGTGCAATGACATGTGCTGTAGAAACAGGGAATATCTAAGGTTTGTAGTAATAACTTTAGTAGTTCCATGTAATCTTTTACAAAAGCACTGTACAAACCCTTGACAAATCTGATAAATGAAGAACTCCAATAATATACAAACCAGGAACATTCAGAGATGAAAAACAGTAATTTTTTCTGATTTTGAGTATATATTTGCCTCAACTTTGTTTGCAGTCAAAAGCACAGAGAATTTCTAATATTGCCTTTCAGGCACAGCACCTCAAATGAGTGCATCTTCATGATGGCAGCAGCCACGGTCCTTATAGTTGGTCCTTAGCTCCGTCACTTGGAGTAACTTCCAAGACTTGGCCTTGTTATTCCTAGTGTGTTTTGTCTCCTGCCTCTTGTCCATTGGCACTGCCTATCACTGCAATTTTGGTCACCTCCCTTATATCCTTTCTTGTTTCTAGGTTAGAAGTTTAGAAGTTTGTTTCTGTTGTGTAATAAATAACGGGACAATTACAATAGTTAAATAAATAAGCCTAAATTACACTATCAAGAAGAACCTTCTGTTGCTAAAATATTTTATTGCTTTATTTCTCATTAGCCTTCCTTTTATGATGCAGTAGACCCAGTAGATTTTGAAGGCTTCCTGATGACGCAGCTGAACAACTTAGACTTAGATCTAGCACAAGAACTTGGAGACTTTCCTGAAGATGATCTGGATGTTGTCTTTACACCCAAAGAGTGCAGGACTTTGCAACCCTCTGTCCCAGAGGATGGGTAAGGAGAGTTTCTGTCCCTCTGAAAAGCTGCAGGTTTAAAAATAGTTTTGAAGACGTTGATCCAAACACCTCATTCTGACACCCGTCCAGCCGTTACACAGTTCCTGAACTTCAAATGTTTGAACTTTGCCACTGACTCTGTTAAGCTTGTTTGCACACTTAAAATTATGCAAGTGTTTACACAACTTCCTAGGCTTGTTGGTAGTGGCAGAAGCGAGGTAGGCATAGGCCAGGAAGAAGAGTAAAGAAGAGCAGGAGGATGGTATGAAAAATAATTCTTGCAGCTATGATTCCAGAGATGAAAGTTGATTCTGGTCATGTAACAAGCACAGTATTGAGGTTTGGGGATTTTTTTCGGGTTTTTTTGCCAGCTGTGTGTTACATGGCATTGATCAGATCCCTAAGAATCTCTTTCTCCATACCTCTCTTGCTTAAATGGGAGGAAACAGTTCATACTTCACAAGGTTTGGGGGTGGGAGGTGAGTGTTAATTTCTAGTGTAGAAGTCATTTGTAGTTTTAGGCTGACGTTGATGAAATAATTACACTTTTTTCAATAGCTTAAATTAAATAGGTAGCATGTGTTGACACTGGAGCTCAATGGTCCTGCAGATATTTAAGCTGGTTTGAAAAACAGGCATGCTATGAGCAAAAGAATTTTTCCGAATGAGAAAATCCATCAGAGATGGATGTCCGATGTGGTATTAGAAAGGCTACGCATTGTATACAAAATACTCTTCAAAGACTGTTTCACTGTAGTACCTTTAAGTAGAACTCCAAAGGCCTCTAGAGTTTTGCAAGCAGTAACAGTGAGATAAATGTGAAGTCAGCACCAGTTAGCCCCAAACTGCCACATCTGCAGAGATGGCCAACTATGCAATGTGTTTGGGATGGGGGGCTGGCTCCTTCCAGTGTATCCAGGAAATGAACAGCACAGGCTGCTATGTTCTGTGCTGTGCTGAACCTCAATGCTGGAGACAAATAGGCTCAGTTTATGGTGTCCTGGCTCACAGGATATCCCCCTCTGTTCCTGCAAAAGCTGCTAGAGGCTGCCCTAATTTTTACCAGCCAGCTGTTCAAACTAGAGCCCTATATAACAGCAATATTTGTCCAGTGTTTTCTGCCCAACATACCAAATGCAATGAGGCTAAGTGGGAAAAACAGTTTGTGTGATTTTTGCTGGCTGTAGATTAGCTGAGAACCCCTCTCTCTAAGCAAGGCTTCAGTCTGCAAGTTTCTTCTTGGCCCAGTACTTCTGTCAAGAAGTTCGGGAGAACGAAGGCAGTAAAGATGAGATGCCATGCTACATCACCTGAGAACTCTTTGAATCACACAGCTTCTAAGGGATCTTCTAATATTTGCACAAAAGGTGATTTTCACTTGAAGTTACTTATAGAAAAAGTTCCAATCTTTACAATGAATTCTTGTTTTCCTGTGGATTTGAGAGAGAGAATGGATGTGGGAGACAATGAATGGGGTTTTTGTTTGAAGTTCCCATTTATTTAAATGATGGATAAAAATATTGAAATAATTATTCAACTTTTGAAATTACATCTAAAATACGACCATTTTTTCCCTATTTCCAAGGTTACTTCCCACCATGCCTGACATTTAAAACAGCAGTTATCTATTTGTTTTTCCAGTAGGAGACCATGTAGGCTCATGCTGTACAATCAGTTCTAAGCCTGATTTGCACCACTAAGATATGAAAGGTTTTTTAAGGAGTCTGTGGCAGAGCTCAAATAGTCAATACCAACAAAATGCTTTCAGTAGATTTTTTTACACAGCAGCTTGCCATTTAGCCATTCACATTGCTATCATTGATATTAGCGTTTTCATGGAAAATCCTGGTCAAGTGTGCCAGGATGTGTTAAGGAAGATGAGAACATAGGAGGGGCATGCACCAAGGATTGGCCTGCAGGCAGTGCAGTCTTTGATGTCTCTGTGCACCGAGAGCAGGAAACAGGTACCACCAACCAAACTGGGTTAACGTGCTGCCTGCCAGCAAACACACCTCCCACCTGAACCAGAGGCAGGAGCCACCAGAGGCAGGGGCACTCGGCAGCCTGGCATCAGCCAAGGCTCTGTCCCACCGTGCACACACGAGCCCCATCAGCTGTTACCCAGCCTCGGTAACCAGCTGCAAATCTGTTAAGAGTTCCACATGGAAAGTACTAAAAATTATCATACCTTTCACCTGTTCCTATATTGAATGTGTATCCTACCTACTCTTTTACTCACTTGAACTGGAGAATGCTACAAATTATTTTGGAACAGGTCATAAAAAATTTTAAGAATAGGGGTAGGGGAATTATGCTACATACATGAATTATGCATCATACATGAAGTTCATGGACATTGTCTCTGGCTGATAGAATTTCAGTTCCAAATAGTATCCAGTCTATCAGGCAGCACTGACAGCACCCTACATTAAAGGAGGAATTTGAAAAACATTAAAATAAATTATAATGTATTCTTAGGACTTAAAGTTTTGTTATGATATCTGATTAAAAGCTTAGGGTCCCTTTTTAGATTTGCCTTTGTTTCTGTGAGAAAGAGAAAATTGCACATACATAAAAACAATGTATTTGCAAGAGTCCAGAAGCTGAGGCCTTTAAAGAAAATATCTCTATATCTTGAGACTTGTTATCAAGTTTTGAAAATCACATGGTTGGTTATGCTGTATAATTTATTTAATTTTACGACATTTTATAGCAACATCACTCTTATATTTATGAATAGATAGTATGGCAAGTGGTTACCTCTGTTAAATGTATGTTTGTAAGTTAATCATCACAGTACCGAAAAACTGCATCAGGGAATTCAGGCAGTACACAAGATCTTTTTAAACCTCAAACTATAGTTTAGCAGTAAAATAAATACACAGGAAAGGACTAATAGAGAGGCCTTTATCTGACTAGCACATGTTTAGATAAATTTGTTTGTCCTGAAAGTATGACTTAGGTGCTAAAATATGTTGCTTTTTCCACAGGGTTGAACTGGACTCACATGTCAAAGACTGTGTTCAGACTTACATCCGTGAGTGGCTGATTGTGAATCGAAAGTAAGCTACATAAAACTAAATAAAATCAAAAATACACTGCATCTTACTTATCAGAGAGGAGATGTTTGCTGTTATAAGTAATCCTAAATTACAATGATTTTAATCAGCGATTGAAGATAAGAACTGACTTTTCAGTAGTATAAATAACTATATTGTTTTGTTTGAGACGGTGAGCATTGCTAAATACTGTTGCATCTGTTTCTTAATTATCAGGCACTCTGGGAATGGATGGGAAGTTGATGGGAAGAAATTCACATCAACCCTCTGTAATGATGATTTATCTTAATCAGGAAAACTAGTTCTATTTGATCCTACTAAAAGGAAAGATAACAGGGATAAAGATTACATTTGCATGCTTTTCTCCTATTCATGCCCTGAAAATTCAACATGATTTGATTTTTAAATGTGTCTGAAAACTCAAAGATTATTTCCCAGCAGTGACTGAGTGTATTCATGGGATTATCAGTGTTATACCCAAATTTACTATTTTACATCAATAAATGATTTCTGCACTTGAGATCAGTGTAATTCAACACACAGAGCTGGCCTGTAGTCATTATAAGGGACTTAATTTCCTTTAGGTTACTTCACTACATTTTAATTTAATTTTATTTTATTCTGTTCTATTTCATTTCATACGTAAAATGTGAAGGGAACTCTCAGTCAATGCTCTCTGTTGCAGGCATGTCTGTCCCCAGACTCTTAGGGGAGTCTGTGGGCTGTCTTGCCTCCTTCCCCATCACCTCATCCTGTTCTTCAGAAAGAGGTTTTTGGAGCTCTGTTTTTTCTGTAGCACTTCCTCTTCATCCACTCCTGCACTCATGCCCAGTTCTTGAGAAGCAGAAGAAGCAGCTTTGTGGTTGAGTGCCGACACATTTGCTGCCATTTCGTTGTGCCCCTTCACTCACCCTTGTTACTCTGTGTTTTTCTGACATGATGTACATCAGCAGTGAGTGCCTTATGGGTTTACAATGGTGATTGTAAAGGAATTTGCATTACCTGTGCAGCTTGTGCTCCTCAGCGGAGCAGCTGCTGGGGGTTATTAAGAGACTTCCTCCAAGGGTGCTGACGAAATTGATTGAATTCTCAGAACTGTTCCACAGTGAGTCACTAAAAGTAGGCTAGTGGGTTTTGTGGGCTCTCCTCCCACACCACTCAGAACAGAGGCACTAACTCTTTCACACAGTGCTGTTCTGAGCATGCTGTAAAGAGCCAGTGTGCAGCTTTGTTTGTGCACAGCAGAAGGGAGTGAGCAGTAAAGTAGGTGAGGTGAAAAATAGACCATAGCTATTTTTTTGCATTTAGGCATACTGGTAGAAATGTGAATGGAGCCATAGAAATACACATATGTGGAAAGTTTTGCTGAGTGTTTTACTATTTCATTCATTTGGGTGAGGTAAATTTGCATTCAAAATCTTTATTGGGCAGTTGACTGTGGTAAACATGATGATGGACTCTGCCAGAGAGCTGAGCTTTGCCAGCTGTGGCTAACAATGCAAGCAAGTTATTAAAAATTGCAAACAAAACACTACCAAATATGCTGCAGTGTCACATAAACCAGTGATAGATTGTTATTGGGAATCTCATGTTATGCTTGCAGTTTTTTTCCAAAACAGGCATGAGAAGAAGAAAAGATATCAGGAGAGAAGTGAGAAAAAATAATTGTAGAAGGCTTTCCATTGTTTTGAGAAAGGCTGGAAAAACTGTAGTTGCCTACTCGCCAGATGTTATAGGACAGGTTGCTGAATGTATTGTCTGGTGAGCTATGGATGAGGGAAGTGTGTGAGTGACTTTGATCCATTCATGAACATGAAGGTTCAGAACAGGAGATTGAGAAGTCTTCAGTGGGTGGCATGAGCAGAGGTCATCCTCAGGCCCCAGGGTAGAGAGGTATGTGGCAGAAAAGCTGGGCACATCTGGAGTCCACGTGGTCTTGCAGGAGGGAAGCTTGTTCCTGTGCCTGTTTCTCCTTTCAGTTGTCCTTTGTTCTTTTTCCTCATCTCATTTTCTTAATTCAGTGTGTGCCCATTAAATTGACATGTGTGCTAAAACCATGGTTTGCCACTTGGTGAGTTTTAATTGCTATCATGCTTTTCAAAATAAATAAACAATATAAATAAATTTTCCAGGAGTACTTTAGGGCAAAGGCATCTCTAGTATAGCTTTTACACCACAGGGAAAGTGTGAACTCAGGTAAATAAATTTCTCCATTAATCATTTGTTTGCCACCAGAGGTAGTGAAAAAAATAATCTATACAACCTCTTTTGGATTCTTAAATGTCTTAAAGTCATGCAGAATTTCTGTCTTCCATTCTGGATGATTATAGTGGTTCCAAAACAAGGTCACATCCAAGGAGAGCTGGGATTGTCTTTTTATGACCAGTTTTCACTGCAGTGAACTGGCAAACTATTAAAATGCAAACAATTAAAATTAAAACACATCAGAGCATATAATTCAGTTACTCCCAAAATGTAATAAAAAGGTGTCTCCCTGATCAATAATTGCTTATTGTGTCTTCTTTATTAACGTACTCAGATGTTCAGTCATTTCTTTGGGAGTGTTGTGGAAAGGAAAATGAATGAAGCAGGATGTTGTAAATAAGGAGGCTGATTGCAAAAAGACCATCACAGGATTTAGCAAATTGCATGCTAAAGTGAAAGAAATAGAGCTCTGAATGTATCTAACACCTTGTTTCCAGGGTATCTGCTGTTTTTTTCCATCTGCCTCAAAAATGTAACTTGAAATTTCAGGAGAATTTTTCAAAGTTGCGAGCCTGGAGGGTTACATTGTGGCATAAGAGTAGCCCTCTTCAAAACCAGGCATTTTTTGGAAGGTGTAGATTGTTGCATGTGATTAACTTGGGATACTAGCTAGGTCCTGGATAAGAGCAGTAAGAGCTTTGATGTATATAATTGAAGAAGCCTGCCAAGACATAAGTGATCCTGATCCATGTTCTTAAGGTCACTGAAATAATCACCATGTCTGATGAGGAGATCAGAGCAGAATTTGTACCTAGGTCAGGTTTTCCTGCTGTCTCAGGCTTATACTCTATACAAAAGTGAGCTGATTTATTTTTTTCCTTTTAAAACTGTTCTTAATATGCATGATAGAGTTGCAATGGTGCATTAAAACAAGTTCAAGTTGTGAAATGTCACATTTTTGCATAAAAGCTGTGCTACGCTGCTTTTTGCAGAACAATCTTTTCAGTTTTTAAATAATTTTATATTTGTCTTTTCTGTTTTATTTTCCCTTAATGTCTCCTCATGTTACCCTTTCTCGGGCTTCTCCATGAAAGAAACCAAGGGAATTCAGATACTTGTAGCCTGAAAAACAAGGGATCCCGAAAAGATTTTCACAAAACACTTCAAAAACAAACATTTGAATCAGAAACATTGGATTCTGGCGACGCAACTTTTCAGGTACATTTTCTTCACTTTGGGAAAAGTGATCAAATACAGCAGCTTCCCTCAAAAGAAGCATCTGGTGTGACCTCCCCTTGAATGTGTAGTTTTGGTCACCACAGTGTAAGAGAGATATAAAGCTACTGGAGAGTGCCCAAAGGAGGGTCATGGGGGTGGTGAAGGGTCTGGAGGGGAAGCTGCATGAGGAGCAGCTGAGGTCACTTGGTCTGTTCAGCCCAGAGGAGACTGAGGGGAGACCTCATTGCAGTTACAACTTCCTTGTGAGGGGAAGGGCAGGGGCAGGCACTGATCTTTCTGGCAACCAGTGACAGGACCAACAGGAATGGACTGAAGCTGTGTAAGGAGAGGTTTAGGTTGGATATTAGAAAAAGGTTCTTCACTCAGAGGGTGGCTGGGCACTGGAACAGGCTCCCCCAGGGGAAGCGGTCACAGCACCAAGCCTGACAGAGTTTGAGAAGCGTTTGGACAACACTCTCAGGCACATGGTGTGATTTTTGGGGTGTCCTGCGCAGGGCCAGGAGCTGGACTCTGGGATCCTAGTAGGTCTGTGATTGTGTGATCTGTGATGGCATCAAGCAGAGCACCATGCTCGCCATTGGGCTTCATGGCAGAGGAGGCGTTAAGATCCCCTCTGCCAGACCGCCCAGAGCCGTGCCGGGACAGCCCGGTGCCCAAGCACAGCGCGCCATTTTCTTGTTGTCCGACAGGTGGGGCCCCAGCACGCGCACGCTGTCCCGGAGGAGGCCTCGAGGGCCGCCCTGGCCTGCTCGGACCTGGAGCTGCGCAGCCTGCAGCCGGACCCGCGGCTGGAGCAGCTGCTGCGCCACCTCAGCGCCGAGGAGTCCGAGCGGCTGAACGAGGAGGCGCGCCGCACCAACAGGCACCCCGAGCTCCTCTCCCTCTACCCCGCCGTGGATGAGGTGAGCGGGAGCCCGCCTGTCCCGCTAGTCTTCCCCAGCTGGCTGTCCCAGCACGCCCGAGGTTAGAGCTGCACCACAGCAGATAAATATGCTGCTCTCAGGGTGGGCCAAGCCACGTGCTGGTGATATGGCTATGTCAGGGTGTCACCTTTCATGGTAGCGTCTGCTTGGGGTCCAGAACTGTAAATATTTGGTGTAAATGCCAGAAGGGTGTCAGGAATGTAAATATTCAGAAATAATAAATCTATTTTCTTTCATCTCTGGAGCGAATAAATGCCTGCTGAGTCAGGGAAGATGCTGGTCTGTAGCAGTGGCTCGGCTACTGTCACATAAATGTTTTATGCAAGTGTGTAAATTTACAGTTATTTTAATTGAGTACGACTGTTCAATGATAGGAAGATGCAGTGGAGATACGGCCAGTGCCAGATCGCCCAAAGGAACATCTGGGCAACAGGATTTTGGTGAAGCTGCAGACTCTGAAGTAAGTAATCCTTCACAAGCCTTGCTCGCCATTTCTGAGTTCACAGCAGTGTACAGCTGCACACCCTGTTACACCACTGCAGGTGTCCCGTACAGCAGCATTTGCTGCGGAAGTGTTCTTTCTTAGTGTAGCAGAGGATTATTTCTATCCCTCTTTACAGAAGTCTTTAATTTGCCAGGGTGAAAAGGAGTTGGGAGTTAGCTCACATGATATATTAAAGAAAAAAAAAAAGGCGATTGGTGCCCTATACACTTTTTGTTGTGGTGTAACCCCAGCCAGCAGCCAAGCCCCACACAGCCATTCGCTCACTCCTCCACCAACAGGATTGGGGAGAGAATCGGAAGAGTAAATCTGGAGAACTCATGGGCTGAGACACAGACAGTTTAATAGGGAAAGCAAGTGGTGTAAAGTTTAATAGTGTAAAAGTTTAATCACCTTTAAAGANTCTCACTCCAGATTTCCCCCCCTTGCTCCTTTTACCCCGCACTTATATTCTGAGCATGATGCCATGTGGTCTGGATTATCCCTTGGGTCAATTTGGGTCACCTGTCCTGGCTGTGTCTCCTCCCAACCTCCTAAGCACCCCCAGTCTCCTCACCAGTGTGGCAGTACCAAAAGCAGAAAGGCCTTTGTTTTGGGCAAGCCTTGCTCAGCAGTAGCAAAAACATCTTCGTATTATCAACCCTGTGTTCAGCACAAATCCAAAACTCTAGCCCCACTCTGAAGAAAATTAATTCTACCCTAGCCAAAACCAGCACAACTTCATAAACAGAAAAAAAATCAAGATATGATAATTTTAACTGATCTCTGAGACCACCTTCCTGTCAAATTTAGAAAATACATTGCATGCAGTTTACTACCCTTCTTTTCCTGTTGAAATTATCTAATACAATGCACTAGTAAAAAAATTCCTCAAGACTTTGAGAGAGCTGAGATCTGGAACTAAGTATTTCTCTGTATTTTTTTAATGGAAGTGCCAGTCAAAATATAACCATTCCATTTTTTTTATTATACATAGCCATACGAGTGCAGTATCACTCAGTGTCTTGTGTGTCTTTCCCTAACAGGTTTGAAATAGAGATAGAACCTTTGTTTGCATGTGTAGCTCTCTATGACATAAAGGAAAGAAAAAAGGTGTGTATGCAATATTTTTGTTCAGTTGGCCTGGGTGTTTATCTCTGGAGTAATAATTTAGGAAAACTTACAAAACATTTGCAACTTTTTTACACATGCAGTCTGATCCAGGATTCTTTTTATTCAGTCAAAGTCACATGCTTGCAATTGTTTATTTTGTAGCTGTAGTTACAACTTTTGACTTGTTTTAAAATGAAATTTGAAGCATTTTTGCTTTACCATATATTTTAATCCTTTTTTTCTTTTCAAGATCTCAGAAAATTTTCATTGTGACCTCAATCCTGATTCATTAAGAGGATTCTTGCGTTCTCATACCCCCTCCATTGACTTGTCTACTCAGGCAAGATCAGCAATATTTTCTGTCACTTACCCCTCATCAGATATATATCTGGTAATAAAGGTATGTTACAGTGCTACTTTGGCACCATTCTGCCTATTCTCAGCTATTCCTGTTGTCTGAGTTCATGGAGCTGACAAACATGGCTTTTGTCTAGATGAGATGAATTCTGATAGTTTTCACTAGTGGTATGTGAGCAGGTGTCCAGTGGTATATCTCATTCTCAAGCTAAGAAGTTACATTAATAGCCCGTGTACCAGTTCTACTAAGTATGTAGAGTTTCCTATCTCTGCCTAAGGGAAATTAAGAATATAGTGAAATAAGGCAGTTCCCAAATTTTATTTACATCCTGTGGAGGTTTTTTGGCATTGACTTAGTGCACTTTGCATCATTTTGTTTGCTTAATTCTGGAACTGAGTTAGCCTGAACCAGTTCATTTGGAATATGTTAGTTATCCTGATTTCAGTGAAAATGATGTAGTAAGTGATTGGCGGTGTTGTCACATATATGTTTTCTGCTTTCTAACAGATGGAAAACTAGGAGGTTTAGTATCAATTACTCAATAAAGACAATTTTAAGACATTATATATTGCTCTATGTCCAGGCAGGCTCTTTCAAATTGCTAGAGAAACAACGTGTTACCATTTGGATGACGTTTTTTCTTTGTGAGTGTCTTATTTTACTGCTTTTTGTAGATAGAAAAAGTGCTTCAGCAAGGAGAAATTGGAGACTGTGCAGAACCCTACATGGTTCTTAAAGAAAGCGAGGCTGGCAAGGTAAGTAAATAACTGTAAAGAATGTTTAGATCAAAAAATGCATGCTCAAAAAAAAAAAAAACCAAAGCAGAAAACCAGAGAAAGAGCAGACCCTTTGAAATAGGATGGAATACCAAAAACACTGGAGGAGAAGCCAGTTAGAGCATCCATGGTGCAAGCAGTTTGATGTCTGTGACCGACAGAAAGAAATCGGGAGAAGGCAAGGTGCGTTATCATTACTGACGCCTTTGGAAATCAATACTGACAGAGTCTTAAGTCATGGAGCAGATAGGGGTGAGCAAAGGAGATGACTGAAAAGTAGAATTAGCAGAAATATTTATGCCTCAGAGACATACTATTGTTTTGGATGGGCAGACAGCCCGTTGTAGTGTGCAGCTGTCCAGTTCAGTACTGTTGTCCATAGATAATGAGTTCTGTTCAGGGAATTCATGGTCATTTACCTCCTTGGAAAAGACGGACAATGTTTGCTGGGCTTCTACATGTCTCATCTTTAGAATATTGCTTTCAGTAGAATATTTTTTCTGTATCTGATGAAAGAAGTAGAACCTGCTAAAATTTCATGGTGATTGTTCATTCTGGATTTGAAGATTGCTACAAAAAGATTTGCTTTCTCCATTTCTGTAATACAAATGAACTCATTGAGGAGAAATTGAAGTGAATATACAAATCAAAACAGCTACAGTTCTGTCAGTGATGTAGCAGGAAAATATGGGAGATACTAATGCAAATTATTTACTGAACTGTAAATATGTAACTTGTGTTTTTATCTGTGGTAGCATTACAATAACTGATTGCTTTTTAAACAGTCATTATTTTCTTTGTCTCAGACAAAAGAAAAGATTGAAAAACTGAAAGCACAAGCTGAATCCTTTTGTCAGAGGTTGGGGAAATACAGAATGCCATTTGCTTGGATTCCCATAAGCCTAACTAGTTTCTTCAGCCTTTCAACACTTGAACGAGAAATGCAAGAAGCCGAAGGTTTAAACGGTATTTGTCTAACTTTTCTAAGTAAGGCAAAATGACTCTTCAGTAGGACTGGGTATAGGAAACAATGTTATTCACTCTGGCATCAAAAGTGAATCACAGATTCAAAGTCATGTCTTGTCAGCTTTCCTTTTCAGTCCTACAAACACTTAAAAATTAATTGTGCTCTTCGTGTCATCTCTGCTTATTTATTTTTATGTCTGCTAAATATTCTTTCATGGTTTAGGCCAAATTTGCATTGAACACTGGCTTTGTAGGAGTAAAATTCCCTTTGCCCTATGGAGTTAGCTAGCAATACTGAGCAATCAAAATACCAAACGTCTCAGTTTGCTAGGCAGAACCGTTGTTCAATTGACCAATGTGCTTTATAACCCATGAACTAAAAATTTAAATAAACTCTTGCTCTGCAGCAGAAATAATGCCACTTCAATATGTGTGTCCTAGTATTTCACTATTTCACATAGTCTGAAATAAAAGAAGCAGAATGTTTTAGGTACTCTATCCTCTGATGTTGGTGAAATGTTCCTGTGGTTTTCTAGTGTATTCTGAGAATCTTTGTACTGCAACAAAAAGCAAAAAACAAGATGATGATTCATTTAATTTCCCTTTGAAGGGAAAGGATCCAGTACTGACAAAAAGGCAGCACTGCTGCAGGCAAGAAGGCTTTCTGAGAGAAGTTTCAACTCAGAGGACAACTATCCAGCATCAAACTTCAAAACCCTCTCTCTGACCTTTAACACCTTCTTTAAACAAGTAAGGGATTCTCTTTAGTTCTGATTTCATAAGACATTTTTCATCTATGTAATATAAGTTGTGTTGGGAAAAGCATCAAACTTCAAAACCCTCTCTCTGACCTTTAACACCTTCTTTAAACAAGTAAGGGATTCTCTTTAGTTCTGATTTCATAAGACATTTTTCATCTATGTAATATAAGTTGTGTTGGGAAAAGCATCAAACTTCAAAACCCTCTCTCTGACCTTTAACACCTTCTTTAAACAAGTAAGGGATTCTCTTTAGTTCTGATTTCATAAGACATTTTTCATCTATGTAATATAAGTTGTGTTGGGAAAAGCTACCAGTGATATTTGTGTGGGGTCAGAGGATAACTGCAGTCAAGTAAATAGTAACCCACTTACTTTGGATGCCTCAAGGACATGGTTCACTCCCAGACCTTTTCTCCATGTCATGGAGTATTGTTACAAAGGTACGGATTTTTGTCTTTCTCTTGATAGGAAGGAGACAGGCTCAGTGATGAAGATCTGTTTAAATTTTTAGCTGATTTCAAAAGATCATCTTCCTTGCAAAGAAGAATTAAGACTTTACCAGGTACATAATTAATTTCGGATGGAAGGTGTTGTACGTATTTTTCTCCCCTAAACTGTTCTGTAAAGTCCAACCCCAAAATACGTTTGGGTTTAAAGCCTATAGTATATGCCATTGTGGAACTTCCTGGGTTCCTGGTGTGTACCTAAACACAGATGCTTTAGAATTTTTTTTTCTGCATGAATGAGTATGGAGATTTAGATTTAGCTTGATATTTTTTAATTATTATAGTGTACATACTGGATATCTTTTGTTATTCAAATTGTTTGAAGACAGTGCTTTAAAGCAAATTTCTGGGATCCTTGCTGCTTCCCTACAATGCTTTGAAATGGTTCATATTTTGTAGAGAGAGATTAAAATGTGTACACATTTCACTTTAGCTTGATATTTGTTAGTGTATTTGATAGCATTAGTTAACAGAACAGAGAAGTACAGGCAGTGTTTAGCTACTGTCAAACACTGGCCAGCTTAATTTTTCTTTTTAAGTAAATTACAGTCCAGCCTCTTCTGCAATGTGGAGGAGTCTTAAAAAATGTGAGCTGAGAGCAAAGCTGTTTTTCCTTTCTAGCTGATTGCCAGAAATGACGAGTCTGAGCTCCACAAACAGTTTTCACTGATCACAACAGAGAATTTAAATTGACAGTCTGTTTATACTGGGGTAAATGTTATCAGTATTAACTGTGTAACTGCTCACCACAGAAAGCCTGGCTTTCCTGCTGGGTGGTGCCTACTTTGGCAGAGATTAATCAGAGCAGAATCTGAGAGGGAGGGGGAGTAAGAGAGAACTGTATTAGACAGCACCCCTTTTGTTTGTCTCCCAGAAAAATATTACATGTGTGTGAAAGACACAAGTGATAATGAAAGACACTAGAACATCAGCCAGCATATAATATTCCTTCTTTCTTTGTATTTTCTTTGAAACACTGCAGGGTAGACATAAAGAGCTGTGTGTTGCCCTGACGTGAAGGGATGTGTGTAGGCTACGTCCTCTGTATCTTTCTGCACCTGTGCTTTCCTTCTCATGCAGCCCAAGAACCAGTTCTTATTTCTGCACTGTTGCTTTATAACCTTACATATTTTTTTAATTTTTCTTTTATTATACACTAATTATTTTTTATGTTTTTGCTAAGATTTTGTGATTTAATTTTAAAGGAACACTTAAAGTGGAGATTTCCTCAGCTCCAGAAAATGTTGGTTATTGTCTAACACCAGAACTACTCCCACTGAAGCCATTTTCAGAAAACCGTAATCGTCCTCACAAAGAGATTTTGGAATTCCCAGTTAGAGAAGTGTATGTTCCCCACACCATTTATAGGTAAGAAATAACATATATTTTTAATATTTCTTTTAAAAAATGTGATTCAGATTTCTTTTCAGGAATAGAAACCAAAAAATATTTTTTAAAAAGTCTAAAGATTATGTGTTGGGTTGATGATTTAATCTTCCTAGCCATTACAAGATAGAATACCTGTAGGATATTCCATAATGTGTTTACTAATCTAATTGTGTTGTCTTTTGAAAAATTTTCTGTAACATAAAAAAAACCCCTTTAACAACTGTCATTGACTTGGCATCTATCTATCTATCTATCTATCTTTCCTTCTCTGTGTTCATCTGGTTTTTTTTTTTTCCAGTAGATTTTATTATAATTTTTAACACTTCTGGTAAATGTTTATGCTCAGTGGTTTCTATTGTTAGTTTGAATCATCTGAGTATCTGAGGAAATAATATGTTGCTCTGTGAACTTTTTAACGATGAATGAGCACTCTAGGCTGTGTAATGTAATTTCTTTAAATCTGTTCTGTTGTGGTTGTTTCAATGTGATCACAGTGTTCAGTATCATGCAACTGAGCAATTCCCATCATTTATTTCTTAGTAGTCTGGAACATCTTAGTGTCCTATAAGAAATGAACATCGGAAGACTGTGTTTCAGATTGTTTGTACAGTATTTCATTGCTAGTGAGCAGTGTTGTAGTAATAGCTAACAGTAATTCTGATGGGGTGTATCACAGTATTATAGATACAGAAATAACTTGAAATAATGGCTTTCACCTGACCATGGTGTTAGTCAAGACACAGGAGCAAAGCATAATGCTTCTAGCAATAATTGTAGGTGACACTGTTCTAAGGGGGGCTTCTGATCCCTGAAACAGTAGCTAGATACTGTATTAGTGGCAAATATGTGACTATCAATAAGGAATCACAGAATGAAAGTGCTGAATAAAGTGATGTAAAGCTTATTCATTTCTTGCAGTGGAGATTAGCAAAGAGCCAACTCTCCCACCTGCTCACTTGACCCAACCCAGGAGGGGAGAAGGGAAGGGCAAGACTTGTGGTTCTGTACAACTCAGAACTGCACCGTGGCAAACTAATTTATGCTGGGGAGATGCTCCACACCTTCACAGAAAACTAGAGATCTCTTTGGCTGTTCGTGACACCTGGATTTGGAGTCAGCTTTAAAGGAAAGCAAAAAGAGGAAGTGGCATATCTTATCTTACAATAACAACTTGCAGTGTGGTGTCGGCAGGGAAATAAGTAAGCCCGTTTGGCTATAGCCTCCTGAAAAGTTTTGGAGGAGTTATTCCTAGGCTCTGCCAGAATTCAGAAGTATTCGAACTCTTGAGGGCAGCTCACAGCACCAGTACACTAAAATGCAGAGAGTTATGGTACTTCTGTCTTCTCTGTGTGTCAAAGATAGAATTGGATGATGGTAGAACTTTAATGCAGACATTTCTGTAGGGAAAGTAGTTTTTATAGAATTGAAAGTGGAAATGTAAATGAACATGAGCAAAGATGCCTTTTTTTAGTTTAATTAAAAAACAAGACAGAATTTTAACTTACCTACTCATTGTCTGGTCTCAGTAAGTGTCAATTCCAATGTGCAACCTCCTAGTGTCATAAGGTCTGCTTTTGACAAAAAACCATCAGCAACCGCTGTGTTTCTGAGCTGGAACAACAGTAGAATCTGCACAGAATATTCTCTATTTAGTTCTCAGCCAAGTTCTCACTTCTGCAGCTGGAAAAATGAATATCAAAGCCACCATGCTAGAAATTAATTTGTGCTTCTCCTAAAGCAAGTTTGGGTGTCTCCACAGTATCGTTCAGTTGCAAAGGTGTCTGTATTGAATACATACATCCACATTAGAGGAAATGCTTGCTATTGCTCAACAGTCACACTCTTTCAGCAAGAGTTCACACCCAGCATGCTTAAGTCTCTGTTTTGATTTTCAACCTAAGTAAAAGTCATGGCAACAAAAGAAAGATTTGTTCAGCCTAACTTGTAATAATGAAGACAACATCTATGAAGAATAGTTGCCTTCATTAATCTTTACCTTAATTAGTGAATCAATGATAATGACACTGCTGACATGCCATAAGTAGTGTTATGCTGTAATCAATCAGGTAATATCCAAATAAAACTATAAAGACAATTAGTTAGAAAGTCAGATGAGGAAGTTTTGTAAACATTCTGAAAGAGCAGAGTCTGGAACTTGGTGAGGCCAGGAAATAACAGTTGTGTTTGTGCAGTGCCACTGGAGGCACCTCTTTCCCCACAAACCGGAATCACCTAATCACACCACATCTGAGATGGTTTTGCCTCACAATCATGCCAGTGTTCTTTTTGGTGTGCAAAAGCGTAGTTAGGTGATGTAGGCCAATGAACATCAAGTCCAGCTGGAAACCTGGCACTGCCGAGTCCACCACTAAACCATGTCCCTTAAGCTGCACATCTACGTGTGACTTCACAACTTCCCTGGATAGCCNTCAAAGGGCTTGTGCTCCAGATACTTCCCCAGCTCCATTTCCCTTCTCTGGACACACTCCAGCACCTCAATGTCCTTCTTGGAGTGAGGAGCCCAGAACTGAACACGGGATTCAAGGTGTGCCCTCACCAGTGCCAAGTACAGGGGGACAATCCCTGCCCTGGTCCTGCTGGCCACGCTGTTGCTGGTACAGTCCAGGATGCCATTGGCCTTCTTGGCCACCTGGGCACACCCTGGCTCATGTTCAGCTGCTGTCACCAGCACCCCCAGGTCCTTTTCCTGTGGGCAGCTTTGCAGCCACTCTGCCCCAGCCTGTGGCGCTGCCTGGGGCTGTTGTGACCCAAGGGCAGGACCCGGCACTGGGCCTCGTTGAACCTCACAGCACTGGCCTTGGCCCATTAATCCAGCCTGTCCTGAGCCCGCAGTAGAGCCCTATTGCCCTTTGCTTAATTTAACTGTCATGCAATTCTTGTTGCTTAGTTCTCCACATGGTGAGTACCATTTTGAGTCTGAGATTAAACTAACCCATGAGGAGTAGCTCTGAATTTGAATAGAGCCAAATATTAGGTGTTTCATGTTATTTTATTTCCTTTTCTCTGATCTGAAAAGTAGAATCATCCTCTCTTATTTAAGCAGTTTGATAGCATTTAGTCATAGACGTGTGTCGTGGTGCTAAATGTAGTTTAATGTTTTCTAATTTTTGATTATAAGTCTGCAAACCATTTTCCTTTCACCAGTGCTACACATGTAGACATTGGGGGGAGGTTGTCAAAGGTACTTCAGAGGGATGAAGTCTTCTTCTTTTTTCTTTTTTTTTTTTTTGATAATAGCTTTTTTGCTTTGTGATAGGAAAAGTGGAGCCTTCTATTAAAGTCTTTGAACTCAGGTCTTGCAAGGTTTTTTTTTACTGGTGTAATGCCATTATTTTAAATGATGCTATTTCTGATTTATACCAGAGAGATCAGCCAGCCCACTTTCTTTGTGCACTGTGAAATTGAGCACTTCTTTTTGTTGTGTACTTACATTTCTTTAATAAAAATATTTCCCTGAAAATGTCAAAACATTCCAAGATTTATTTCTTTCATACCCCTCTATTTTTAATAGGAAAAATCATATAATTTAAAGTTTGTTTGTCATTTTATTTTCTCATTAAATATAAATGAAAATGATGCTGTTTACTGCCAGTATGAAATGTTGGTGCTGAGGAAGAGGAATTTGTCACATCACTACAGCAGTAACTCAGCTTAACCAGGCAGAGGAAGTCCTGTCTATGATACGGGTAGTACCTAACACTTAGGGGATTTTTGGAGGAAGGGGAAAAAAACCCCTTTTCTTTGTGGTTTCATTTCATTTAATTGCAAACCACTTAGCCATGTTCTCAGACTTGCTGTAGTCTGCAGTGTGAGCTGGAGGCCTTCCCCTTCTGTGGCAATCATTCTACCCCATCCTTGACTTTTTTCAGGTGAGGAAAGATTATTGGTGCATAATGGTGTCTCACTCCTGTTACTGCTCTCACAGCATTATCTGTTCCTCTCTGCCTCTCTGCCCATGGAATCCAGAGAGAGCATGTCTACTACATGTGAATCTTCTGCAGGCCTTTGGTCTAGTTTTAGATCTGTCCACTAACTCTTCATATGATTCAAAATTTTACCAACATGAGAAAAATGATTCAAACTGTTCTCCAAATCATGCATCCTAAAGTATGGAATATATGACTCATAGACATCCTCTTGAATGTGACATGTTGAAGTTCTGTCACTCTGCTATTTTCCTAGTCAAAGGCTGACTAGAACGGTTTCCATGTTTGGTTAAGCATTTGTGATGTGCTTTTTAATTTTTAATCTTTTTTTTTCCTGAAGACTCCCCACCAAAATTGTGGAAGAATCAACAAATATTGAAAATTATAACTAATGGGTGCATCAGTTTTTGTGTCTAGTACCATAAGTTTTAAATGCCAATGTTAACTCATCCATCACTCCTCACCTACAGAACATTTCTGGTTTGTATCAGTAGGGACTATTTGCACATATGTTGAGTTTTGCTGTGTATGGAATTCTCATCACAGTCACCAATGAAGATGCCTAATATTCATAAGAAGTTTGAGATGCACTTGTTGGCACCTCACACAAGGTGTAATCTTGCAAGGAGAAGGATTCTTTTATGTGCATCTGTGCACAAGCAATATTTACAAACAGTAATATTCAGTAAGAATGGCCACAGAGTTGAAACTCTGAATAGATTTTATTTTGGCAGGGGATAGGTCTGTGTTGTTTTGCCCATGGGGTATTATTAAATCACTGCTAAGCCCCATGAAAGTGTAGGAAGGTCAGCAAATTTGCATGAGAATTGCCACGTGGTGTCCTGTGCCAGGCCAGGGGGACCCTAAGCTTTCTCAGCAGGTAGCTGATTCTGAAATAGTCTCTTACCACTCTGCTGGGTCAGTCTCTGACCCACAGAAGCTGTCTGGATCTGTGCCTCACCCAGGACTCTGCTGGCTTTTGGGACTGTATTCTCAGCGACGTTGGGTGTTCTGCCATGGCTTTTGTAGACTCATGCTGTCCCTTGAATGGCTCTTTTGGTTTTTTAAGCACACCTGACTGTATCTGGAGGTAGAGCCCTGCACTCTCTGCAGGGAGAGTGAGGGGAGAAATTTAATCACACTGACCAAAAGTATTTACTGTGACATGTTGCTATATTTCTTTTGTTGCAGAACCTTGGGGGAGATGCAGTGCCTCCTGTAGCCCACCACATCCTTATGGGCATCCTAAGCTGTCCTGTTACTTAAAAGATGGCAGGCAGTATTTGCTGCCCCAATGGCTCTGCTAACTGCCATGTGAAAATGATCCTTGTCTTTGCTTCCCCTCAGTCTTTTGGAGTGTATGGATTGAGTGCAGGCAGTAGCACTTAGGCAGTGGTCAGCAATGGATCTACAATTCATGCCTGTGTGAGGGAACATCTTTTGGTCATTTTCTCACCTTCCTGCTTTAGATGTCACCCATCATTTTCATCTCTGCAGGATATTCAGAGTCACCATTTGCCCCTGTTCTTCCTCAGTGCTGATGGGTTTAATACACATGTAAGCAAGATCCCTAAAACTGCTTGAGCATAAATGGCACAAGCTTTAGCTTTTCAGTCCAGTACTTGCTGGAATAATGCTTCCTTGGTTGTGTAGTCAGCAGAGAGCTCTCTACGTTTTTACATATCTTTCATCTCAAGTCCCATCTAAAAGTAAAATCCAGTGCTCAGGTACATTATATAGATTTGTGACATCTTGTCCTAGGCTGCAGATTAATGAAGCAACGACTGTATTATTCAGCCTTCCCTACATGTATTTCTTCACTTCTGGCAGATGTAGTATTGACAATATCCTTCATTTAATATGTCAGTCCCCCAAGTATAATTCAGTAGAGGTTACCAATATATTTCTCTCTTTCACTTACCTTTCCTTAACATCATCTGGGAGAGGATTTGGCAAAGCAAAAATTGCACATAAGGTAGTAAGGAAGAGAGTGCAGTAGTGTGACAGGCAGAAGTACCATTCTGAATGAAGGGAAAGGCAAGTTACATGCTGGTTTTTTTACTAAGGCATGCCATGTCCCATGTAGCATATGTTGGTTAAAAAAAGTAGCTTGGAATGTGTAGTTGAAGAGTACCGTCATGTTGTGACGCGTGGCAATCAGGAGAATAAACCACAGTTTTCCAGGTCTTGGGATACAATAAATGGAAGATGGACTGTCTAACATAATGACAATATTCTCCAAGGCTGCTTGACTTTTTTAACTGACAGAGGTACTGAGGAGATACCTGTGATAAGGACAGTGCAATTCTGTGTGCAGCTTCTGACTGCCCCAGACAAAAAGAAAGCATGAAAGTCCATGAGTAGTCCTCATTGTTTCTCACTGAAAGCCAGCATGTTCCCTCCACCACCAGTCTTATTCCTTACACTCAGAGGACAAACAATGAGAATCCCATACCAGACTGGGAAAGGAAGACCGTAAATGGACATCATCATGATTCCAGAATCTTTGTATAATCTAGGTCTAGCTGAAATCTCAGATTTGCCATAAACTTCATCAGAGAAAATATTTTGACTCTTCTATTAGAATTGTATATCAGAAGACCATCTATGCTGCCAAATTCCCCCCAGAAATTAAAGCTTCTTTTTATATTTAGTGATATGTTCATATACAGAAGCTAGTAAACAGCAAAGTATGCTGTATTTCAGAGCATTATTCATATTCATTACTAACAAGAGGTAGCTTATAGAATTATAGTTTCAAATTTTCTTACTTGTATTTACTCAGGTTCATTGATGCTGCTTTTTGATTTGTATTACCTAGAAATAGGTGCCATTTTTTGCTATAAGCTACGAATGTATAAACGTCAGTTGTTGACTTCCTTGCTTTTATCACCTCTGAGTGATTCTTCCCGCTTCCAAAATCAGATTGTTCACGCCTGAGAAAGGAGCTGCTTTCTCGAGACATTCCTGCTTTTCAGTACATGAAGCAAAGATAACAGTTTGTTTGTAATAGAAACTATTGTACAGCTTAGTGTAGGTGAAACCTTAAACATAAGATGATCTATGTATCACAGCAAGAAATTACCTTTCTTTGTGAACTTTTGAAATTGAATTCTGACAACTCTTTCACTGTGTAGGTGGAATTGAAGGACAGGGAGAGGAATCAGCAAGGTGCTAATTTGTGCACTTAATTTTCAAACAGGAATGCATGCCATTTACCCATTTTATTCTTCCTTATCTTCCTTCCAGAAATCTCCTCTATGTTTACCCTCAGAGGCTGAATTTTGCTAACCGACTGGCTTCTGCAAGAAACATTACCATCAAGATCCAGTTTATGTGTGGTGAAGACCCATCCTGTGCAATGCCGGTAATAAATGCTGAGATTTCTTATCAGACTTTTGTTTACATGCATTCCTGAGAAACCTCTGAAGAGATAAGTCATTATTTACTTCCCATCACCAGTTTCTAATGGGGCCTTAGGAAGCCTAACATCAGAGAGCTTGTCATCCTAAAGCAGGGCCATACTCCTTACCCACAACAAGAAAGACTTGTCATTCTAGTGGAACCAGATGCATATTGCTCTCTCTTATCTAAATCTTCCTACCCTGTTTTCAGAAGAATGACATATTACATCAGTATCATATTGGAATTTTTAAGGGTAAAATTACCAGAGCTTCAGAGACCTTTTAAGATTTAAGAATTATGTAGTCTGTTTTCCAGGGTAACTCCTCTGCATGCACTGTGTTTACACAAATGCTCAGGTACTATGCTGGAAGGTAAAGTTGGGATCTTCATTGCCTGAACACAAATGGATGCACAATCATGCAGTGTAGGTAGAGCTTTCCATGTTTGAAACACACTGTGTCTTGGGGCAAACGTGTACACTACCAGCAGAGCAGGCAGTCCTATCTATGTTCAGGTTATTCAACATCTCTCACTGTAAGATCCTCTATTCAACTTTACCAAGCTTCAGATGTTCAGTTTGAAGTGTTCTAACCCAGACATCTGCTTCAGCCTGATTTTTTTTTAATATTTTCAGACAGTGTTGTTGGCTATTTGAAAATGGCATTGAGACAAGAATTTTCTGTGATTTTATGTGTTAGAGAAGGAAAAAATGAGTGGAAATATTACTTTGAGGAAACTTAAGTCCAGCAATCTGTTGGACCAAGGACTGTCACCCAACCGGCCTTTATCGGTGTGCTGACATTGTTTAGTATATTCTTCACAGCCTTGCTCCACATAACCTGTGGACCTAAAATCAGAGCATTAGCACAGTGTTTTCCAAGCCACATTTCTTCCAGAGCTGGAGCTGTGCCATGTGAATGTAATGCCTTCTTTTACACAATACTGCATTGCTGGTTTCTTTAAACTCTGCCCATGTTACCATTAGGTTTTGACAAATGCTTAGGACAGACACAGTTTGTCTGGCTTCCCTGGGCACTCTTAAGTGACCTTCCTCTCAATACATATATAGACTTGCACTGTGCAGGTTCTTGTCTAAGCTCGTGTCCCAGGGCTTCCTTTAGATTACTGGATTTCAAGACTTTACCATATGCCTGTGTCTTAGGGAAGCAAATCTAGCACCAGGAATGCCTATTGCTCTTCACTGAGTTTAAAGGGACTTGGGACCTCTTAAGGTAAGGTGAGATGTATCTCGCCCTGAATGAGCAGGCTACAACTGAAAACCAAAACTTCTAAAAATACTTATAATTTCACTTTTTAGCACTTAGATAAAGACAGTGTGACAACATGTAAGTGACTTACCATAACTTTTTTCCTATGATTCCTAAGTTTTTAGTTCATGACTGAAGAATGTGATGTGAGGTAGTCAAGGACTCTAGAAATAACTCCGCTCCATTTTCCTGGTGTTTTGCCCTGAATGGAGTGTGGAGAAGGTGCTTGGTAATAAGATACTTATGCCAACAAGCAAAGATAAAATTGAGGAGTCATTTTAAGTCTTCAGATACTGTCTTAAAATTTATACAAGAGGATGACAAATAAATGCTGTAATCCTGATTACTGTTACTTTTCTTTTTAATGTAGGTAATTTTTGGGAAATCTTCAGGTCCAGAATTTGTCCAAGAAATATACACAGCTATCACATATCATAATAAGTAAGTGTTGTTAATATGACTTGAGAAGTATTAATCATGATCTCTTCATGTAACTGTTACCCTACATAGTTCATCAAGGAATGCCCTTTTAAACATTTATGTTTTATGCTATTTATCATATCTAATTTGGATTGCTGCGTGTGTTTACATAAGTGGCCATTGCATAAGTGACCACTGCTTTCCTTGTTTGAAGCTTTTTAGTCATTGAGAATATTCCCACTATGAAGATTAAGGAGCAGGAGCAGTAAGCAGCACAACTTTTAAGATCATTCACTTCAATGGATTCATAGATCCAAAAGAGCTGAAGGGACATTCTCATTCTCATGAATGAGAACTTGGGATTTAGGATTTGCAGAATACTTGTGCTGGAATCCAAAACTGAGATTGAATGTTTTTTGAAGTATAGAGATGGGTGGAAGCTGAAACTGTCCAGCTGATACTATCTGTTTTCTTCTGATTCAAAGCTGTAGATTGTTCATAACTTTCAGGTTCATAATTAATTTCAAATTCATAAATATGTGTGTGTGTATATATATATATGTATACTTTGTTTAACTCAGCTCTGTTTTCAGGATTTGTCTGGTTTTATAACTGTAGCATCTAAAAGCCTGCTGGCAAATTTGCCTCTTGCTCAGTCTCATACTAACCTTGGGAATGTGCTTGGCATTCTTTTTAAACAGATCCCCTGACTTTTATGAAGAAGTGAAAATTAAGCTGCCAGCAAAACTCACAGAGAAACACCATCTATTGTTCACATTCTATCACATCAGCTGCCAACCAAAGCAAGGAGCATCTGTTGAAACCCTCCTAGGGTATTCAGTAAGTTCCATGTGATACGTAAGAGCGGGTGGGTGGGGGTGTGGCGATGTGTGTGTATCTATGTGTATCCCTTGCAGACAGACTCTTTGCTTGTCAAAAATTTTGTCATTTATTTCTTCTCTGGTTATGGCAATATATCAAAACCAGTGGAAGGTCTTAGTGTGAATTCATAGAAACTAGATGCAGTCTGGGATATGTTACATCCTCATCCTATAATTTTACTGTGTTGACTGTCTTTGAACCTAATGAATTCACCTGATTCAACTGAAATATGCACCTAAATATTTGCAACAGCAGTGCGTTATAGCACATAATCCCATTCTGTTAGATTTTATTTATTGCAAAAAAACCCTAAAATATATCTAATTACAATTATTACTGTTAACATGTTCATACATGGGGTAACAGCTAGTGTAATATTTTCATTTAGGTTTTACGTGGCACACCATCTCTGTTCTAAATTGTCTTTTATCCACATAAAATTTAAAAAAACAGAAAGAAGCTAAAAGCTAAAATGTAATTCTCTTGCCTTCTTTATCTTCATGTTGAGACTAGCATGTCTTAGGTTAAGAAGTACATGTGTAGCATAGTCTCTCTGACCTTTTTCTCTATCAAACAATATTTTTAACTGGAGAGATTTTAATATAAAAGGAAAGCATTGAAGATGGTAATGCTTCAGATTTGAAAATGTCCTAGAGCTGTGGTCAGTAATTGAGCTGTGGAGCCAGAGGAGTGCTTTCCATGTGTTGTTGCTATGAAGTTTGGGGGAGTTTTGTGTTTGTCTGTTTTTTGTTTGTTTGCTTGTTTGTTTCTTTGTTGGCTTCTGGGTTTTTTTAATCACAGTACTGAGAATCCTTTCAAATGGACTTTCTTTTATGGACAGTTATAGTCCTACCAATGTCAGTGGGATTGTTAGAAATAAATCAAGGATCAAGATTTGACATAGGTGAGGACCTAATTTTCAAGTTTCTGTTCACCTAAATACAAAATGTTTCTGCCCTGTGATATTCAAATACACAGCCTCTTTCAGACTTGAATAAAAAATTAAATGTGCCCAAATATCAGTGCAGGGATATGACAAGTCAGTCTGGCATGGTGACCACAAGGAAGATGTTCAATTTATCTCCAGCAAAACTTTAGCTGTTGGTTTGCTTCAGTACCAAGAATCAGTGTATTCACGATGCATGAATTTTTAAATAAAAACATGGACTCCACTAAATCCTTCTGATAGGATTTATTAGAAAAATGTATGTCTCACATGAGAAGCTCTGTGTTTGTTTTCTTCAAAAGAAATGGTTTGTAAAGCAGTCTTGTACATTTTTCTACAGTAGCTATCAGCAGCTATCCTTGAATTTAAAATACAAAGAAATTACTGTTGAATGGGTTAGAGCAGAGAAGCTTGGGTCAATATCTCATTTGTCATTTTGTTGACTGTATCTAACAAATTAAATAAATAGGTCTAATCATATATCATCATGAATATTGCTGTGTTTTCTCTTCATTTGTTTCAGTGGCTGCCAATTCTATTAAATGATCGTCTTCAAACTGGACATTATAGTCTTCCTGTTGCATTGGATAAACTGCCTTTACACTATTCAATTCACTCTCCTGAGGTAACAAACAAAATTATTAAAAGATAATATTTTCCTAAGGTAGGAGAACAGCATAAGTGTTTTACAAACTAACATTGCTGTCTGCTGGTAGGCAGTGCCTCCTTTTTGTTCTTTAAAAGGGGAAAGGTCTGGAGAAAAATGTTTTTTATTGTTGTTGTTATTGTCACTGGTGTTATTATTTTATGTCATTTACTGTTTTTTTAAAAGTTAATTATTCAAGGAAATTCTTGTAAATTGTCTAATCGGGGATACATTTGTTTAGAGAGTGTCAAGTCAATAGTTCAATTCCTTCCATAGGATAATTTGTTCTTTTTTTCTGTGGCTTTGTGGGAGGGGGACTAGAAATGGAATCAGGTGGTATTACTGGAGCAGAAAACTGAGCCCTCTCAGTAAACATGGCATGTAGGAAACTTGTCCAGAGGGTTTAAACTGCACCACATCACTACGGAGTGCCTTTGGCAGTGCTTTGACCAGGAAATTTTAGCCTTAACAATATCCCATCAGAAGATGTGTATGTACATATGCTAGACATACAGCTGAAATTCTCTAAATTTCCCTGGTCAGTGCATCAGCTTCTGTCCAAATGTCTGTGAGAACAAGGAGATGCCTCGCTGTTATCCTCTGTGTGGTACTGAATTTGGATATCTAAAATGAAGTGAATAGTGGGAATACCCTATAGACCTTCATGTAAACAGACTTTCTGTTTGATCATTAAAAGGAAGATGATTCCCATATTTTTTTTCCATCACAGAAAATTCCATCTCAGACACCACCCATCAAGTGGGTTGAAGGACACAAGGGTGTTTTCATTGTTGAAGTTCAAGCTGTGTCATCTGTTCACACCCAGGTAACGCGTCAGAAGTAACACACAGCTGTAGTTCCATTTCAAAGAAGATTCAGATGTCCAGGCCAATTTAGCAGGTTTATGGAACTGAGGTGAACTGAGTTGCCCGCACAGATTTTTAAAAAAAATTAGGAGCTATGGAAATAACCTGATAGCCTCGGTGAATGAAATCCTTTGGTGAAATTAAATCTGTTGGTAGAAGTGAAGAAATGAGCACTCTTGGCAGCAAGTCACATCAAGCAATAGGGAGCCTGGTGTCTTCTCAGCTCAGCAGGAGTCTGCTCAGCCTGTGATTGAAAGGCGCTGGCAGGGCACAGTGTTAGTTTCTGCAGTCTGCATCTTCTATTCTTCAAGGCTAGTTCAGACAATGTGTCCACATCTCCAAAGACACAGCACCTCCCCACCTCCATGGACAGGTTATACACTGCCAGTATGTGTTAAGCAGCTCACTTATCAGTGCCATGTGCTTTGGGGACACAAGCTTAGTGCTGGGTGAGAACTCAATGATTCTGGTCATTTAAATGCCATGGGAAATTGGATCTTTGCCCATCTTACTGAGATAGTGGTTTGAGGCAGATCAGCTTTGTTTTGTTTCTGCTGCTTTTCAGTGTCTCTTACCCCTTATCCCATTCTAATTAATCCTAGTAAATATGCCCTAACAGCTGACGGCCTTGTGTCTGAAGCAGGTCCATCACATCTTTGCAGCATGCTTTTTAAAGACAAGTAGGCCATACTCGTATGACACGTAACTTGTTTGTAGCTGGAATTCTGGTGTGAGTGGCAGAGGGACTATAGACCTATGATATGACAGAGTTTTATCAGACAGAAGGAAAAGTCTTTTCATTAAATGAAGTGATTAGTTTAGTGAGGGCAATAACATTTCTGCCTTTTAAGCTGATCTCACCGCAGTCTGAATTTGAACCAGATGAATAGGAGCAAACAAAATGCTGTGACAGCTGCTTTACAAATTGATCACTCAGAGCAGCCACTACTGAAAGCTGGAAGGGTGAAAAATCTTTCCTTTCATTGTGGTACAATCAGGCTTTGCTTAGCTAGCAGGAGCCTGAACTGTATTGACTTTGTTAACGGTGAGTGCACTGTATTTGCAGGACAACCACCTGGAGAAGTTTTTCACCTTGTGCCATTCTCTGGAAAGCCAAGTGACATTCCCCATTCGACTGATGGATCAGAAGATTACAGAGGCTTCACTGGAGCATGAATTGAAACTCAGCATTATCTGTTTGAATTCTTCACGCCTTGAACCTCTTGTCTTATTTTTGCATTTGGTACTAGATAAACTCTTCCAGCTGGCTGTGCAGCCTATGGTCATAGCTGGCCAGACAGGTATTTACTGGTTCATGGCCTTCAAGAGGCTTTGCAAGCAACCTAGAAATGTGGGGGAAATGGTTACTAAAATATCCAGGCTCAGATTTAGTAATTAGGGTAGTCCACTTCAGAAAGATTTGTGCTGCTCAAGACAGAGTTTCACTGCACAGTTTAATGAGGCTTAACTGAGTTCCTGGTTTCTCTCCTTTCCCCCTACGTAGAAGACTCTTAGTCTCTGGTTGGGAGGTACATTAAACTGTGGTAATTTACTTCCTGGAAATATAGGTCAGAAAGTGGGTTGTGGTTCAACTTTGTTTGGAATTGAGTTGTTTTGCAAGTAAAACACCAGCAAAACCATTGTCTTACAACTGACACTGGTGTCTGCACCATATCCTCTACCCAAGTATCTTTAGACAGAGTTGAGTGGGCATAAAACCAGAGAACATAATAGTGAACACTGATTTTTGTGTTACTGGGGTGCCAGTTGCCCATAACATATGTTAACTCTGGAAGAATGGCATACTTGGAGACAGTGGTGTAGTTAATTTCCTATCTCGTTTAGATAACCAACAGTTGTCATCCACTCCAATATTTGTGCTAAAGCCTGCTAGCTTGTATTTGTCTGTCAGCTAGAGAGTAACGAGTCATAGTATTTTGCAAGAGGATAGTTGATAGGAAATGTGTGAAGGCTGCTAGAAATGTAATTAACAGTTACAGTCTGCTTTTTTGTAGCACAAAGTGACAGAATAGCAGTGATTAGGTTGAAAGTCAGTGGGTCTGCTGAAGAGTGTTTATTGGCTTATGTAGACTTTGGGTCTGGTCAGGCACAGCAATTGCTGTCTAAAACTCTGAACTTGTTAAGGACTGAATTGAACCTTGTAAGATTAGTTGTTGGTACAAAGAATGCCCTCACCTAATTACGTTATACCCTTCAGTGCTGACTCTAATTCCTGCCTTTGTTTCACAGCCAACTTCTCGCAGTTTGCCTTTGAATCTGTGGTTGCAATAGTGAACAGTCTCCACAACAGCAAAGAGCTGAGCAAAGATCAGCATGGGAGGAACTGCCTTCTGGCATCTTATGTGTACTATGTATTTCGTCTGCCAGAACCACAAAGAGAAGTGGTCAAACCAGGTATTACTGATGCAAGGGTTGCAAAAGTATTCTTTTTTTTTGATATATGCTGTTCAGCATGGCACTTTTGAGAGAAGAACTTAAGGCACTGACCTGTAAGACAGCAAACACAACTTCTCAGACCCAGACTGCATACCATTTTAGCACTACACTGTTCCTATGTACCATTTCTCTCAGAGGTAGGTCAGGAATATCAGCGCTGCAAAGAGTAATATGGACTTGCCCCTCATAATCTCCATCCCTCAGTTATTAATTTAAGATGAAGGGTTGAGGGGAGAGGTTTCCACAGCTACAAGCAATGTTTTAGCTTCATGAAGATGAATGCAAGAGATGTTGCCTAAACTGAAGCTTTTTATAGAAGAATTTCCTTCATAAATTAAAATGGTCTTAAGATGCCAATTTTTTACTGACCTGTACACCAGTAAATTACTTTCCATGCAAAATAACCTACTGCCAAGTGGTATAGGGCCAAGTTCACCCAATATCTCCATTGCATTAAGGATGTCATTGGAGGATAAAATGCTGTATGACAGCAGGTGTAGACAGGCGATCCTTCTCCTCTTCTCAACCCTGGTGCGGCCATACCTGGAGTGCCGTGTCCAGCTCTGAACTCCCCAGTACAAGAGAGACATGAACACGTTGGAGAGACCAGACAAGGGCGACAAAGGGTCTGGAACGTCTCTTCAGTGAAGAAAGGCTGAGAGAGCTGGGGCTGTTCAGCCTTGAGAAAAGAAGCCTCAGGGAGGATCTTCAGTGTACACAAAGAGCTGAAGAGAGAGTTCAAAGAAGACAGAGCCTGGCTGTTTCCAGTGGCGCCCAGTGACAAGATCAGAGGCAATGGGCACACACTGAAACACAGTGAATATGAGGAAACACTTCCTCTGAGGGTGACTGAGCACTGGTACACGCTGGCCAGATAGGTTGCCCAAGTTTCTCACCTTGGAGGTAGTAGAAAGCCACCTGGATGTAGTCTCAGGCAGCTGACTCAAGGTTGAGCAGAGAGGTTGGACCAGATGGCCTTCAGACGGCCTGTCCAACCTCAACCATTCTGTTACTCTGCTGTAGTCATGGTCCTAAAGTCTGTAGGATTCATTTGATTAATTGGTATATATTAAATGACTTACCACAGGCAGTTGTGCTGTGGAAGCTAAAGATATGTTGGCCTTTTTCTCCTTTGAATATTCATTTAAATCCCCCTTGAGGGACATTTAGACTGATGTTAGGATATGCTAAAATCTTTGAGCTCACATACACTTGGAAATTCTTTGTCCTGGAAAAATAAGGTCCATGGTGAAACTGAAAACTAGGTATCATTTAATGAAATTCCTGAGGGCAGTGCTCCCTGCTTCCTTGGATATTTGAACATGGTATTAAATTGTGTGTGTTGTAGGTGGTATTTTATGTTTAGGTCTGTGAATATTGTCTTAATCTACAGCAAGTTAAAAAGAGCTGATGGGAAGAAAGAACTATTGTAATAGTGCTGCTACTTAGGTAGCCCTGTTAATCTTTGTTACTGCTTGTGCAGTCACCCTGTGAGCCATTGACTGGGATAATACCTGTAACTTGTCATTCAATTCCTATGTAGATTGTCAGTGAAGCAGTTGGTAGTGGGTTTTTCAGGAGGTTTATGCTTTTCAAAATGCTGATGTTGTTAACAGCACTGAGCAAAACCGGCATGAGCCTCATGTTTGTCTCATATACATGTCCTTTGGTCTTAATTCCAACATCTCGCTGTGGCAGGTGGAGGCAGCAGTGCCATTTCGACAGAATCTCGTTATTACACCTTTGGACGCGTTTCCGCGGTGTCTGTAGGAAATAAACTCCTGCAGAGCCGAGTGATAAGCTGCAGCAATCCTGACATCACTGTTACACAAGCTGCTACTGATGAGGAGGTCAAAAACATCATGGCCTCCAAGGTAAGAGGACAAAGTCAAATATCTGAAGAATGGTATGGCCCAACACCTAATAATTTAGATTTTGTCTTTGAGGATTGGATTTGCACCTTGTAAATGCACTTTATGTCTCACCAGAAGCATTTGCTGTTTATCTGATTTGGCATAGATACATGTTAAATCCCATTGCTAAATTCTGATGTCTCTTACCTATGGAGGGCAAGAGGTGAGAACTCTGTCTCTTGTTCGTGTCTTAGACACTCCACAGAGGCATTTGCTTTTTTTGACAAGCCTCACTCTCCTGTTATTCCAGATAAATTTAAGTTCTGTTTACATCTGGTGATCTGGTCTGGTCCAAGTCACAGAGTCAGTGCATTCACAGACCTTTCTCCCCTTTTTTTTTAGTGTTAAATCGTTTCCTATTAAAAAAAAAAAAAAAAGAAGTCAATTATATGACAGCAGCCCCATAGCTTTATATCAGCTACAGTGCAGATACCATGTGCATAATTTGCACCTGGGTCTTTCCAAATACTTCATGCAGCCACACAGTGAAATACAACCTTCCTCTATATTCTCATCCACGGCTACATATGCCACCAATGGCTTGCAGGACAGAAGGGTTGACAGCATCCAAGAGGAAGGATTTTGCTTCCATGAATGGCACCACATTACTGGCGTACAGCATCCCAGCCCATCTCAGAGCTTTATGAGGATGGTTGTGCACAGCTGTCTGGGGCAACCAAAACCTAGAGTTCGCTGTTCAGCTGGACCTGGGAAGCTATGCCTCTGGCAAAAGCAGCATTTTTTCTCCTGTACACGGAGCCTGCTGCTAGCTGCAGCCCTGGCAGAGCTCTACAGCAGCACGTCTGATGAGCTCTGAACCGTATCCCCCCTTGCTTTTCTTTGAGTGTTATATCTGTAAAATACTGCTTCTCAAGTAGGTTATTTTCAGATATATTTTGAAGTATTTTCTCTATTGAATGACCATGTGTCTCTCCATTTAAAATGAATAGGTACTTGTCTTCAGCAGATTAAACCAGAACTAGTGAGATACACAGGTTTGACAATTTATTTAATTTGTTCATATGGGCATATGTATCCATCCATAGCAATTTTTAATAATGTAGAGTTGAATTTAATAGGTGTATGACTTTTACTCTAATGTACTGTGTCCTAGGGAAAAAAAACAAAACCCAAACCGGAGCTCAAGGCATTTTTCCAAATTAATACAAAATTAAAATTTTTGATATTACAGCTTCATCACACTCATAAATGTAGCAATTTACAGTTGGGTACTGCTATTTCACTGCCTTCTAAATTGGCATTACTTTTAATGGAAGGACGACTTCAAGGGGATAATTATTTTCGATGTAGAGCCAGGGGATAAATTTACACCTTTTAAAGGGTGAATCGTATCCTCCAAAGTACAGCTGCAGTTCTGTCATTGGGCACGCGATGGCAGTGCTGGCATTTGCACCCTTCTGCTGCTGCTGCTGCTGCTGCTGCTGTCAGGTGGTCTTCGGCCTCGACTGGGAAGGGGGATGGGAAGAAGGAAAGAGAGCTGTTTAGATGAACGTCTGTGCGTACCTTAAAAAAAACCAAAACAACAAACCCCCACTGCTTGTGATTTCTTCTCTGTTAATTAGATTAAGTTACTTATTAATTTACTATTATGTATTTCTTCCATCTGTGTCCCCCAGCCTATGGATCACAGCTCCAGTCGGATGTCTTACTACATTGAAGGAACAAGTGACGTGTCAGGCCTTTGTGCAAGCACAAGACCATCCAATAAAAAGGTAGGCTACAGCTGTACATGAGGGAGCTCCTTACAGAACCTAGAGCGTCCTGAGGTTGTGTTGGCAATTAGCACTTCTAAATGCGGAGAGGGAAGCAACAGAACAAAATATCAGCCAATTTTATCAAACAAGAAATTTGTGATGAACTATTGAATCAGTGGGTAAATTACTCAAACTTTTCTTCTTCTGCTCCAGATTCTTTAGATTCTTTTTCCAGGACAGATTTAGACAAGTAGCAGCCTGTCTGGATCCTCCCTTTGCTCTCTTTCTCAAGGTCTTAGAGCCTTGTCTCGCCGGTTGTTTTCCACTGCTATTTACCCTTGGATACATGTCTTTACATGTTACAGCAAACTCCATTCAGAAATATTTGCCTCCTCTGTCTTCTGTAAAGAATTATTTTCTTTGTCCCTTTTTATAGCTTTTAGAACCAAGCTTTTTGTAGTTCAGATTTGAATTCCTAAAAGTTTAGATAATTGGGATTGTGTGTCTTGTGCTCAGATCTCACTGTAAAAAGTATTGTCTCCAACTACAAATGTCTGTACAAGGTCTGCTGTGGTCATTGCTCTGTCCTTCTCTCCCACTACAGAGTCAATCTTACTTCTGCCTTCTCTCAGAAAAAATTGATGTGCTAAACAAAAACACTCAGCAGGTAGTGGGAAACATGGCTGCTCCCTATTCTGCATGCAGATAGTGACCTGAGAATAGTCCAAAGGCATTTTCCTCTTCAGTTATCTGTGGTTCTGGATCCACAGAAAAATGGGTCTCAATGTCTGTTTGCCAACAGCATTCTTTAAATGTCATTTTGGTCAAATCTGCCTTCTGATCCTACAAAGATGCCCACACATCCCCATCCAGCTGCTCACCCTCCAGTGTGGAGAAGTTTCCCACAGGGAAGATGTTGAAAATGAAAGATGAGTTGATTGAAAAGCCATTTTTCAACAGCCTATGTTTATTATCTAGCATTTCCATGAGGAACTGGCATTGCAGATGGTGGTCAGCACAGGCATGGTGAGAGAATCAGTCTTCAAATATGCCTGGTTCTTCTTTGAGCTCCTGGTAAGACTCAACAGTGGTATTTTACAATTAGCTGATGGTGGCATGTAGTAGGTACTCCAGGCACAGATTCAGTTGGGTGGTGACCTCTTCAGTTATTGAGCCCCACTGTGTAAAGGAGAGGGTTCAAATAATGAAAGTTCAACTAAAGAATTCTTCATATTCCTCCCCCCTTCCTCACTATGGCACTGATGGCAAAGTTGTGCATGAACTACATGAGCATAGTCCACAGCTTGCAAAAGACTCATCAGCCAAGCCCTTCCTTTTCAGTGAATATCTGTTCCTGTCTTTTCCATTTTGTTAAAAACATGGGAGCAGTGACAAAGCTGCACAAACTCACAGTTCTACAGAGCCCTACGGTGATGAATAGCAGTGGAAAAAATATACTGATTCCCACTGTCAGCATATAAGTAATGTAACATCAGGTCAAGAAATAAGAATTCCACAAGTGTCATTCCCTGTCTGTCGTCATGAAGGGCAAAAGTTGCAAGCAGCAGCATTTCAGAAGTGCAGATACAAGCGGCTGGAGGAGGGTGATTCTGATTTCGGGTACTGAGAGTAGCCAACTGCATGAATATGAATAGGAATCAATGTCTGTCTGTATTTGAGCCTTAGACCCTCTGTTGTCATTGCCATTACATGTAGGATTTATCACAGCAGCTTTGAGAAAATGAGTGATTAAATTCAGGGAAAAAGAAGTAGGAAACCTTACTCTCAAAAACAAACTTAAAGCAGTATTTTACCTCTAGTTTGGGCATTTTTTAAGTCTTTTTTTTCTGCCTTGCAGATAAAGAGTATGGCTCAGTATGTTCACAGCGCAGAGAAGCAAGATAACCCACGAAGAAGCCGGTTCTCTGATCGTTTCAAAGATGATGTTACCACTATAGTCAGTGTGATTACTTCAGAGATTGCTGCACTTGTAGTCAAACCACCGAAGGTAAATGCATGAAATAAGCACCATGGATCCTTACTACTCATCTTGTGTTACACTGAGCTACACTTAATCTCATTTCAGTATCAGCAGTGTTGCTAGAATTAGGCCAATATTCCCACATGGACCTCAAGCGAGAGTTGTGGCAGTGTAAAGAGCAGCCTTGTGCTCCCTTGGCAGATGGTTTTAGTTCAGCTCAGTTCCTTAGCCTGCTCCTCAGTGTGGCTACACTGTGCAAGCAGAGAATTCCCTTTCCTATTGACAGGAAAGGCTGAAGGCTGAACATCCATTTTCAGTTGCAGTGATGCTTTGTGCCAGATTAGCCAGCACATCAGACTGCAGCCCTAGCAGGATTTACTCCTTTTATCCCCCTTTGCAGTTACCCTCAATCTTACTGTTTAATTCCTCATTTGACTTCTCTGTAGCAGTGGGATATGCCATAGGAAGGCAGTGCTCCTTGTGAGTGTTGCAAAAGCCAGCCACAAGTGATCTAACCCTTGACCTCTTTAAAGAGGCACTGGCCACTTGAAAATTGAAGACAAGAATTAAGCCACAAGTCCCATGAAATTCTTTCTACTTTTGACAAATTGCACTCATACAACAGATTATAAAGTTGAAAGGATCACAGATTGTAATTTATATTTTAACAACGCTACTGTCAGATTATATCACTGATACCACTTTGGACTAGAAAAAGCTAGTGCCACAGATAGGCACTGAGTGACTGTTGTTCGTTCAGTTGTTGTAACCAACTTGTTTTCATGCCCCAGAGCTGCCAAATGCACTGTGCTAGCCCAACAGAGTGCTCTGCCGCAGGCCTGGTCAGAGCAGCTTGGAGAGCTGGCCTGCTAGGTGACTTTTCAACAAGCTCAGTTTCCTGATCCATTTCTCCAAGTGCTGTTGAGGAGCAGAAACTGGGAGAGGGCAAGACCAGACAAATTGGGGCAGAGAATGGCAGAAGGGATTGTCACTGTCCACCAAAAGGTTCTTCTTGAAGCTTTACCTTGAAGCTCAATCCATTGCTGTGCTTCTGTGATAGCCACATGCAGAAAAATTATTTCCACAGAAATGTTTACTTAGGGCATCAGTGACTTTTTTTTTTAAATATGTTGTGAAATAAAAATTCGTTACATTAAAAATGCTTTAACAGAACTGTAGGCTTTGCAAAGAGATTAGTATTTATGGCTTCCCCACAAGAAATACACAGGTGTTTGTGGGTTGTTAATTCAATTCAGTTTTGATAGAATGAGGATATAGGATCTGATTGTATGTGAAAATTCCACTGTTGTGTTTTTAGAATTAGGGCCATTGGTTAGGTGTACAGAGTAGTAGGCAATGTGTGTCTGATTTGTAGTAGGCAATGTGTGTCTGATTTTTAAACCCAAGCAGTGATAATCGATGTTTCAGTACATAGTTGAGCATGTCAGATTGCCCTGGATTTTTACAGTGATATGTCTAGCATAGGCTTGCCCTATAAGGTGGTGGAAAACTAGCTTTTTCTTCACTGTAGAAAAATGTTTTCCTGTGCAAATTCCAGGTTGTAGGGAATATGTATATGTTCCTGAATGGCAACAAAAAGCTTGAAAAATGGAAAAATGAATTGTAGCCACCCTGAGGTGCTGCACACCTGTTCTCTCTAGTCACAGGTGCCAATACAGGCAATATTTTTCTCAGCCATCTCTTCTGTCGGTTTTGAGGATTAAATGTGTGCAGATCCCTCAGGCATCTCCACTAATTCCTCTTGGTGAACTACATAGGCTACTGAGAGTTTATTGTTTAAATTAATGTGTTTGAAGTAGCTGTAGCCTCATTTTAGAGGGTACATGAAGTTCTTTGTGATTATTACTTGAGGCTGTGTTTCTCTGGTAATCAGGCAATTCCAAGCATACAAGAGCTTAGCTGCTGAATGGTGAACCCCACAGATTCATCTTACCAGTATTTTGTTACTATCAGTTTTACACTTAAAATTTCTAAACAAAATACTTGGCATTCCATCAGCAAAGCCAGTACAGGTTTTTATTAATATTTTATGTGTTTTAAGTACCTAACCCAGCATTCTCTGATGTTCAATAGAAAAAAAGTCATGCAGGACTGCAGCCAGCAGGGAATTCAGAACAGGTCTCAAATTCCATTTCATTGTTGTCAGCCCAAAGCTGTGCTCAAATGAACTGTTCATTCATCCCGTGACATTTCTCTGTGAAAGCTGTGAAGCAGTTGAAGTAATTTACGGAAGTGATTCTGGGCAATTTTAACAAGATCATGTGAACTGCAGAACTGAAACAATCTTGTCCTGTATTTTCCCTGAGATGGTTCTGGGAGCTGACCCCTACACTATTTTTTCATTATTCTAAAAATTTTTCCACCTTTATGTAAGTTTTATACATCATAACTGGTGTTTTTTCTTTTTTTAAGGAAAGTGAACAAGCAGAAAAAATTAATATCAGCCTGGCATTTTTCTTGTATGATCTTCTTTCTTTAATGGATCGAGGATTTGTGTTTCATCTCATCAAACATTACTGTAATCAGGTAGGCACCATGCATGATTGGGACTGCATTCGGCTTATGTGTTTTGTTCTGTTTGATTAGTTTATCCATCAAGATCCTTTGAGTTGTGTTAAAGGTCCAGGTAAATTTCCTATTTCCTATTGCATATGCAATGATTTTAAAACCTCTTTTGATTTGTGATCTGCAGGAAAAAAATTGAGTGGAGGCGAAGACTCTTTCAGAATTGTCATAGCTTGCACTACTGTAAAACATCCATGGAACCACTTTTCTTCCCTTACTTTTTTACATCCCTTAGCAGTAGGGTCTGCAACCATGCAGATCACCTTTCTGACTCCTCCAGTGCTGTGAGGACAGTATTCAGATTTCGGGGAGTCTCTCAAAATGATACATCTGTCTTCTTGCTTTACAAGTCTCAGAAAATTAAAAACAAATGGTGATGCAGGATGTTGTTATGAAATTATTAGTCGTATTTGATGGAGAGCATTTTCCTTCTGTTTTGTGACCTGTATGTGTGCAGGTCCCTCAGGTAGCTCCACTAATTCCTTCACTGATGTCATTGTTGATAAGAAGGGAAATGACGAGACCACTGATGTCCTGTGTTGCTTAGCAGGACATTTTATGGGTTTGCCACAGACTCAGAAAAGTTCAGTTTGTTTTTAATTTTTGTCTTATGCAAAAGACAAAAATATTGTATGTTTTTCTTTTGGGAGAAAAAAAGAAAGAAACAATTTGTTATCTCTTAGGATAAGTCAGCTGGGGAGCAGGGAGAGAGACACCATCACTGTCAAACAAAAAGCAGCTAATGTATGGAAACTAGTTAGGTGCAATGAGCATTTTAATGCATGCAGGGCTACATGTCTATTTCCTTTTCAGGGAGCAGGATATTTCACTGCATGGTAATTTAAATAGTACCAGCCCATCGCTTGACACTTTTTTGTTTGTTTTTCCTAGCTTTCAAACAAGCTGAATTCACTCTCCACCTCGATTTCCATGAGACTTGAGTTCCTGAGAATTCTCTGCAGCCATGAGCATTACCTCAATCTGAACCTCTTCTTCATGACATCCGCATCTGCTCCAGCATCTCCCTCCCCCTCCTTATCCTCCCAGGTAGTTGTCCATTAGATGGTATTGCATGAATGTCACATGAAGTACATGTAGAAAAATACTTATATTGCTCTGTATTCAGATACTTAAGTTAGAATTAGCCGCTGTTGGATCAGAGAGAAAAATTTCCCACTTGAAAAAAAGTGACAGAAGAAGAAAGACTACTGGAGTACTACTGCAAAACTGCATCTGCTGAAGTTAAAGCTTAATGTGACACAGACACGTGCTGCCCTGGAAACATGCACACAGAAAATGACCATTGAGGTATACATACAGGGTCTTAAAGGAACAGAGATCTGAAGGCCAGTTTACAGGCCCACCCTAATCCCATCCACACACAACTACAAATATGTATTTCAAGATCTGTTTTGGAGAATTAAGGCATGCAGCAGTGCACACTTCCTGTGTGTTTGCCTTCTAATGGAACTTCTTACTCTCCAGGTGGAAGTGGATGGTACCACTAAGTTAGTGACTAATACACTGCAGTTTTCAATATCCTGGAATAGTGAATGTCGCTTAAAATAGGATTATCATGCTTTCTTTTTCCAATAGCAGTGTTCCTTGTTCTGGGTTTCTCCCCACTGCAGTAGTACAGATCATGGTATGTCTATGTCCGTGATTTCTCTGTGGTTTTTTGGACAGTATTCTCCTTTTTATTTGAACTTCATGATTTTCTGTGTGGAAACACTCAGGTATCCTGAGTAGACCATGCAATCTCATCATATCTCATTTCTCCAGAAATTTTTCCAGACTTGGTCTGATACTGACACAGCTCTAGATTTCCTTAATGTCAGGACGTCCCATGATCTTCCTGACCAAAGAGTTCACAAACACATCCAAAAAAGAAATTGTTGATTGGCCCACCACACGCTCTTTTGCCAGTATTGTGCTCTTCTCCTCTACATTCTATGGAGATGTTTTCTTGCTTTTCTACAATGGGGCAAAGCACCTATTGCTTGCATGTCTGTTTTCCACCTCAATGGTCTCACAGAGGCCAGGACTGGGTAGAAGCATTTCAGTGCAATGCTCCATAATTGCCACAATGCTTGGAGGCAGGGGAATGGAATTGAAACTAAAAAGGGTGGGAGGTACAAAGACACTCCGAGTAATGGAACAGTTCAAATTCATGGTTTCTTTTTTGAGAGTCATTGCCAAAGAATTGGTTGGATGCTAAGATGTGATACCTGTCATACCTTAATAAGGGTTGTCACAGGTCAGTAGCAGTCAGTAATATTTTCTTGAAGTTTTTTCTGGTCCTAAAAGCAAAGCATCAAAGTCCTAGAGTCAGATGTCACAATACATTTGGTTAATACTAATTCTGGATGCCGAAGAGCTAGAAATGTGAGTCTTCTGCTTATGGGGATAAAAAATATCAACATAGCTCTTGTAACTAGTTCTAGCAAGTCAGAGCTTGGCAGACACCAGTTTAATTAATCTTTCCTTCAAGCAACATCATCAACTCTCTTCTCCTTTAGGAGTAACCTACAAAGTGCAACCTGCGCAAATCAATAAAGCTTTTGTGGCCCTTGCCTGATTTAATGCACTAGCTGACCACTCTTGCAGTAATTTTGATCTGTCTGCAGGAGTGCTGCCCAGCTTGAGTTAGACTTTCAGTAGAAATATGGCCTTGTGAATAAATCTTTTGAAATTCTTTGAGAGAAGCCAAATTCACTTAACTGGGTGCTCTACACTTTGACATTATTTCACATAAACATAGTACAGCCAATGCCTGTCTGTTTGAGGTTGAATGGGAGTGGGCCTAAGTACAACTGTCCAAAATATGGGGCTGCTAAGAGACATGAGGTTCATTTGACCCAATATGCTGGAAGACAGCTGCCACTGTGTAGTATACTGATACTTCATGTATTTGGGCTCAGGGACTATTCCCAGGTGGCTGACAGAAATACTGGGAAGGAATACTGAAGAATATAAATTAAAAGAAAAATTTGGACTCATAAAACCCAGTAGCTGCAGTGGGGAGTAGCATCTAAGACTTATGCTCACCTGATCAGGGAACAAAAACATTCCAGGTGACCTGTGGTACACACACCTATGATTGGAGAGGCTAAGAAGTTCACAACACATACATAGCAGCAACTTTCCATTCCTGGGCTGGCTGTATATCAGTCACAGCCATAAGTTAGAGCAGATTGAAGGCTGGTCTAAATTATGCCAGGTGCCAGCAAGCTCAGCCAAGGATTTCCAGGGCAAAAGGAAACACTGTTCACATGTCTTTCTTGACCTTACTTCCATACTAGACATCATGGATGCTGAAGAACAGTGAACAGCTTCTGACACCAAAGTCCCTCTTAATGTCGGGGCAGTTTCTTGCTCTCTGATAGCAAATGGCTGCTCTGCAACAGTAAGAACAAGAATGATAAACATGGAGAAAATTCTGACTTTGCGTCCTGTCCAAACTAATGAATACAGGGTAGGAATTTTACATCTCAAAAGGTGTAAAATGAGTTGCTTGCACCAAATGGAAAGGATGAGATTGCATCCTAGCAAGCAACTCATTCGAAATCAGATGCTTTTAATTTCACCAACAGATGTCTTTCTCCAAAATGTCCAACCTTTTTTCAGAGTCTGTGGTTTTCCTCTGGTAGAGATTTTCTGTTAGCTACATTGACTGTGACTATGATCTCTTTAAGATCTCTTTAAGTTGGTTTCGGTGATCATTCTTTAACACTTTTAACATATTCCTGCAGAACTCCAGCTCCTGCTCTAGTTTCCAGGACCAGAAAATTACCGGTATGTTTGACCTCTCAGCTGAATACCGTCAGCAGCACTTCCTGACTGGCTTACTTTTCACTGAATTGGCAGCAGCACTGGATGCAGACAGCGAGGGGTGCGTATCCCAGTTTGCAGATTTTAGAATGGGATCAGGTCACACTGTTACTCTTGGCAAGGTCGCAGTTTGACAGGACAGTCCTGTTTCTCCCACTCTTTTCGGTGAGTTGCTCTATAACATAGCAATGACCCAGTTATGGTTTTATCTGCAGTATGTTCCTCCCAGTGAATAAAAATATATTATTTGTGGTGGTAGTGTTGCCTAAACACACAAATTGAGAACACAAAATTTCAGTTGCTCTTCCCTCTAAAACACCTCTCTCTTTGTCTGAACTTAAGCATTTAGCTAAACTTTGGCCAAAGTTTGATGCTTTTCCTTAAGCATCTCTCTTTACCACAATGAATTTTTATGGGAATTTTGAAAGACTTGGGTGCTCTTTGATTGTGGTAAAATGTCTTGGAGATTTAAGATACCTATCATTTGCAAGGAACAAATCTCTGCTTAGAATTAAAGAGATTATCGAGTGAATATTGGTGTATTAATTTGTTTCTTTCACCTCCTCTCTGTTTATTAAATCTTTGATTTATAAGTGATTTGTGCATGATCCATGAATGGAACTCATGGATGGTTTCTGTGTTAACAGGATTAGCAAGGTGCAAAGAAAAGCTGTCAGTGCTATCCTTAGCCTGCTGAGTTCCCATGACCTAGACCCACGTTGCTCCAAAAAAGAGGTGAAGATCAAAATTGCAGCTCTTTACCTCCCTTTGGTTGGTATCATTTTGGACTCACTACCGCAACTCCATGATTTTACAAGTAAGACCTTTTTGCCTTTCAGTTTTTCAGCTTCTAAGAGGGATTTGTCTAAATAATTTATCAAACATAGGAGATTAGTCTAGTAAGGTTGAATATTTCTTTACTTAGAAGTAAACTGGATTTTTACAGACAGGAAAAACTTCAGTGTCCTCACTTCATGAGGAAGTGATAGACCAGAGATATCTCTAAGTACTCCTATGTATCTCTTAGCGTAAATTTTATGACCTTCCAAACAAAGCCTGCAAGGTCTGCAAGAAATATTTAGCTCTAGATACACTTAACAGACAGTAGTGAAGATACTGATAGTATCTGAAGATACTGATAGCGATACTGACAGCGATACTGACATCATGTTACACCAAAGTTACAGAAATAGGATTGCATTCTCTTTTTCTATTGCTTTTTACTGCTACTAATATGACACCAAAATTAATTAGTTAAAGGTATAAACTTTGAAGAGTATATTTTTGTCACTGGTTCTGAAAATATTTTGCATTTAGATGTCTTAACAAAAAACTTAATAATATGAAAGTGGTATTTAGCACTTTCAGCTGGGTAAGGTGAAAGCATTTACTGTACATTGGCTAATCAGATCTCATGCCAATCTTTTAATCTAAGCATTATCTTTTTACCATAGATGAAAAGAGATATTATGAATAAGCCAATATGTCTAGGTGTACCAATATGTCTAGGTTTCAGAGTGTCTTTCTTTTGAGAATCTGTCACAAGAGGCTGTGATCCCATTCTGAACACATGGGGTCTAGCTGGTCACTCAGCTTCTCTGAAAAACAGAACTGGCAAAACACAAAATGGATTCTCAGAATCAGACAAGATTTTTACAAAGCTTAGATATAAATAACTTTATTTGCTGAAAGTGATGTCAAGAACCAGCAGGGAATAGAAGTAGTTAGGTGCCTGAAATAAAACTTGTTTTTAAGTCAGCAGGCAATATTGGATCTGTCAGCTGTTAGCAGACTTACACACTTCGTTGAATATCACCAAATCCATGTCTAGTTTCTGTGCTTATCCCTTGACTGAAATGAACTGGAACTGGATGGTTCCAAGTTTTACAAAGCACTGACTTACATCAGAGATAACCTCATGTTTGCTACCACCTTTTATGTATTTTATGTATTTTAATAACTTGGCAGTCTTTGCAGATGGCTGCAATTTCTCTTGCTAATGCTGTGCCTCTCTCACTGTGTGGTACATCAGCCAGACCGTCTCAGGGATGGGGGTGCCAACTGTTTTGCTAGGTTACGGACCAATGGAAAACTGTGACATGTGACCAGCAGCAACTGGATTGCTCCTGAAGTTGCAATGGGGTATTTCAAATTTAGTTTCAGATATTCGCAGTGGAAAGGGACGCACAGGAAACCCAGAAGAAGAGCAAGAGTCTGCAGGTGCAATCAACCAAAACGTGGCCCTTGCCATTGCAGGGAGTCAATTCAACATCAGGAACTCTGGAATACCTCTTGTGTCCCTGGTATGTACACTGCTCTGCCATTCTCCTTTCTTGTATCTGTTTTCATCTTCCTTTGTTTTGTCCTTTTATCCTTTCTTGCCACTAATAGCTACAGTCATGAGAAACTGCATTTTTGTTTCCTCCAGCCCTGAAGAATTCCTCATATTCCTCCTGTCATCTTCTCCTACTCTCTTCTAGTCATTTAATTACTGCTTTACCATACATTGTTCACTTTTTTCCTCCCACATGCCTATTTCCATTTCCACACCAAACCTAGAATCATTTTCAGATCAGCAAATGCCACTGTGGTAGCCCCACAGTTCCAGTCTTACATGAATCCATAGATTCAGATGCTTCTTTTTCTCTATGTATCTCTTTCCTCATGTGCTTTTTTTATCTACTGTGCAATTTGGCTGACTCAACTATATGGCAGGGGGAAGCAAACAGTTACAGAATCTTTTTCTACATTATTATAAGGAAATTAATATACAAGCATGTAGCAAACTGGTGCTTCTCTCAGTCTTTCACTTGCATTCAACTGGTCCTTTCACTGTTTACACATACATTGAAAATTACAGTAACTATCACCTGGATGAGGTGACTTACTGAAGTCCAGTCCTGAGATTCGATTTCACTGTAATTTAAATAAGATTATTTCACTCAAATGCCTTCCTCTCTTTTTTCTTCTTTCGATTGACCTTTACTTTATCTGCTCCTAGCCCTACAGACAGGGTGGCACATTAGGTCCTGATACTACTCGCAACCTTTTGATCTGTTTCCTCTGGATCATGAAAAACGCTGATCAAAACCTAATACAGAAGTGGATTGCAGACCTTCCATCCATGCAGCTGAACAGGATTTTAGACCTCCTCTTCATTTGTGTTTCGTGCTTTGAGTATAAGGTGAGTGGAACAAGGCGTGATTTTGTTGTCCTGGTTTGGTTCAGTATTTTTCCTTAAATTCCAGCTGTCCAGGGGAAATTCATTATCAACAATGGTTAAATTAGCACTTTTCTATTCTAGACAAATTAGTTCAGATAAAATAACTGACAATAGCCTTCAAGCAAAATGCAGCCAAAACCTTTGAGGAAGTCTTATGAAAGTGTCCTAAATCATTTAATTATTTTCTTTTACCTGCGTTTTTGAGGGCTGTTTTTGGTGGGAATTATACTGACAGCTCCTGTAAGTACTGGACAGGACACTAAGGATGACTCTTCAGTTAAAAGCAGAGGCTTGATGTCAGGACTCTTCTCTCTGAGAGGATCTGTCTGAAATAGCCATCTCTCTGAACTTTTAATTTCTCTCTCTGTAGTACTGAACTACATCTTTGTTTCTATTAGCAGGACATATTGTATGTCGTTTCTCATTTGCAACATTTATTAGACTTTATATATTAGTCAATCGTATTCATTGCTCTCTGCCCCCTCTACAGGTCTCTCCTGTTGTATCTCATTCTGGAGATGTAATTTGGTCTCATGATCAAAAATGGAGGCATTGGTGTTGATTGCTTTAACTTCGCTTTCAGGGCAAGCAAAGCTCAGATAAAGTTAGCACCCAAGCACTCCAGAAGTCACGAGATGTGAAAGCCCGATTAGAAGAGGCTTTACTGAGAGGAGAAGGAGCCAGAGGAGAAATGATGAAGCGCTGCAGAATACCAGCTGGTACTTCATACCCCTCTCCCCCCGTTGCCTTTTGAGAGGAACTCAAGTGGCTGTAGACATAAATGAGTTTGTTGGGTTTTTGCACACTACCCATTTTCATCCTTGTCAATTTCACTCCCTTTTCACCCACAGTCCATTCCTTTGCAGACCATTCTTGGTTTTGCATGGATGAAAATACCATTAGCTTTCAACTATCCAAGGTGTAGCTAGGACTGAGCTGTTTTCATGCGAATAATATGAAGCCAAGAAAGAAGTTTCAAGATGTTCTGAAAATTAATGTTAATGTCTTACCAAGAGCCAAGAAATGATGTCAAAACTATCAGTAAAAACAAATTGCTCATAGCAAAAAAGGTTGCTTCATTTAATAAATGGAAGACCTGTGGGCTGGTTTTTATAGATATTAAGCAAGTTAATGCTCTAAAAATCCTGAATGAAAAATGTGATGGGTGTTTTTACTAGAACCCTGAACCTGTAAGTTGCACATCTTTAGTTCTGACAGACTGCTACAGAAATCTATCTCCTTCTTTTGGTGAGCTGTCAGACTTCAGGTGTCCCCTTTTGTTTTAATCTCACTGACATATGTTGTACTCTAAGGGAATGACAGATCAGCAGGGCTAAACGAAAATCTGCGCTGGAGAAAGGAGCAGACGCAGTGGCGGCAGGCAAATGAGAGACCAGACAAGTAAGTAATTTAATTAATGAATACTGCTTTTATTAGAACCAAGCTGCTTGGGGGTTTTATGTTTTGTTCTTTCTCCTAGGATGTTTTATTACAAAATCAGCAGTTGCAATCCTTTCCCTCTGTTGTCAAAGAAAAAGAAGAAGAAAATGTTTATGTAGCAGAAATATCCAGCTGTTGCTATGACACAACAAAGAGATCACAAATACTTGAAGAAGAATTTTAAATAGCTATCTGCACATTTTGTCCTTCTTACTAACAGTGTGGCAAACACTAGTTAATGATAGAGTCATATCAAATACTCAATGGAGGCTTGCTACAACGTTTATTTTGGTGTTGCTCTTGGCTCCTCAGTATATACAGTGCTGTGGTATATGTTTTGCCATAGTAACTCAGCTAAGCTGTGTTTGACATGCTATGTTAATATCAAGAAGCGCTGTTAGCAGGAGTCAGGGAAGATGGTGCTTTGGGATTGTAGCAGCAGTTATAAGATATGTGTCATGTCAGACAATATCCAGTCAGCATGGTTAAAGTACAAAGCTCAGTGGTGGCTGGAAATGATTCAAACACCTATAAAGTTCACTAAATTTTTTCAGTTCTTACTCGTATTGGGACTTCTGCCCTTGTTATAGCACTAAACTTTTGGCAGTCCCTTCTGGTTTTTGTTGCTTTGAGTCATTGTGGTTAATAACCATATGACTTCCCTGATTTCCTTTCTTAGCCCTCCTCAGAATTATCTGGTTGTGCACTACAGGATGGCCATTTGCTCTTGTGGTTTTATTTTTGGGTAAATGAATGTAGCAGAGCAGCTACACGTTTTGAAGCCACTCAGAAGCGTGATTGTAAGGGTGTTGCTCTAGCTACAGAAAGGGACCTTAGGAACTTTGGCCAAAGTCCAAACAGGATCTTTAATCTCAAGCTCTAGAGAGCAGCCTCTAGCCAGGCAACAGCACTTTTTTGAGCAGCACAGGAAAAAGAAAAAAGCCTCTTCTTTGTGTTTCTGGCATAGAAGAGACGTGTGAAAACTCAGTTTTGTTAGTAGCTGCTCCTATGCTTGTTCAGCTGCAGAGGAACTGTGTTCCAGACCTTGTCCTTAAGTATCAGCTAAGAAGGTGTCATGTGTTGACCTACCACTGTCTCCTGTCTGTTATAAATATTTCAGTTCTCTCTTCAATGGCCTGGGACACTGCTGTATGGACCTGCTGTCTTTAGTTGTCAGCAGTCTCAGGAATCAACATTTTAAATTGCCTACAGTAAACAGTGCTTCTATGGCACCAAAGCAATTTCCACTTTGGTCTAGTCTACCATTTTTACTTTTTTTAATGGAATTGTCAGATCAGTTACCCATTATTCCATTTTGGAGTTTTGTGTCCTGTTACAGGCAATGCATTCAGAAATTACAGCATAGTTTACTGAACAACTGAACATGATATTAAGTATCCATTATGCAGATGACTACTAAGGAAGAAAAGCATCTGTCTGAACTGTCTGGAGGCCTAGTTTCAAAAGTCCTCTTTGCAACTCCTCTTCTACGATAGCAGCTTTGCTAATTTCACTCCATAGTTTTTAAGAAACACTTCTGTCATTGTTTGCTCTTACAGTATCATTCAGAATGGTATAATTTGTATTCTGGCTTTGTTTAAACAGCAGGTCATCTAACTCTTGGGGTACTCTCTGCATGCTTTAATTAGAACTCCTTTTCGCAGGACAAAAGCTGAGCTAGACCAAGAAGCGCTGATCAGCGGAAACCTGGCAACTGAAGCTAACTTGATCATTCTTGATATGCAAGAGAACATCATTCAGGTGAGAAACAGTAGAGCTGGCTTAGTGCCAATCCCTGCTCCCTCAGAAGCACTGTTTCTTAGACAGTGCAAAATATTTTGAGATCTTCTGTAAACTTGTATACTTGAATAGAAAAAAATTTGTAGGTAGGGAAGAGAAAACTTCATGCTTGGAAACCTGTTAGTAGAAAAGCATTTATCTACTAGACTTCTGTTGTACTGGACATTATTTTCACATGACACCACTCATACAACCTAGTCCCCCCACTGTTTTAGTTGTGGGTTTGATCAGAACATACCAGTATGTCTATTTAGCCTAGACGCTCAGGAAATCAAGGATACAAGGGGAAGGATTGTGCTTGCCCACCACAGGGTCAGTTCCTAATCCAAACTGCATGAAGGATTGGAAAGAACAGAAACAGAGCTTCAAAAATCACTGCAGAAGCTGACTGAGCTTAAAAATGCATTGGAGCGTCTTGGGAACTTGAAAAATGTTTGGGACATTTTCCCCTCTGTCTTCTTGATCACTACAAAAGTGCTTTGAAATATCTCTGAAGCAGATGTTAACATATGAAAAACCTGCAAATCCTAAACTGCTGGATGTCTCATGGACTGGAGAGCAGAATTTCAGTTCCTGTGTTCCAGTTCATTGCTGAATTACCTCATAGAGTTATTGTTTCTCTCCTTCATATGCAGGCAAGCTTTGCAGCAGAATGCAGAGATAATCTCTTGGGAGGAGTTTTGAAGGTCCTGGTAAATTCTCTTGGCTATGATCAGAGCACCACTTACCTGACTCATTGCTTTGCTACACTCAGAGCTCTCATTGCCAAGGTATGCTCCTGATACACTTTTGTTTTCATGTTTCCAGGTAAGTTAGTAGAGCAGCATTTCTAGAGCAGAGCTGTGTGAATTCACTTACCACTTTTCTTTGACGTTTATTAAATGTATCTTGCATAGGTAAATACGAATTACTATCCATATGATTGTTACAGGATTTCTACAGCTGATGTAAGGTTATTTCATGGACCACACAAGATGAAATAATTAAATCTGAATTATCTTGTGGGTTTAGCAGTCTACTCTTAAATATATAAGATTTACTAATAAAAAGGTAAGTGATTGCATACATTTTATTTCAAATACATTCTGATTTTAATTAAATCTTAATGCCAAGAACTGCACAGAATTCCATAAACTCAGATTTAAATTGTTAAAACAGCAAGGCTAATTTCCAAGCAGATGGGCAGCAGAGAAATCAAAACTCATGAGAGATTGAGGGCATCATTCTAGGTTTCTGCTTCTCAGAGAGGTTTCAAAATTCTAAGTAGATTCTAAGACATTGACAGTTTTCATTTTTGTTCTGCCTGAAAACTAGGCCAAATCCTAATCTCTCTTCCACTTCTCCATCACCAGTAAAAAAACTCAGGATCAGAAAAAACAACAACAACCAACCAAACAAAAAACACCCCAAAAAACCAAAACCAAAACCAAACAGAAAACCAACCAAAAAAACCAAGCAACCAACCAACCAAACAACCCCCCCCCCCAAAAAAAAAACCCCACAAAAAAACCCACAAAAACCCCTAACAAAAAAAAAACCCCGACAAACCTCAAAACATATCTGAGGACAGAAATTGATCCAAAGTACTTATTATTAAATAATAGAGGTCATAATAGGTTGGGTGCTTCATAAAGACTCTAAAATCTTTTTAAGATTCATTCTCCTGCAAAGAAAAGCAGCTCCACTAAAGAAGAACTCATGAAATGTTTATTTTCCCTGAACTATTCTAAAATACAAATAAGAGACAGGATACTCCTGTCCAATTAATGCCTGCTCTTGAATGCAGATTAGCTGACAAAGCCTAATTACAGGGTAGATATCTGAATAGTTATGAAACTAATAATTATGTTTTCATTTTACTTTATCTTTAAAAGCTAACTTCCAATTACAGTAATGAATTTTGTGAAGCAATTGTTATTCTCATTGAAATAGATCTTGTAGTTAAGGTGACTCGACTCTGTATTTCATGAAGCAATCATTCCAATTATTTCTATTACACTGTGGGCATAGAGATGTTATTTTACAAATAAAAATGATAAAACCCTGTGCCAGCAGGCTTGTAATATAAATTAGACATGAAACAGTGAGATAATGGACTGAAGAAAGGCTGAGAACTGGGAAATGGGTCTGCAAATTGAAAACAATATCTTGTGTTCACTCCAGTCCTGTGCATGTACATATGGTACTGGTGCATCTGTGCTGTCTCTGCTGAGAGCTTCTCTGGACAGGCATCCTGCCCCCTGAGTTTATTGCCTACTGTGTGCATTGTGAAGACGCTGTAAAGGAGGGTCTGGCATGAAAGCTGGGCAGTGGAAGTTTTATGACACACCATAGGAGGAAGAACATGTTGGAGGCCTGGGGAAGGGTAGGGCGTTGGTGCAAAGAGCTAAAAATTGCTCCATATACTTAAGGAAGTATTTGCATGTTTCGTCAATCATTATGTATTCTGAAAATAGCAAATCTCCGCACTTCTAAGCATTTTGCAATATTTTATGTTTTCAAAAGCTCCTGGAGCCATCATACTCTGAGTTTATTCTATGTCTTTCTCTTTTTTTCAAAACACAAAGGCTATTTTCAAGCCCTTCTTTCCTGCAGAAAATCTTAGAAATGGAATCCACAGCATCACAGGAATCAGAAGTCTGAATAAAAAGAAGTACAAAATGTAGTTTTTGAAAACTTTAGACTTTTTCTGAATCCTGTGACTTTTGTGCACTAAGCTAATGATGTTTTAATGGCTAGAAATGAGAGTAATAAATGTTTTCTTCTCTCTCCCTTAGTTTGGAGATTTGCTGTTTGAAGAGGAGGTTGAACAGTGTGCTGACCTGTGTCAAAGAGTTCTCCATCACTGCAGCAGCAGCATAGATACTACACGGACTCAAGCCTGTGCCACTCTTTATCTCCTCATGAGATATAGCTTCAGCTCTACCAGTGTAAGATTTTGAGAGCAGCAGTATATTTTGTGCCACCTTTTTTGTGATCAATTGAAACAAAGACTGAAGTGGTGACAGCAATAGAATGGATCTGCAGATAGTCACCCGCTCTGCTGTGTCCACATTTGAGCCAAGAGAAGTGCTAGAAGTGTAGGGGGAAAGTAGCTTTAACTATTGTTCATTGCTCTGATTAGGGAAACGTGACTTTTTCCTGCAACATCTGTAAATGCAGCTTGAAACAGAGCACCATTAGGCCTCTGGCAGCAAAGGCTATACAATGCATAAGCAACACTCTTCACGTTGTCTTTTATTTTTCATTCCTGTGTCAGAACTACTCAGTCTAGTTCTAGTCTATTGCAATTGCAACCTCAGTAGAACTCCTGTATATTTGTATTAATGGGAATTCTTCACCAGCTCCTTGGTCTTAGGACTAGGCTCTGAAATTTACCACACACATGGAGCTAAATACATACATTATGCATGTAGATTCATAATGTTCTAGCAGAAAATGACATGCATTAGCATTTTGGATAGCATCTGAGCTTGCACAGAATTTCCTTCACTAGTTATTACTTTAGAAGCTTTGGATGTGTAAAAAATGTAAGCTTTGCAGAAGGAAAATATACTGCAGACACACTGTGACCATCAGGGTGCAGTGCATCACCAACTGAAGCTCCCAGAGGCCTTTTGCTTCCCAGATTTGTTTCCAGAATGTTTTTCAAGTCATGCTTCCTCATCTCTTCCTGTGTGTGGTCTGATCTACACGCCTACTGGCGTATGCAAAGGGGGGAAAGGGAGCTTCTGGCTTTCCCCTGTCTCAAGCATGCATACATATTTCAAGGAACATTCTAGCCCCAAAGTACAGACATGTCAGAATTAGGGATCTTTGGCATAAGTGGGTAAAACGTGATTAGGTTTGATGCACCAGAAGTCACTTATGTGAGCAGTGAGTCTACTGCACTCAATCTGGGCAGGAGAAAGTGGGTTTGGTTTATAGTGGAGATAGATACATGAACTGCAGTGCAGCCATCATTCTTTCATGATTTTGTTTTTTTCTTCTGGAAGAATTTTTCAAGAGTGAAGATGCAGGTGACCATGTCACTAGCTTCTCTGGTTGGAAAATCACCTGAGTTTAATGAGGAATTCCTTCGACGATCCTTGCGAACCATCCTGGCCTATGCAGAGGAAGATTCGGATATGCAGGCAACTCCATTTCCCATTCAGGTTAAATCTTTTATGGCATCTATGGCTTTTATCAGGAGCTTTCACATAGGAGTGTGCTTGAAGCAAGTTCTAGATCTTGGTCTTCCAAAGCAATGAAAATAAGGATACGGAGGTTATTGCATGAGTTTATGTCTAGAACAACAATAAGCGGGGAAGAAGTGGATGACATAATTCTATAAAATAAACTCTTAAGAATTTTCCCTGAAATCACATTACAGGAGAATCATCTCTTGGCTTTGAGTACAGCTTTCTCCTAGACCCCAGCAGGAACTGAGCCCTCTAAGAGTTTCCCAAGATGGAATTTGATTCATTATGTTTTCAGACAAGTATCATCAGGGAAACTTCTCTCTCTTTGCCAACTCACAAGGTGTCAGGAGCAATAATAAAAAACATTTCAGACAACTGTCAAATGCTTTGTTGAAATTCTTAGAGTAACTCAGGTTGTGCTGAAGACTTAAAAAAACATCTGGTTTCAGATCAAAGATAAATTAAAGCTGAACTCCATTAGTACATTAGATTTTTTTTTCATTCAGAAATAAATAGATCAAAGGCTTTCAGCTCATTTTGATTCATTAAAACGTGTGTGTAATATTTGCTATGTCAGCAGTCTTTGCCGCATTGCATAGAGCTGAAAAAAACATCCTGACGTTTTCTTTGGGTAAGAGGCTTAAAGAGAGTAACATCATCTGGTGCAAATGCTGTTGTTTTTTGAGAAGGAGAAAATAAACACCTGAGAATTGTACATTGATCTTTGTATTGCTTCAGGTAGAGGAGCTACTGTGTAATCTGAACAGCATCCTGTCAGATACAGTGAAAATGAGGGAATTTCAGGAAGATCCAGAGATGCTGATGGACCTCATGTACAGGTGAATCCATTTAGAATTGCTACTGAGAAAATTCTGCAGTGAGGTGAGCTGAACTATGCATTTTAGGGACAAGCTGTGACAAGCTCTATCTGTTCTGTTTGTGTACATTCCCTCTTTAGCACAGCTGATCTGTCACCAGGGGCCCAGGCTGCAGTAGTGAGCACATTGCAGTAGAGCCTTTGGGAGGTGGACATACATTTGGGCAAGGATAAGAGTCAGGAACATTGAAAAGTCTTGGATGCAGCATATACTTCCCTCATAGCCCCTGTGTCTCCTACCCACCACTGCCTAACCATTTCTTTTGCTTTGTGTTTAATGAATCATACAGAATAAAGACATAGATATCTTCTTCCATTCAACCCAGGTGAAGAATTATAAAGGTATTCTTGTTATTTGAGAAGTGGTCATTCACGCCTGCTTTCTGGCTTGTGTTGTTAGAATTGCAAAAGGATACCAGACATCGCCGGATTTGAGGCTGACCTGGCTGCAGAACATGGCAGAGAAGCACACCAAGAGGAAGTGCTACACAGAAGCAGCCATGTGCCTCGTCCATGCTGCAGCACTGGTGGCAGAGTACTTGAGCATGCTTGAGGATCGGAACTATCTCCCTGTGGGAAGTGTCAGTTTTCAGGTAAAAGGCATGAGGCAGTTCTGGCGTGTGCGTTCTTGTGCTAAGCAAAGCAGTGTGGGGCAGAAGTGCCAATGGCAGTCTCTAGCTTCTACTTCCAGCAGTTTGATTTTGTAATCTCTTATTTGCTAAGTAGAACCCCTCTATTATCGCATGCCTTTTCTAGGGCTGTTACTTATCAACTGTGACAGATGCATCTTTCAAACTTCTTTCTCATAATCTAGATAATTGGAGCTGCTCAGTTCTTTCAGGCGTGTTCTCCAGTCCTTTGCTGCCCTCAAGTTACTAACCAAACCCTTTTGATTGATGAGTAACACAATCACTGCAGTCAATCCAGTACATCCAAGTCAAGTAAAAATGTCCCGCAAGTTCTTTCAGCATGAGAAGTAGGTCTCATATTATCTCTCTGAAGACTCCACTGGTTCTTTTGGCGTTGTTGAGCTCTTTACTCAGTAATACATTGATCTTTTCCAGACAGTTTTCTTGGGTTTTGGCTTTCACCTTACTTTTCTACATCACATAGATGAAAGCATAGTTCTTTGTGGTTTAAGTTACACATTTTTCAATGCAGATATATATACACTTAGTTTATTAGATTACACAGTTTTGTATACCTTTACTGAAACTGACTTCATATGCAAATTTAGTGATTTTAGCGCTTCTTTTCTCCACATTATTAAAAATAGAAATGGCCAAACCCTTAATTTATTACCATGTGTTGATAATTCCTCTTTTATCATTATTCCCTGAGACCAGTGGATTATTGGCTGCAATGATTAAAGTAAATTATAAATAATTTCAACTAATAAGTGGAAATATTTTGTAGGGTCACCTTAGATGTTATGTAGACGTCTACTGTTTAGACATTATTACCTTTATTAGATTGTAATCCCTTTTTAAAGAAAGTATCAGGCTTGTATAGTCTGGTGTTGATTCAGGCTAAGTACAATACCTTTAAGGTTTTCTTCAGTAACTTTGTATCAGTATTTCCACCACTTTGTTCTTGTGCAGTCTGATAAACCTAGCGCTATCTGCTCAGCTTGTACACTTCTAAAAAATACATGATCCCCAAAGCGTATTTCATCTTCTGGAACTTCCCCCGTTTTCTAAAACACTTGGCAACTCAGTATTAACTCTTGAATATACTTTTGCTTAGCTTTTTTGACCTGTTGAAGAGTACATTTTATTGTCAAAGTGAGTTTGAAATACCTAACACTAATAGTTGGTGCATTCATCATCCCTTGGTATAACCATACCACCTGGGGTTTTTTCCCTTCAAAATAGTGAATGTGAACATGATTGAACCACTTGGCATTTTGCATTGAATTTAGTTTGTTGGGCATTAGTATTTGCAATTCCACCTTAACAATTAGGTGATGGACAAGTGTTTATTCTTGATTTTCTTTCATATCAAGATAGCTGTATATACTCTTTTTAATGGCTAGACTTCTGGCCATGGATTGATAACTTCTGCCATTTTGCATCCCTTATCAATTTTGTATACCGTCAAACTTCTTACTTCCATGCATTACTTCTGTTTACTTCTTTTGTCCCTACTTGTTAGATACTATCATTGTTTAAACATAAGTGAAATCTGCGTTCCCTTCCCAGTTTCATCCTGCTCCCAGGCTGCCTTGAGTGCTTGTAAGCTCAGACACTTGACCCTAATGTAATTCCTCCCTCCATTGCTCCTAGATTATACAGATTGCTATGAATTTATATATTTACATTTATTTTAGAGAATTGAAGTCTATTCTACAAGGCAATAGGGAAGCAAAAACTTAGGAGTTTAAAAGCAGCAAATCAATTTCTCTCATCAACATGCTTGTGAAAATACATGTTTGCCAAAGAAACAATTGCCCCATAGGAGAGAAGTTATAAAATGCCCTAATGACGAGAACCCAATTACACAACTCTTTATCTGACAGCACAATTTTGAATTTCAGTTTACTCAGTAGCAGTAATTAACTATAATAACTCTTTGCATTTTTACATAGGCTTTCAAGAAAAGGTTTCCCATTCTTTACAAACAAGTTTATGCTTTGTAGCACCTGTGAAGATCTTATTGAGATGACCTTATTAAAAGCGGGAAACACTATGCAGACTGGCTTGGCTTTACTTGTAGGTACAGGTCCCACTCACTTGACTCTTTCTGTGACCATTTCTTCATTTAGCTCAGGTGTGAGATCAACTAATATTGGTGATATGCATTTAGTTGTGGAATTGAGGGTGATAATAATGTGAATAAAAATATTATTCTGGATGAGCGGAAGTATTATCTGCTTTTTACAGATGAGTAAAATGAGTCAGCAAAGGATCAAATCCGTTCTGATTTTGATCTTCTGCAGTGAGTCTATTAGCATCCAGAAAACTGACTGTCAGTGGAGCAACACTTTTCCTTCAGTTGTAGCAGAAAAAATGCTTCTGTTTATGCAATCAAAACTATCCCTCAAAATCAGAATGGGGTCACTTTCAGTGGAATTCCCTTTGAGCTTAATTCGTGTTTACACTAAATCCCCTTTACAAGCGGTAAAGCAGAATTAGTGAGAGTATGAAGTGCATAGGGACTGACTTTAAAGCCACTTTATATTAACACAGACAAGTACTTACTGTGTGGGTCTACCTGCTGAGGCACAGGGCTCAGCAGCAGCCTAATTTGCCTGGGCTGTTTGGGGATCTAGGTTGCAGGCTACCCTGGCCTTATTTAACATGGTTATAAAGGCTGAGGATCACAGGGGTTTTTGAACTGACACAAGTATTTCTTGTCCTTAATGAAAACTAGGCTTGTGAAATTCAAAATAATTGCTGATAAAATACATGGTGATTTATGTATTGCCTTTATTATACAAGAGATATGTAAAATTCTTCAATATGAAAGGTGGACCAAGGCTAAAGTTGGGTGAGGCATGTCCACTTTGCAAAAGATCACGCAAGCCCCAGGAGTATGTCGTGCAGGCTCTCTCCTACTAGAGTGCATGGACTGTAAAACATGGAAATACATTCCTGACATAAGTTATTAGAGGCTTAAAGGTGGAAAAGGGGTAATTGGTGTCCGTGACTTTCTTGTTACTTTCGTATGTAAATCACTTCTCGGGACTCCTTTCTCTTTGCTACAAAAGAAAAATTAAAAAAAAAAAAAGCCACCAGGCCACCAGAGTCCCATGAAAACAGTCTTAACAGTCTTTAATGGCTACTGTTACAGAAAAGGAAAACCAGAAATTGAGCTGTGTGGCTCCTGAGTTTCTGCAGGTATGTGACGGTGAACCTAAGTCTGGTTGAAGTCACTCTCTTCAATAAGACTGGTCAGTAAAAAGTGGCATAATGTGCTAACTGTGCTATAGTTTTCCCTCTGGCCAAAGTTCATATGTATTCTTAACTCCTGTGAATGCTCTTCTGAGGCTGTGCTCCCCCTTCCAGTGGAGCTGACATGATGTGCAGACTAGGCAATGTGATGGCAGCATGGTTGGAGTAAATTTCACCCATGGAGAAATAAATACATCCACAAAACCCAGGGGGGAAAGTCCAATGCTGCTAGTGGTATGTGGTGCCAATTCTTTATCTGAAATCTGATCAATAGTAACAGCCCTCAGTGTCTCTGCTATTTTATAAAGATGCCTTTAAGGACTCAGCTAGCCAGCCAGCTGGCATCCATCCTGCACTCAGACAGATTGTCATTGCCAGTTTCTGCTGAAGTGAGACACTATGACACTAATTTAACTCCTTTTAATTAATAGAAAATCGAAGCTTAGCCTTTCTGCTGCTGTTGAAAGTTACATATGCCAGTCCCATACTGTATGTACACACATTTTGCTGTTATTTTGAAGGTTTATATATATTATAAAATTTTTAATGTTTATGCCACCCAGTGTCATTTATTCAAAGGAGTCCTGAAGAACTGTAGATATGTTATTTCATGGTCTAGAGTCTCAAAAAAGTGACTTTTATCTAGTTTTATTTAAATTCACAATGAGATCCATAACATTAACAGGAAACTGAGTAAATTCTGCAGGATTAAAGTGTGATATGGCAGAGGATGAACCAAGAAGAAGCAATCAGTTATTGCGATTTTTAGAGCAATGTTGTCTGTGTCCTACTTCTCCTCTGCTTGGAAAAGTCAAATAAAAACTTGAAAGTTCAATTTATTCAAGCAGGTGGCAGAAGGTCTGGAGTGCAGTTTGGAATTTCCCACCGCCAAGTGCCAGCAGCAGGAAGGGCACATTGTTTGTGACCCTAGTGGTGTTGGGGATTGAGCTCACTGCAGCTCTAGGGAAATCCAGCCACCAGAGAAGAGCTAGTTTGAGACCTACAGTAGTCTTCATTTTAAACCTGAGGCTAGAAAGAAAATTCATGATTCTTGCAGCGAAACTCCAATAATCTATGGAGATTTATGATGTTACTTTCACTTATAAAAAGAATGTAACTGTGTGTCCCCTGGTTCCTCTTCCCCTCGTGTAAATATGTTGAAACCATTTCTTCCTCAATCTTTTCGATGTACTGTTGATTTAGGTTTTTGATTTCTGTGCTCTGATGTATTTTAGAACATTTCATCAAATGTGCTGGAGGAATCTGCTGTTTCAGATGATGTTTTGTCTCCAGATGAAGATGGTATATGTTCTGGGAGGTATTTCTCAGAAAGTGGACTGGTTGGGCTGCTGGAACAAGCCGCAGAGCTCTTCAGCACGGTGAGTGAGGACCGGAATCATCAGGAAGGGATGGATAGTGGGCAATCTGAGCCAGTTCCACAGCTTCTTTTCCTGCACATGAGGAAACTATGTAGGACTGCTAACCAGGCACCACAGACCTGCCACACTCCAGATAATAAGCAGACACATTTTTGGCTATCCAAGAACTGCCTCAGTCAGATTGATTAACCTAGGCTTTTTTAGCCTAGCTCAGCCACATACCCACCTCTGCTGTGCAGACCACAAACAGCATTGACAAAAAGTGATTGTCTCAGGCTGGAGCCAAGACTTGCAGTTGGTATTATCATGGGGTGCTACATTTAAGAAAAAGATCTTGCGTAAAGTATATATTTTAGGAAGCATGTGAGAGTTACTCCTATACTTTTAGACATCATACAACCACCAGCCTCATAATCTACACTTACTATGTAAGGAGTCATGATTTAGCATCTCTAAAGGTGTCACTTGGGTTCCTTTTGTCCAGACGCAGCTCTGGTTGCCCTGAACCATACATAATAAACAAATGCATTTCCTGCTGCTAACCTGCATTTCTAGTTCTTCTAGTCCTGAGGCAGAAACCAGGGCTTTACAGAGGAATTTGGGCTTGCGAGCCCAACAGATCAGAGATCCAAATTACATCCAGTTCTTTATCTGCTGTTGAGAACTGCCCATTTACTATTACTAGTTTTTAGAACAACAAAACAAGCAAATTAGCAGATTAACAGATGAGTCCCATAAATCCCCTTTGCAGCCAAGCCATTGATGGAGATCTAGTTTCTTTTCAGAGTGCACAAAGACTCATTTATTTTCTTCCTCTTTTTTCCTTTTTTTTTTTTTTAATGTTCATAGGGAGGTTTGTATGAAACTGTGAATGAGGTGTACAAAATTGTCATCCCCATACTGGAAGCACATCGAGACTTCAGGAAGCTTACCTTGACACACAGCAAGCTACAGAAGGCCTTTGACAGCATTATTAATAAGGTACTTGTGAGGCAAGGCACTGCTAGCAAGACACATTGCTGGGTTGCACTATTTGTTTAAGACTGGTGTTAATAAAACTGTTCATGTGTGTATTGGGTTTGTGTGGCCAGGTTTTGGTAGTGGAGGGGGAGGGTTAGAAGGGTGATGTCAATGAGAAGCTGCTAGAAACTTTATCCATGGCCAACAGAGCCAATGCCTGCTCTGGGCAAGGCTGGCCAAGGCTGAGCCCCTCGGTGACAGTGGCAGCACCTCTAGGGTAATATATTTAAGAAGGGAAAAAAAGTTATTGGCCAGATGTAATTGTGCTCAGAGAAGAGAAGAGTGGAAAATAGGTGAGAGCAACAGCTCTGCAGACACCAAGGTCAGTGGAGAAGGTGGGGCAGGAGGTGCTACAGGTGCCAGAGCAGAGATTCCCCTGCAGCCTGTGGTGCAGGCCATGGTGAGGCAGCTGTGCCCCTGCAGCCCACGGAGATCCACAGGGGAGCAGAGATCCACCTGCAGCCCGTGCAGAACCCCACACTAGAGCAGGTGGGTGCCTGGAAGAAGGCTGTGACCCCATGGGAAGCTCACATTGGAGCAGGGAGAAACCTGCTGGAGGAGGGGAAGGCCTCCTCTCCCCGGGCAGTGGGAGAAACAACATGTGATGAACTGACCCTAACACCCATTTGCCATCTCCCTGCACCACTGGGAGAGAAGAGGCAGAGCCTAAGAAGGAGAAAGGGAGAAAGGTGTTTTTAAAATTTGTTTTACTTCTCGTTACCCTGTTTAGAGTTTGATTGGTAATAAATTCAGTTAGTTTCCCCA
>VWZW01007982.1:85587-103603 GCA_013397115.1 Edolisoma coerulescens | reverse complement strand
CCAAGTCAAGTGTGTTTTGCCCACGATGGTAACCAGTTTGTGATCCCTCCCTATCCTTATGTCAGCTCATGAACCTTTCATTGTCTGTCTCCTATCCAGTTGCAGGGAGGGATAATAGAGAGGCTTTGGTGGGTGCCTGGCATCCTGCCATGGTCAACCCACCAGAATTTGAAATAGTTTCATTTCCTTTTTCAAACAAAAGCTTCCATCTGCTTTCGTCTACCTACATAGCCGAGAGTGTAAAAAGGCTCTCTATACAAAAAAAGCAGAAATGAATATAAAATGGGTTTAGCTGAACGTCTGTGTCCACCTTGCCACATCTGTTTAAAAAAAATAACTTTATTGTCAAATCACTAGTGTTTTCAGTTATAAAACAGGAGAAATATGAAAACCCATCTAAATTCTCAGTACTCACACTGTTCCTTCTCTTTCTTCAGAAGAACCTTATTGGTGAGCCTAGTCAGTTTCTAATTCTCATCAATTTTCTTTGCAAAACTGCAAAATTTTAATTTTGTTACATGTACTCAATGGAATTAAAAAATAATAAGGTATTTCGTTTTGTGAAACCCCCTTCATGATCAGCTTAAATTTTAAGTTAGATTTCAGTCAAATGTCCTCTTAGTTTGTATGCTTTCTTTCATGTGCTTCTAATCCATCAGCACTGATGATATGTAGAAGTGGCTTTGAAATGGGGAAAATGTAGGACTAGTGGGTTTTCTTATACATCAGTTGGGGGAAAAAAAGGCATCCAAATACTACAATGTCCACATAAAGCAATTGTGAATTTCCTCTTTCTTTTTATCAATTAGGGTCAAAAACGAATGTTTGGAACTTATTTCCGTGTTGGTTTCTATGGATCCAAATTTGGGGACTTGGATGAACAGGAATTTGTTTATAAGGAGCCTGCAATTACAAAACTCCCTGAGATTTCTCACAGATTAGAGGTAAGGAAAAACCCTATGTTAACATGATCTCAGATGTTATATTCTACTTTTCAGTGAACCCACACAGTCCTAATAGTATTATTGCTATATAAAAAAATCAGTAACAAACTGATTTGTACCTTAGATTATTTCCTTTGTGCATATCCTTTCCACAGTATCCCTTTTTAAATGATCTAAGTGATCCATTCGCTTGAGGCTGTGTCTCTTACAAGCAGGCCTGTAATACATTGAATGATTTTGAGCATGCCAGATATTTGCTTTGGTATCTTTCCAGCTTTTTTTATAGAATTGTTATGTTCCCTTCTGAATTTTTTACCTCGAGTTCTGGGATTGTCTGAGCAACTCACAGTGATCTTTGTGAGAAGATGCCTTGCCCTGGCCAGCTGTGGTTTGTGAAGCAGTATACGGACTGTACAAAGCCCAGAAATCATCATGGTTGTCACTCCTTTCTCCTAGAACTGCATTAGCATTGCATTAAGGACTAAAAACATTTTGGGATAATTCTGTTTCCTTTTTAGGGATTTTATGGCCAGTGTTTTGGGGAGGATGCTGTGGAAGTGATTAAGGACTCTGCTCCTGTAGACAAAAGAAAGCTGGATCCCAATAAGGTAGGGAAAGTACTACTGCGAAGGTTGAGTGCTTTGTCACACAAGAGAAAGGAGGAGAGGAGGTCCCCCTTGCAACTTTTATGCTCAAACACTAAGGCACTAAAAGAAACCAGCCAACATCATATCTCTGTGCCCAGGGGTATTAAAGTCTCTGTGACAGGCTTAGCATGGTAGCTTGTCACAGAGTATGGAAATTAGAAGTTCGGATCTCTGGTCCCTGCCCTGGTTCTGATCCCCACAGTTGAGCTGTGCCCTCCTAGATGCCAGTGTTGTCAGCTCTGAATAAGAAAGGGATTTTCAGCTCTGTGCATTTCCAGACCATCCTTAGCCAATGTGTACTGTGGGATAGTTCACATGCGCCATTCCTTTTACATTCCTTGGGTTGTAAAGTACTGTAATGGCTCTTCCCTCTTTTCTTAGGCATACATACAAATTACTTTTGTGGAGCCATATTTTGATGAGTATGAGATGAAGGACAGAGTTACCTACTTCGAAAAGAACTTCAACATCTGTCGGTTCATGTACACTACGCCTTTCACCATGGATGGGCGCCCCAGAGGAGAACTTAGTGAGCAATACAAGAGGAACACCATCCTAACCACAATGCATGCTTTCCCCTACATCAAAACTAGAATCAGTGTCATCCAAAGAGAAGAGGTAATTGAGTTTTGAAGACAGATCTAATTTCTCAAGGACTGAAGGAGTCTCTGAGTGGGAAGATTTCCAATTTTATGCTTGGCATAAATAGAAAGAAAAGAATGCCGTATTTCTCAGATGTTGCTCTTGTAAACAGGAGTATCATAGAAGGGACAGACAAGGCAAGATAGAGATTTACGATGGAGAAGAGGGGATAGCCAGTGTACATTCTTCTTTTGACCTCCTAGCTTTAATGCTGTGTAGGAGAATGTGTGGAGCTCTGTTTGTAGCTGTACTTCTAGCTGATAAAGTAGAAGTAGGCTAGGAGTACAGTCCAAGAGCTAGATTGGGCTCAGGGCTTGCTTAGAGACAGGGAAGCTTTATATTGTAGAAAGTGAAACACCATTTCAGGCATGAAGTGAGTAACTTAGAATAATAATGAATTTATGTGAACAGGACATCTGATTCACACCCTATTCTTGCAAATGATAAGATATCTAAGAGCTTTGGATCAGATGCACCATCTACCAAGATGACAGTTAGATTGAACAGTGTTCCTGGGTTTCACAACTACTGCTTTTGAAACAGGAGAATGGTAGTGATATTGTCAGATTTAGAACAGGTCAGCTGCATGCATGATTCAGGTAATGAACCGTCTTTTTTTCCATTTCCCTTAGTTTATTTTAACCCCAATTGAAGTTGCTATTGAAGATATGCGTAAAAAAACACAGGAACTAACTGCAGCCACCAGCCAAGAACCACCAGATGCCAAAATGCTCCAGATGGTTTTGCAGGGCTCAGTTGGGGCCACTGTTAATCAGGTGAGGGATCCAAATAAGCCAGATTAAGAGCTTCCGCATACTTTTCTCATTGTGCATTCTTTTTTGCGCTCCTGTTTCTTGCACTGGAAGAAGTACATCTAGTCAGACACATTGAGTCACAATGTGCATTTAAACTTCATCCCTTGATATTTAGCCACTGTATGCTCTTCATTAGCTATGTTTTTGGTGAGAGTGCTCATGGGAAACACTGTCCTGGCTGTAGGTGCAGAAACTCACAGAAGCCTTGTGAGTGCATCCAAGGATTTTTCATTTCTAACATGGTAGCCATCTCAGCCATTTTGTTCATTCCAGATGTATCCTTGGGGAATGGCAATAATAATAACAATTCTCCTGTGGAACCACCACAAACTCAGTTTCACTGAAATTAAGTCAATACATGAAGTCAAGACCTCAGTGCCCCAATGAAAGATGAGATGCAATAGGTATAACATAAATATACACACTAAAAAAAAAAGCCCAGGCAATTAAAAAAATTTAAAATGGAAGGATGAAGACATGGCTGAGAAAAACTTGGTGTTATGCACAATTTCACAGAGCTTGGGGTTTTTTGCTGAAAGCCTAAATACTCTCAGTTTCTCCAGATTCTTCATCAGCCAAAGCATCTAGTCTCAAATAATGTGTCGTAAGCTTTGGAAAGAGTGATCTTTTTTGGCACTGGGCTTACTGCCTGAAGGTCTTGTAATACCACGCACAGGAGCTGTGTTCCTCTAATATAACCAGGTTTGTCACTAGAGCTGTCCCAGCTCCTCTCTGCTGGGCAGAATTTGTTCCCTTTGTTGTGGAACTGGAGGAGGAGTAATAACAGAGGATAAGATATGACGGGCAAAAATTTCGCTTGCCAAAGGAAATATCGTGGGGGAAAGGGAGTTAAAACCCATCCTGTTATGGTAACTATGCAAAGTTTTATTTTCTTTCATAATTACACTCATGAAATAACAAACAGCTTTAAACAAACGTGTGGTCTGTTTTCAGTCTAAGCAGGTGGTTTTGACATTTTCCTGTGTTATTTCTATAAGGGACCACTAGAGGTAGCACAAGTGTTCCTGGCTGAAATTCCAGCAGACCCCAAACTTTATCGACATCACAACAAGCTGAGGCTGTGCTTCAAAGAGTTTATAATGAGGTCAGTAAAACAAAATTGAAATGCTGAATTGCATCAATACATTCAATGTTAGCAATAATGGAACGCAAATATAACTGAGTAATTATGCAAGTTAGCATCATGAATCCTGGCATCTCCTGCTTTAGACACTTGGACCAGACTTCTTGTCTCTGCTTCACATGAATGCCTAGGTAGGTATTGCATCTCAAAGGGAAGAAACACTTTAACACTTTAAGAAGAATCCACAAGAACTGGATTCTTGTCCATGCAAATCACCTAACGCAAAGTGAATGAGTTTAACAGAAGTAGATTATATATATCGTGTCTTTTTTTCTTTCCTTTTGCCTAGGTGTGGTGAAGCAGTGGAGAAAAACAAGCACCTTATTACTGCTGACCAGCGGGAATATCATCAGGAGCTCAAAAGAAACTACATTAAACTGAAGGAGAACCTTAGGCCCATGATTGAGAGGAAGATCCCAGAGCTGTACAAACCTGTAGTGAAAGTCCACAGCACAAGGTATAGTTAGGGCAGGGTTATCTGTTGTGCCTATAGGAAAATATGCCATTTTTTTGGCAAGAAGAAAGGGAGTTTTACTGGCAGCTAAAACCAAGCCAGAATATACACTGGCAACTCCATTGCTGATTAAAGAAATCTGCTGACTTCCACTGGAGATAACTGTAGTATTAGCCGTGTTTCTCAAGCTCTGCATTCCGGGGGTAGAGGATTTATGTAATTTCAATGCATCGTTAGATAAGGCTTCCCCCTCACCCTGACAAAGTTACTGGAAACATCTTGTGATTTCTTCAACCTTTGAAGTCAGGAAGGAGGTAGAACAAGTATGGCACAGTGTGGTCTTAGGCAGTGTGAACTGAGTCATCCTTTCACTACAGAAAACATAATCCTTTTCAGTCACATGACTGACAGAAGAGTCTAATGTTCTTTGCTTATGAATATATGCTTCTTTACAAAGCCGTTGTGCCCAGTGTGGGGTGGGAGGAGACGAAGAAATGACAACTCTGACCTGCCAACACATAGCATGTTTCAGCTGATGCTCTTTTTCTCAAGACAGGTTTTTTTTTTGATTGTTTTTCATTTGCCAACTTTATTTATTAATCTGTTTCATTGCAGGGAATCTTTTCGTAACCACAGTTTTAGGAAATATGATGCCCAGACTTCTTCCCAAAGCACCTAAGAACTAGCTGCTTCAGCCAAGGAAGAGCTTCCTGCTGCAAGACGGAGGTGATGGAGTATTTATTCCGTGTCTATGAAATCAGAAATCTCTCACACGACAGCCTGTGCTCCTTCTGGACAGCATGCAGAAAAGCATTTACACAAGATCACTGAATGAAAACTAGGGGATAATTCCTAATCAAGCACATATCATGAAGGCTTGGAAAGGAAGGGGATGCTTTTAAGATACTTTTGTATATATTGTTCAATAATCACCTAATGCAGAGGGTTGAACCTTAGCGTGGTCAGTGGCATGAAGTCAGTCATGACTAGGTAACAGACATAGAACTTTTGTGTGGTTTGGTTGAGGTGAATCCAAATAACATGTCTAAGGAATAACGACAAATTATATGTGTTTATGGTCCTTTTCCCAGACAGCATTTATCCATGTGCTTTTGGCAATGAAGCACATTCTGCAAGTTGATCACATGCTTAAATATTGTCTTAATGAGGAGGGACATGGTCACCTGCTCAGTATTTGCTGAGCTGGTGCTCTAGGAAAGGATAATTTCCTCAGTCAGTTTCTGAAAAGATTCTCTCTCATGGTCCTTAACTGCAGGGAGTTCTGCACAAGTTTTCTCAACCAAAGCATGAAGCAAGAAGTAGTAATAAATAGTTCTTATAGATCTTCTAAATTTTTTCCTACATATAGGGACATGCAGTATAACGACTTGACATGCAATTAGTAGTCTGTGACATATTTAGCAGTGCTAACAAGTAATAGTGTAAAAGGAAGTTGCTAAGCTATGACTGATTCTTTATTACATAAAGCTCGTATATAGATAACCTTATCCAAAATTACCTACAGAAGCTCACATGGGGATTTCCTGCAAATCACTTGACTAAGGCTTTACTGCTGCTTAAGCGAAATTAGCACATAATTTATAATACCTAGTACTTGCTATTTTTTGAGTCCTAAGCAAACATCTTACTAAATAATCTTTACCGCACCTCTCTGAAGTATGGAAATGCTATTACAATTTTGCAGATGAGGATGTGGAGAGAGAGGAGAAATTAGGACTTCGGCACTCATTTAGGACTTTTGGAACTCCTTTAGTGAGGCAGTGGAAGAGATGAAATTTTTATTGTAACTATGCTTACCACATAATGTTAGTATTTTGAAACAAAGATCCATGAGAGCATCTTAAATATTACTTCCTCTACTCCACCTCTTCAATGTTTTGGAAATTAATGCTGATTAAAGTAACCAATTCCATCTGCTCAAGCACAGAATTTAATGTTAAAATTCAAGGAAATGGTTGAATTTTTTCCTTTATACTTCATTTTAGAAAATTACAGTGAACTTTCTCAGAGCTGATGCCATATGTTTCTAAAGGCAAGGCCTCTTTGCTCCAAAAGTGTAAGGGAAATTGAGGCTGTTGCTTTTAGTGGAAACATTTTGACTTTTTACAGTCACCTGCAGGCTTTCTGTTTGATAATACAAATATTCCAAGCACTTCATTGATATTTGTATCATTTTTTGAATGTGCTTTGTAGAAAGATTCACATGGATGATCAAACAAGATGAGATGTGGAAATAGGTGAAATAAACCCTGTAGTTACACAGCACTTGGAGTGTAAGAAAATAATTTCCCTCCTCATTCATAGTATTGTTAAATGAAATAATCAGGAATAAGTACTCCCTGATTTTGAAGTGAGCACGTCCAAAGTACATAAGGAAATGGTATAAAAAGCTCAAAGCAAAAGATGCCTCTGTGTCAGAGTGGCTTCTCAGTTCTAGATTGAAAAGATTACTAATTTCCCGAAGTTTTGAAGCTATGAGATCTCTGCCTATGAGAAACTAGCCCCTTATCTATTGTTTTTAACTGCCAGTTGAGGAGACAGGTCAGAATACTGTCATCTGTCAACCCCACAATTCAACCTCATTGTTTACAAGATACTTATTCTTTACAACCCAACTAACAGAAGCCTCAGGTAAACAAAACCCCTTACAGGTGTACAGTATGTTAGGTAAAAGTAATGAAGTGGTTCCTTGAATTGAAATAATACTCAGGATAATATAAATACTGATGGACTCTTCATTTCCATTTTACAAGCTGAGCACCTCACAATCAGATGGCCAGTCTTGCCCTCAGTTTGCATTTCATATTGTCCCTTCTACAAAGAGAATGTGGCTTGTACATTTCTTTCAAGAGCTGAACTATGTGAAACATAAATTTTCTATCTTATGATATTCATTTTGCAATAAAGTAACTGCTACATAGCATATGTAGAAATGCCTTTGTGTTGCATCTTATACCTCAATAGAACACAGCTGGAAAGAAAATTACAGCAGAGACAACTTTTTCTTGTAGAAGCATCATTCAGCAAAAAATACAAAGATTTGGGCAGAGGATGTGTTGGTCTGTCTTTAGGATAAATTGTGCCTGTTGCAGGGATTACAAGCATCAAGTTGCTTCCCAATTTCTGTTTTTCATTCAGTGTACTTGAAAAATGTCAGTGGGAAGCTCAGTGACAGTAGTGCCCTCCTTTCTTCCTCTGGTCTGTAGCTGTAGAGCAGAAATACGCCTGATTCCTGAATTCAGCATCTGCGTGATTCAAGACTAGGGAGAGTTTTGTGTGTATTCCAGACTAGGTAAGTCCAGGGCTAAACTGCTGAGGCTGTCAAAGGGGAACCAGCAGGTGAGCACTACACCAGCCTAGACATTTGGCTGGGAGTTCACCAGAGCTCACTCACTCCTTGCATTTACCACCAGCAAGCACCAGCTTTAAGGAGCACGGTGCTGAATTTGGCACAGGAATCCTCCAGCTCAGCATGAGTTGACCACGTCAGCCGTGCCCCGTCCTGCAGCAGCACACAGGTGGCAAGGCGGTGACCAGCAGCCTCAGGTCTGTGCACTGCCACTGGAGAGCACACCTGATCCAGACCAGGTGTCAGCACACACTTGCACATCTGGCAGATGTAAGGAGTCTGTGCGGGCTATGAGAAGGCAGCAATAATGCCCAGAAGTACAAATGTCAGTGCATTTCCAAAATATTTGAACTGTTGAGGTAGCTGCTTTTGGTCAGCACGACAAATCCTACATGGGCAGCCCTAATGCTGGATTTCCTGGTTTGCAGAACAGCATCTACACAGGAAGCACACCTTGCTGCATGAAAGAAACCACGACATCAGGAGGTGATGGACTGAACAGGCACGACCATGAGTAGGAGTAGCTACACTTGTGCCGGCTACAGAGAACAGCAGTGCTGTCATTTAAAATTGGCAGGTCTGGGTTATTTGACCTCTCCTCGGAAGCTGAATGCTTTCTCATTATGTTTCCCACCAATTGTGAAGGCTTGGAAAAGCAAAAGCAAACACTGAAACTCTTTTTGTTGTTTTTGTCTGTTGGAAGTATCATTGCCTCAAATATTTCAGAAAGGGCAATTAAAGCTTAGCAGACAGCGTGACACAGAGCCAGCTAGGACTCTTTCAGGTGTTTCAGTCTCTCCAAGCAATGGTTGTTATGAAAATGAAGCACACAATAATACTGTTTTACTGGGGTTTGCTGCACTACAGTGCTGATGCCTTCTGGTAGAGAGGAACACGTAAAAGCAGTGTTCATAGGGTGTTGCCATTAGTGCTGAATTTGGGAGTGGGGTAATTTGGGGAGTTGCTTGGCTGTGTTTTAACCATCTTTTAAACGGATGGGGGTTTTTTTGTTAATCAGAGTGATTAAAAAATAATCAACAGGTCTTGAATAAGGCATCTCAGGTTGGGTAACGCTCCAGTCTAATCACTGAAAGGAGAAGGGGCCCCTGTGGAAAAAGTCCTTTTTGATTACATGAATACAGACAATGCACTCTCACAGTAGAACTCAGTTTGTGTTTGGAAAGTTACAGTAGATTCTGGCATTCACTGAGCACTTCACATAGTGTATTGAGTATGTTTCTGTGACTCCTTATGTTCTTACTGAGGGATTGGTTTAAATTACTCATTTTCATTCAAAACCAGACTGTTTTGCAAGTGTTCAAGAATTAAAAAACTAACCTTGAAGAAGTTTTTTGCAAACAATGTTGTCACTCAATATTGGTCAGTCAAAAATCCTGAAAGCATCAAACTAAGTGTTTAACTGATCAAACCAAGCAAACTAAAACCCTGAAGATGCTCAATAGTAAAGTTTATTGGAATAATTTAGAAAGCCTTGAAAGTTGTAAGACTTTGTTCAGCTTGTCTGTTCTAAGCAATTTGATGCTTTGCACCCTTCAAAACAAAATTTTCTCCTTACAAGAACAATACAAAGTTGAATTTTACTTTAAGTTTCCCTTAATGAATTAGAAGATACCTAAATCATTACACGCTCTTTTTTCTATGTTCTTTTAGAACTACGTCTTGTTACAGAAATAAGGTTTTTCACTATCAGCCTCTATTCATGGAATATTTCTAAACATGCAGCTACTAATAGGATGCAAATTACAGAAGAAAATTAAATAATCAAAGGGTGAAGGTCTTTCAGCTGGATGGCAAGAGGACTATGTCTTGTCCATTTAATAAATACATGTAAAACAACTAGAGGAGAAGATTGCCTATCACACATTTCTGACTTCCCCAAATGTGAACACTTGTGCAGATTTCTTTTCCCCAAGAAGAGCTCAGTGGAAACAAACAAACAAATGCAAGCTTAGCATTGATGATACATCTAGAATTTGAAAGTGCCAGAAAGCTATCTTAAAACCTTTAGAACCTCAAGCAAACAACTGTTTCTGGACTTAATACAAAGTGAAGAAAGGAAGTATGGACAAAATCTCATCCTTTCCCTTATTTGCAGGTCGGCTTTCAGAGGGATGGAACAGTCACTTCTCGGGTATCAAAGAAAGGTTGGAAGTGCTCCAAGGGAGTGTGTTCCTTTTTGAGTTAAGGCATAAAATCCCAGGCTCAAATCTAAACCCTTGAGGAACCATTTTTCCCAGAGGAAGAAAAGTAAGGGCAAAGGCAAGGGCAAGGAGAAGGGCTAGGGGAAGGGCAAGGGGATGGGGCTGCCAGCAAGAACAACTTTACAAAAATTAAGTTGCTAGCACTTGTCTCAGAGGCTGGAGATTTCTTGGCAGCCTGGAAGGATGGCATCTTCACTGTACTTCCTACTGCCAGCTTTTAACATCGGGAGAATAGCACTGAATCAACAGTGTCTAAAAGATTTCAAAGAGGTTGGTTTGTGTAAGAGGCTTCAACCATTGATTGAATTAGGAAGAGCAAAACTCTTGTAATCTGTGGCAGGTTAAAGAGCATACAGGACTGTGTAAAAAAGGATTGCTCAGCTCAGGTGGTAGGGAAACCCAGTTGCCCCCAAGGCCTGCTGCAGCCTAGGACAAAGGCTGCAGCTGAGTGAAAGAAATCCATCCATTAATAAGCAATCAGAGAGGAAAAGATCAAAAACCCAACACACTGCTGGGAACAAAGGAAGCAGTTCTTTAAAAGGGCAGGGTAAATTGCTGAATGCATCTCACTTTCTAGACCATGTTGGGCACTCAGCACCAAACTGAGGACTGTTATGCACTAATGGCAGTTGTCAGGCAAAAAGTAATCACAAAATATTTAAACAAATATATAAAATAGGGAAAACTCTATTTTTTTTTCCTGATAAGAGTATTTTTAGGTTTTGTGGGGCTTTTGTGGATGTGGTGGGCTGGGTTTGTTTGTTTTGTTGTTTATGTGGGCTTTGTTCTGTTTCACTTTGTTTTGATTTTTTTTAATGCTGACTTCCTGGATTTCCCTAGTTTCCACCAAGAACTGGGAAACTGCAAAAGCAACAAACAAAAGGCACACTGCTTTCACATCCCTCCTTTGAAGGAGGCAGAATAAACACTGGGACTGTTGCATCCAGGGGAGGATTCAGGCTGTTTAGGAGGAGTGAAATGGCCCTGCACATCTCCTGCAGTAATGGGTGGCAAGAGTGACCACTGGTTCCACATCCAACGCACAAAAGGGGTGCTGTCGATGGAAATTATATAGCTTGGAAATAAAGTCATAGACATAGTTTGAGGAAACAGAGGGCACTGCAGCATGTCCCATTATTTCCATTGGTTTTGGTTCACAGATAATTTTCTGTATTACTAATTGATGGAGGATGCACCCAAATGTACCCCCAGTGGCTCTCCAGTTCTGGGATCCTGCTCACAAGGCAGGCACCATCACCTGGGCACTGGCCCTGTGGCACCAGCTGCTGTGAGAGCACTCAGAGTGTTTCAGTGGTGGAGAAAATCTTCCTAGAAAGGCTGTCTGAGCCTTCCTACAGTGCTGATCATTCCCACAGCCTGGGAAGGAAAAGCATTTAACATAAGGTACTTGTGTTGCAAAACTGGAACTTGTTTAATCCTCCGTTTAACTTCAGCAGCTCTCTTTCAAACAGTTCCCATCCCTGCTCTCCCTGACACTGCTGTAAGTCACCCCCTGCCTAAGATCCCTCTACGTGACTGCTGTGAACCTGTGTGGTTTAAATAGGACAGTTCACTGTAGAGGGGAGTGTCCGCAAAAGTGGTGGAGTGGCTCACAGCTCCGCAGGCATGGCTGCAGGAGCACACTGGGAGCAGGGACCATGCAGTAGAGCCGGGACACGCCAGCACAGGACACTGACAGAGCTGCTCGATGCCACTGCTGGAAGGAGGGTGGAAAGCTGCCCAAAATCAAGAAATCATTTGGGGATTAACTTAGTTCTTTGAATCCTCAGCAGTGCTCTGCATGAATGAAGTACCAAACTGCATTCCCTGCATCCAGGGAGGAGAACTGCACACCATATATTAAAAACTGGGACTCTTCATGTGTTCCAGGGTGGTCTGAGACAGTGAGAGGATACCTGCGTCCATGCAACAACTGCCAGCTCCCAGATGAAGCATCTGGCTACCAAAAATAAAGCAATGGTTTAGTTTAATGGATGAATCTGTACTTACTGTCTGTGGCAGGTTGTTTTGCCAGTAGGTACATCTGAAGGCTGAAGGCTTACACTGCTAGTCATGAGTTTATTGAAACACAAATGCAGTGTTATTACACGAGGCATGTTGCACCCCCGCTGGTGCAACAGCCAGTGTTGGATGCTTCAGGATGAGAAATCTCTGCGAGTTATGAAAGAGGACCTACACCCACAACCCACACCCACAACAACAAAGTACAGATTAATCAGCATGGCATGCATTTGAAGAACAGATAAACTGTCCCCAGTCTCTGCAAAGCAGCTGCACACTGATGTCTTCGAAACAGGAACAAAAGACCTGCTGTCTTCTTCAATCAAGAAGAAGTCAAGTTGATCTCTAGTCAAGGTGAGACCTTTAGTGTTGAGAGTCGTCATTAAATGACCATCAGACGGGTCCTTATTTTTTAAGTCAGTCAGCAGGTGAGAAAGACAGAAGATGGCTCCACCACCCTTCTCAACAAAATGCCCAAGTACATAAAGATTTTCTTGCATTTTTACTTGCATTTTTCTTGCATTTTTAGTTAAGGCCCTCAATATCCTAATCATATTTCTTAAAAAAAAAAAAACAACCCACGCCTCTAAGTTAAAATCCTCTCATGAATTTGAAACTAGAAGGAAAGTTGAGAAACTCATTCTAAGAGGACAGTTGTCTAATGAATTTGATGAAATCAAATCACAATCATAGGAATCAAATCATCATTTGTACAAAGTAAACAAATCTGTCTATGCGGAAGAGCAGTCCTTGCTGCCCAAGGACTTGCACAGAGCACACTTTAATATGAGACTTTGCAGTGTATAAAGATAGAAAACTCCAAATACCTGGTATGTAAAACGTGGAGATCCTTCAAAGTATGCCTCAGGACCTACCTCCTGCTGTGGAGCCAAAATGAAGGAGAAACTCCTCCGATGACCCACACATCAGGGAAACAAATGCTGGGGTAATTCGTTTCCTCGTTCTGCCATTCCTTAGGGTGAACATGCACAAATTTAGGATTGTATCAAATGAGTCTAACATTGGGAGCTGATTTTATAAATTTCTTCTTCCAGGAAGAAATTGCCAATGTTTTTTCTGTCCTGCTTTCTTCCTACAGTTGTTGCTTTTGCCTTTTACTATAGGTCTCCAGTTTGCAGTTGGGGTGTTGTAAAATGTTTCCTCCCTGCCCTAGCACGTAAGACAGGTATCCTGTGAATATCCAACCTCATTCAGGCCAACTCTGCCTCTCATGAGCTGTCATGCAGACCTGCTTATCTCTCCTAGCACAGGCTTCCAAATTGACCTTTGGTGATAATTTTATGTTTCAGCATGATTCTCCAATGTAGTTCAAAACCCCAGTTGCTGTATGCACATATCCATTAAGGAAATTATTCTATTAATCTCTCAGATGAACCATGACAGGCATCAAGTCCAAGTAAAGCCTTTTGCAGAGATTGAGCTTGGTTGTACAACTTCATTATACTGATGATACAACCATATTAAACTGCAGTGGCCTCCTTGCCCTGCTCAAAAACAAAGGTCTGGGAGCTCTGGGAAATCAAGCATTCCTTGAAATACTTCAGGGATAAAAGTTTGGTGGCAACTTTTTCCTCTGTCTTACTGGAGTTGCTCAAACCTTGGGGAGCATATTTTGACACTGCCTCTCCAAAGATAAGGGGGAAGGCAAGGGCTACATTTCATCTAGTAAATGATTTCTGGAGTTGCATTCCTGTGCATTCATGCACTAATCAAGAACACTGTTCTGCCTCAAATATCCATAGGCCTAATGGTGAGATCCAAGACAATATGTGGCAAACAGCAACACATACCCTCCAGCACTGAACACTGATGATGGAAAATCAGGTGCACTGCTGCATTCTTTCATTCCATTCTGGATTCTCAGGCAAACATATGGTATTTTTTCCCTGCTGCCACTGATGTCAGCCCTGAACCAGGGCAGAAAAAATGCCCTGCCTTCTTTTGCGTTTGTGTAGCATCCCTCCTTTGCAGATGGGGCTCTGCAGAAACCAGCCACGCAGTGTGAATTGCCAGTGGGGTCCTGTGCTGAGAAAAGACAGACAGAATGTGCATCTACTGAAACTGCTGCATCCCTAAAAGCAAGTCAGAACAGCAGATGCACAAGAGAGAAAAAGCTGGGCTTTTACAGGCTTGCAGCGGAGAGGATTACTCTGCCTCTCAGCTGCCATGCCCACTGTGTGGGGTCATTCCCACCAGTGCAGTGCGTTACCCCTGCTTCCCACTGTGCTGTGCAGAATATTCAGGACAGCAAAGGTCCAGTATTTTTTAAATAGGGTTTTATTTTAATTCCTTAGGCTGCCATCCAGCTTTGGCATTGGCAGCTGCTTGGCAATCATCAGCACTTCAAAGTGTCCTTCAGAGGCAGAGGTGCACCTGAGGCCTCTGAGGGGGGATACTCCAGCAGCACAGCCCTGCCCTGATCAGCCCCTCTGTGTGACACACCACAGAGGCAGGGAGGAATTGGGAGGCAGGGGTGGGAGGGTCGCTGGTCATGTTTAGGTGGGTGCCACTTCCTACACACCAAGTCATCCTTTGGGGTAAAAAAAATACATGTTTTTTTCAGGTAAGTGGTATTTCTAGAATGGATAAAATAAGGCATGGGAAAGCATTACCATTTCCTGTGGAAAGAACATTTCAACTTTTTGTTTCGTTTAGCAAAAACAGAATTATTCTTTTTATAAAATTTTCATAGGATATATTTATTTATATGTCAGGGCTGTTTCCACTACCGCAACAAAACAAGTGAAGTTTGCTGTGGTTTCAGGGGCTTCCCTGGAGCTATGAGCCTTGTGGAACTGACAGCATCCAATTTTCTGAGGCTGGAGAAAGGTGGGAGAAGGGAAATTATGCAATTTATGAGTTAGGGTGCTGAGGAGCTGCTTTCTGTGGAGCCACAGACGTATATTGCAGTTTGAGGAAGACCTAAGGCAACTCACCTAAGAAAACTGTGGCCTTTCATGCTCCTCTACAGTGGCAGAAAAGCAAAAAATTCCTGCCAGATACAGCAGCAGAGGGGATGTCTGATCCCCCTCCTTTCCACACTTTCACACAGGCCACAGCTGGGAACAGGGTTGATGCAACCTGCCTCTAAGCTTAGCCCCCAGATCACCTGCACTCAGGTGCACTTGCAGCACAGAGGATGCTGATGGGACTGACCCCACGGCTCACACCTGTGAAAGAGTAGCAGCACACTGATGTCTTCATCCCCTTTTGTCTTTGAGGCTCTGGGTGGGTTCATTTAGAGAGAGACAAGTTTCTCTCTTTGGTGCTCTACAGGGTGGGGTCTATGTCCCCGCTCCCAGCCTTCCCTATATGCATATGCAGGGCAGATGGAGCAGATCGGCAGGTGCTCACTGGCACTCCTCACTTTGCGCTCCCTTATATACCCCCTGCCCCATTTGGCAGATCTCCGGGCTCCCAGTTAGTGCACTCTGCAAGCTCTCTGCAGGGCCAGACAAGCCCCAAGGAGCTGAAGGGTGAACCAAGACCTGCTGGTTTTAATTGCACCATCAAAGGAAAAAGTCCCATCCACTGCATGACCACACTGAAAGGCGTCTCCTGTCATTCTTACGTAGGTAATGCAACAATTGACTTCTTTATTTAATTTCATTTGTTTTAACTGTCAAGAGCTGGCAGCTCTTGAAAGAAAGGATTAAGTGGGAGAAGTGGAAAGAGTCCTATCTGCTTGCTCTGTTCACTGCCGTAGACTGAGTGGTTTAATTCTGTTTGCACACTTTCTGGTACAACAGGGTCCTGACCCAACTATTTGGATGAATAAGCTGATGGTAAGGAGTTGCTTGCTAGTCTGAATATACTTTCTTTTTGGTTGTTAATATAAAAAATGTAAGTGGTTCTCAGTGTTATCTCGATTACTTCTTTCATCAGTACCCCATTTTTTCTAGAGTTGGTAATTCAGCCATAAAAAAATAGCCTCTGGATGGGAAGTTAACAGTCCGGATTAATAACTATTAGCATCTTAAAGAGCTGCAGGGCCTATTTGCAAACTTGGGCTGCCAATATTTCTAAAAATATGTGGGTTTGAATTAAAATGTATAAAAAATGGGGGTTTTTTTACTAAAAGCTCGGTGGTTTGAGAGGTGGTTTACATCAACGTCATAGCAGCTTTACTTAGAAAAATACTTCATGTGATTTAATCTCTAAAATGTCTTAATGGCTTCAGAGATTTCAGAAGAAATACTGGAAATGATTTACATGGAAGTGTCACTGAGCCTATTAGCTTTTTATAGAACAAGAAAACCCTAACATTTGTTGTCTACCACTATTTGAGTGTGATCCTCAGGGAAAAAAGAAAAGAGAGATTTTCAGATTTCCTTAATATCCTCCTTGGTCTATTCTGGAATCAATATTCATTGAGAGAAACTTCACTGGTCTCCATTCATGAACTTCAGGTATCATGTCTGAAAAAAAAAAAAATCTAGAAATATGCAGAGCTTTGAGAGAATTAACCAGGGAAAGGCAGAAAAAAAGCAGAAGAATGACACAGAAAGAAGGAAATGAGAAGGGAGGATCAGAAGTTGCCAGCATTTGATAGCACACTAGAGGGAAAACCAGAAAAGGCAAGGAACGGTGCACCTCAGCTGTGTCTTTTTGCTCTGTGAAGTAACTCACAATAATCACCTTGCAGGGTCCTGTATCCAGAGCTGGAAAAGAAAAACAGGTGTTATCACACTCCTGACTTTGCTGAATCTCCTGCATCTTGCTCATTCCTGGCCTGTGGATTCTGATTTGTATTTGGGAGGGATTGTCCTGTGAAACCCTTCCTGGCATCATCACAAAGCTTCTGAATCATTTGCTCCTGGAGACCGTGGAGCCCTGGGGCAAAGGAGATAGTGCTTGAGATAAGAGTGGGAGGAGTGAAAGAAATCACTCATCAATCCATTCCGAATATTCAAACCCTTAAGCGAAAAAATTCAAGGCACACAAAAGCAGGGACTACTGTATCCTTTCACAGCTGAAAAGGCTTTAGAGATGGCCTGTTCCGGTCAGTAAAAATGAAGGCACAAGTCTAAAAACTTTGTTTCTAAGCTGAGGTTCACACAACAGTGCAGAGGGAGCTGATGCCCATTTTGCTCTTTGAAAGCCCTGCGGAGGACCCCGTCCAACCCAGCGCAGCCGGAGGGCACATTCTGCCGAGGCTCCAACATGAAAAAAGCATTTCACGTGACAGCCTCCACTGGGGAATCCCAATCTCTGGGCACTGGGCTGTGCACTAGCCTTGGCCAGGTATCGGATCTGACCCCATTTATATGCTCTGGGGCCAGCGCTCCTTTTGCGGGCTTGGAACCAGTCCCTCCAACCCGCCCACATCGCGGACTCCACTTGGGTTAGCCAGGCAGATTCTCCCAAGGATGCTGAATTTCCAGCACCCTAGTAACCCTACTCTCTCTGGCAAGGAGCTCCCGCATCCCGGCGAGCCGCCGACCCAGGCTCTTAAACCGGGGGCGAGAGAACTCCTCCGTGTCGCCGCTGGGGCTTCCCCGGGTACGCGCTGCGGCCGCCGCCCCGGGCCACGCCGTGCACCCACCGCAGCTGCCGCAGCCCTGCCCCGTGCCGCGGGGGCAGAGGGGCTGTCCCGGGGCAGGCAGAGGGGCTGTCCCGGGGCAGGCAGAGGGGCTGTCCCGGGGCAGGCACAGGAGCAGGCAGAGGGGCTACCCCGGGGCAGGCACAGGAGCAGGCAGAGGGGCAGGCAGCCGCACCGCCGGGCGCGGGGCGGG
>VWZW01007982.1:69395-85360 GCA_013397115.1 Edolisoma coerulescens | reverse complement strand
TGTTGATATCCCTCCCCGTTTTGAGTGAAAATGCTTGATTATGCCACGCAGGGCACGGACGCGCGTGTTCCGTGCATCGCCACATCGTGCCCGCTCTCGGAGCATCGGAGGCGCATCCCTGCCCGCGGGACCCCGACGTAGGCTCCCCCGGCCCCGAGGGAAGCGCTGCCAGGTGGGGTGGGAAGCACCTGGGCAGGGGAGAGGAGGGAGTGGAATGGGTCACATGTGAGAGCAGTGTTCACCGGTGCTTTGTTTAAATGGACCGTCGCTAACTTGTAAGCCGGCACTTCAAAAGAGTAGAGAATTTTTTTGGGTAGGGGGATGGGACANGCTCTTTACGAATCTCAAAAAAAGAAAAAAACCCAACTCACAAACTCTTAAAGACATCTTGAAGTGTTTGAAAACAGTCTTAATTTTTCTGAAACAACGTTGTGGGACCCTATCGCTTGATACACATTTACGTGTAAAAACTGATTCAGGCTTAATTACAAGCCTCAGGAATGATAGTGACTTTCTTGTGACTGCTTTGTCCCCGAGTTACACATAAGACCAAGCTGAGTTCAACTTTTCTTGTACCGATGTTAAGGTCAGGCATAGTGTGCTTTTTGTGAAATCAAAGCTCTCAAACATTTAAGTAGCGCCAAAGCCTGTTTGGCAGTTCAGTAGCATAGTTGACAACGTTGTATCTTGGCAAGCCATAAAAGATAGCATGACAATTTGCTGATTAAACATATCGGCTGTATCTTACCCTTTTGTTTCACCCATTCTGTCAGATTGACTGGGTCTTATTAAAGGTTGTGTGTGTGTCTGTTGTGAAGAAAGGGAAATATGAGAAAAGTGAGAGGAGGCTGATTGGGTTAATGTGAATTTTAGAAAGGCCAAACTAATTTAATAAGTGTTTATGATGTGCTGAGAAAGCCCTGACATTTTTGTTCAGCTGGTGTTATCAAGTCCTTAGAAGTGCTGTTTGAGGTCTTCAAGTCCAGAGTTGGTTTTCTAAAGGGAGTGGGTGCCAGTAGGGCACAGTGGTGCTGGCTGACAGGAGTAGGGCTGCACCCAATCCATGCTGCAAACAGCATCTTTGAAGTCTTGTCTGTCTTCTGTCTGGGAACATCTGCCAGATATTAGTGACCAAGTGAAATGGGATTCTACCCCAAAACTGCCTCCTCAACAGGAGATGAGATATTGTCATATGACAGGAAAGCCTGCATCCTTCCTCTGTCAGTTTTCAGTGAGAGAGGTTGCAGCTGTGGTGCATGAAGGTGTGGGGCGATTAGGTGTGGAAACTTGTTGCATGAGCATTCCACACAGTGCTGAGTGTGGGTCACACCAGGGGCAGCAGCACAACCCCAATTGCTAGAGTGCAGCTTGGGCTGAAGGGCAGGTGGATACAGGCTCTCTTGTGTGCCTCAGAATCTGTGGCTTTGCTGACCATGTTTTTAATGGAATTTGTTGTTACATTTAACTCTATTTCATTTGTCTGACATCACAGTGTGGTTTGTCCCTTTTTATTGCTAGTGATCTGACTAGAAGGAAATTCATATTGTAATGTGTATTTTAGTGACAACTTCTGTAGCACACCATATGGGAGTCTCCAGTGTCTTAGTTAAATTTGTGCACACCTGCTTTCTTTCAAGAGTGGGGTTTACTTTAAAATTGCACTGGAGAAACTGAGAACAAAGTTTTGTCCTTTGAAAACTGAATGTGGACTGGTTTTATGTGGCAGTTCAGTGTGTCTTTAAAATCCCACCTCCTTGGGAGAACCAGCAGTGGAGGTATTTCTTGTAGCACAAATGACTTCAGTTTGAGATGAGTTGGTCCAGTAGCTCCCCCTCGGCATCTGTTTGCCTTTTCTCACTCTGGCAGCTTTCTCAGGTTCATAAGCTTCTCGTCTCAATTTCTGCAGTGCCCTGCATGTCTAAATAATAGATGCTGAAAGTGAAATGAAAACGTCCAAATGAAGAGTCAGTTTTGCAAATGATGCAGAGCTACTGTGAAGAGCTGTCAGGAATGGGCATCTGATCGTGCTTTTAGTTGCTAAAACATTAGTTGTTAACTGAGGAGAGTTGCAGATTTTCTTGTGGTGTCAGCACCTGTTGAAGTCGCAGGTCATGGAGAAGGAGGGTTTTTTCCTAGTCATTTAGCTAATGGAATTGACTAATGGACCAAAGGAGGTGTTTCAGGCGTCATTGCTTGTACTGTTCATCCATGCAAATTCTCCTCTGCACTTTAGAAAGGGAAGAAGCATAGTACTTGGAAAGTGGCTTGAAAGCTTGTGTGTACGTGTGTGCACAAGTATGAATTTTATCTAAAACTTTGGTGGGTTGTGTGTTAAGCTAATGACTGGGTTTTCATGTCATAATGATCAGGAGAAATTAATGTGGAATTGCAACAAGAAATAGCAAATAACTATTTCCAAAAAGTTATGATTCCAGCTAACTTCTTAAAGATGCAGTAAATGTAATTTGCGGATGACTTGAAATGCCAGCTGTAATTTTTTTACAGAATTTGAGAAGTCTTTTGTTTGAACTATATAAAAATATACCTAAAAAACACATTATATTTTTATAAACCTTATGTATATTTCCATATTTCCATATGGAATGGATATATATATATCCAGATATATTGTGAAATATAACCATATTTCACAAGCCTTTATGAAATAAAAAAAATTTATGAACATGATTAAATAAGTTCATCCTGACTAGAGATTGAGATTTATGATGAGGTTTATAATATGTTTGAGTCTAGTGGGAAATGATTCATTTTAAGTATCTTAATAGTATCTGCTTGCATGGTTGAATAATTGGTGGTGCTGTAAAAAGGCATTTAGGCATCTCAAGGGAAACCATTTAGGCTTGTCAACTCTGACACTCCACAGTTGTCTCTTGCTCCCATTATAGAGGCTATACATTGAGGGGAAATAACATGCAAATTATATGACTGTTCCCAGCTGTCAAAAGACTGGTACCCGAAGAGAAATACATACATATCAGGAATGAACAATTGGCATAATTGATTTTTTTTTTCCAGTTTATATATTTTGTGCAGACTACTCTTAGCAGTGTTGTATTGTGAATTATAAGGTCTATCTAGCATGTTCTCTAATTCTGAATGCTGCTCGTGTATTTTACTTTGGGAAACTGTATCTGCAATCATGACAGTAATGCTGAGACTTGTGGTTAAATCTGAATAGTGATTCAGGCCATGTTTATCTTCTTACTTTGCCAAAGGTTCCCTGGCAAACTCCAGATAGCAGAAAGATATATGTGGTGATAGTAACTTTTTCACCATTAAGAGTGTACTTGTCCATGATGAGGAGAAAAAGGAAATAGCTTGTAAGGTGCTGTAGTGAATACAGGAAATGCTTTCTGAGCTTTGATAGTAATGAAAAAAATTTGCCATTCAGGAGGGGTGGCAAGAGCATCTGATCTCTCTTTCAGGCTGCCACAGACTCTGGGCTCTTAACCCTGTATTAAGCCCAATGACTAGTTTCGCTGAAGCATAACTTAGAAGGTGGCATCCTGTTGGACTTAAAACACTCCCACAGGCTTCCCTTGTGAGTTAATGCCAATTTTTTGTGTCCTTCTGAGCTCAAAAATGTATTTCTGATTTCTAATTAGAGCTGTACTGAGGAAGGACAGCTGACAATTAAACATGAGTCATGAATGCGTGTTTTCAGTGTCCCTTTAATTCTTTAGAGATGTGAGTAGACTGAAGACAGAGGAGTCTGACAAGATCAGTTGGAACTTAATTGTGGATAAGTATTGTCAAACTGAGTCTGGTCTTTTTAAAAGCCAAACTACTGTTCACGTACTTTTCTGATGTACAGGCTCCCTATTGCACACAGGAGCCAAAACTGGACCCGGATGTCTGCCTTGATGGGCTGGAGGTTGTAACTGCCTTTCCCTAAAACAAAGCATCTCCAGAAAATGTTCTGGAGAAGGTGATGGTGGGAGGATGTTGGGCACTGGTGTTGTCCCAGCCTGCTTTGGGGCTCAGGGATGGTGCCTCTGTCCCATTGCTCACACCGAGAGAGATGTCTGTGCTGACCTGGAGCACTGAGATGTTGCTGTGTGACACGCAGAGCTCAGGAGGAGGAAGTGTCAGTGAGAGAAGTCTCCTACGTGCATAATATGTCTGTTTTTCCGTCTGTGTATGCTGTGAGCTATAGGCATCTTTTTGTGGTGTTTGGAGGTGGTTGGTGTCCAGGAGGGCAGTGGGGGCACCTCACTGGGTTTCTTGGACAAATGTTTGTGACACCACACTTTATGGGATGGATTGCTGGTCTGCTCTGTTCTGGTGATATAATAGGCCTGCTTCATCATGTGCTAGAGCTCTGAAGCAGATGATGTCCTTCCTGCCTGTAGATGGCCTAAGGTGTTGGTTGCAGAAATCCAGAAGGATTTACTGTTGAGTTCTTCGCTGCCCAAAGGTACCCTTTCCTCATCCCAAGGACTTTAGTTTTTCTTACTGGTCTACCATCTACCCAAAGGGTCCAATGCATTTACATGAAGCAGTAGTGCCCTAGCAGGAGTGGGTTGCACTGCTGCTGAGGTTTCCAAGAAGATGCAAGCAGTCAAAATGTTGGTTATTGGACAAGACCTTAGCCCTAGTAAGGCTGCCTTGGGTTGAGAGGTTCTGTACCAGAGGTTTTTATCAAATGTGAGGTACCCATACCTCTAAGACTGATGAGGGCTAATCAATCCCGTATGTCTTGTATGGGTCTGTAATTAGCGAACATTGACTTTTAAACCCGAAGTCCCTGGACTTTTTTTCCCAAATACTTCAAGTGATATTCCTAAGTTTAGGTGCAGATAGGGCTGTTACCCACACAAATGATCAGTCCTTCTCGTGGTCTCACTGAGCTGATAGCCTTTATGGCTGCCGTGCACTGACAATGAGTTCCGTAGCGTGTGTGCACACATTTCAGCCTCCTAATTGTATAGCTTGATCAACACTTCTTGACATGGGGACAAACTGATTTAGCTTTTATGCACCTTTCATTTTTTTACATAATCCACCAGCCCCTTCCAAATAATGTCTTGTTTGGTCCGTTAAAAACGGAACTGTTTTATTGAGGCTTATTTCATGATTTATATTTCTTTCCAATCCCTTCCTGATTCTGCAGTGTCATTATTAAGGGGGAGGATACTGCCCAGATTGATTCCGATAATTTTGCACCACGAATTGCCAAGTGGCGCCAGAAATGTTTCTGTTTTATTCAGCACCCGTACCAGTCTCCGCACCTCCTGACTCTTCACTGTTGACTGCAGCTGCCTGTGCCACAGGGGCTTTACAGGGGCTGCAGGCAGGCAGTAAACCTGTGCCTGGCTGAAAGCGGTGAGCTCTTCTCCTGCACTTTTGCTGCCACCTTCTTTCCGTTGGTGCTAATATTTATGTGGCTGTGGGACAAAACAGATTGGAACACTGATCTGGCTGGAAACAGACGTGCTAAAATACCTCCCTCCCTCCCCCCAGCCCCGGCTATTTGATGTGTGCACAGTGTCCCACGGGCTGTGCCAACATAGCATGAGAGGGTGGGAAGCCTCAGCGGTGGTACAGGGATGTGTCAGAAATTAATAGGCATGAAATCATGGTACTGTGATTGCCTCCCGAGCCTTTGAGCAGTTGGAAATCCATGTGATGTGTTTTAAACTTTGGTCCATTAGAACCTTTTTGGCAGATGATGATCAGAAGCACTGATCATCAAAGCCCTGCTTTATGGGTGGGACTGGGAGAGCTCCTTACCTTGATTTTCTACTCATCATGCCACCAGCCTGCAACCTGTTAGTCTCAAAGATGAAGAGTTTAGTTTAAAACAATTATCTCCCCTGAGCTATTCTGATCCTTTCTTCTGTTATTTTTTTTTTTTAACCACAACTGTTTTCCCAGTTAACGGCTGGAAGTCTTCCCTGAAGTGAGACAATGTCAGAGGTTGAATGTGTTTGTTTAGGTGCATAAACATGGCTGTGCATGGTGGGGCTTCCATCACAGTGTTTTCATTCACTTCATGAGCTGTTAAATGAGAAAAGGATGGTGCTCATTCCTGAGCTGTTTTGGAACAGCTGTGTCAAAAAGCCCCCAAGGACCTCAGACAATAGTGAGCTTTCTGCAAATGATGGTCTTTTCATCCCTGTCTCAGCATATGGTGATGCATGCAGAGGATCTCCGAGAGTTATACCAAACTAATCTAGTTTGGACAGTGAAAGAAAGATACATACATGAGTGTTTTATGTGGCTCTTCAGAAAGAAATTGCCAAGAAGTGCAGTGATTGGACAAAGTAGTATTTGGATTCAGACTAGGGAGCCTTACTCTCTATTTATGTAGACACTTTTGAGTGTTTTAAAATTAGAATATGAAAAGTAACGAAGGACAGTCAAGATACTGATCGTGAGACAAAAGCATGGGCACTTGACTCATTCATAGTTATTAAATGAAACAATACTGCAGAATTTTTCTCCCAATTTCCAGACTTCCAACAGAAATCGGAGTGAAAGAGTTGATAGGTCTTCTCTGTTTTGCAGCTTGGCAAACTCAGTTTAAGGTTGTGGGTATTTTCTCACCAGTGCTTTGTTATTAACCCACCTGTTAGTAGACAGGTTGTACTGTTTCAGTTCTTCAGTAACCTTTGCAGTGTTAGCAGACTGATACATTACAACATAATCTACTTCCCACTGCAGTTCAGTTTTTAGAGGGCTGTGCTAGAGCAGAGCCTTGCCTTTTTTTCCCCCAGAGTTTATCTACCTCAATAGACACAGCAAAATATCTGCTAGGAGAAGATGTTTAGTTTAGCTGAATCTTTCTTCAGAGTAGAAACTGGTGTTTCTATCAGGGGTCAGTTCTACTGTGGGGGGTTTGTTTTGTTTCGTTTTGGTTTTAAGCAGAGTGCTTTAGTGGATAATGACTCGTATGTTGGAATCTGACTTTTCACTCCAATTAGCCACAGATACACCCAGATGTGTCTGCCATTCTGCAATAGATAACTTCAGTGTGCATTGTTTACATTTCAGATACCAAACCAGTGTGAAAATCAGGCTGTTCATTCATTGCGACCTGTCATGTAGCTGAGTGTGAGTGCACATCCCTTCAGGCTCCATTAGCATGAGTTAACTTTGTAATTGGGTTTCTGGGGCAAACAGGGACAGGAAGCAGAAGTAATTTGGCAGGCCAGGCTTAGCTTTTTTGTTCTGTGTGGTGTAAGTGCACAAGAGAGCAGAAGTAAAAGATGGGTGCAGAATGGCTGGAGAGACCCTAACGAAGCAGAGGACAGTTGTCAAAACTTCATCTGGATATTATGGAATATCATGCAGCTTTACCAAGGTGGGACTTTACAGCTATATTGAAGCAGAATTTCTATAGCCTCCAGTGATTTTCAGAGCCCTTCTCTTGCTGTGCTGTATTTTTCAGCTTTCTCTCTGTCTGGCAGTAGCACCTTGTCTTGTAGAGTCTAGCAAATGAGCTTGCTGAATGAAAAGCACTTGTCACTACTCAGTTTTGAAACTGCTTCACAAGGAAGTTAATAGAAATATAAGTTTTGAAGTTGCTCTAAACTCTGTTCATAATACCTAGTTTTGCACAAACAATCCAAAAAAGAGAGAGGGGGGACAAAATCCAAACCAAACTGTAAAATGGTAGGGTTCCTGAGCAGGGGAGACAGGTTTTTTTCTTCCATTTTTTAAGGCACTGAAAGTCATCTGGCTCTTTTCAGGTGTTCAGTCTGGATTTACATGAACATGATTAGAATTAAGCTGCTTTATGGTATTTTTTTTAAAACCACGCTTCACATTTTTCAATTAATAACTTCACTTTTAAAACAATAGTCTTTTTCCCAGACTAATCTTAAGACTTAGAAAATGCAATACAAGAAGAGATTTTTAGCTTAAGTTCCATTCCTTCCTGATATGTGGGGCTGAACTTGTTCTTAAACTTTCATGTTGCTGCTTTCTTTTTTTTTTTTTTCCTGATGATAAGCTCTTGAAGGATTTTCTTTCCTCAGATGAATGTTAGTCTTACTCTGGCATCACTGACCATTTTTCCCAACTCATATTTTACCAGCAGCCTACTCAGATGGCTTTCTGTGCATGACAAGTCGATAACATTTGAAGATGAGATAAAATCACCTGCAAGACTAAGATGAAATCTCTCTGAAACAAAGAAGTGCTGGAAACAACGTAGGCATGATTAGCTGCAGTTTATGTATCTTGTCAGCATTGTTTAACCGGGCTGACAGACTTGATGTATGCTTCTTACTTTGTTCTGGTGGTGTTATGGGCTGCTTTACTCGTGGGGTTTTTTTTGCGTAGTCAAGGGTTCTGATGTGAGTGCCCGTGTGTGTAGTGGAAGTTGTCTTGGTCCTGATCCCATCTGTGATTTAGCACTGAGTCTTTATGTCTCCTTTGTGTTTTTCTTGCAGTTTCTCATCACTGCTGCTGCTTGTGCCCACTGTCATGTTTTTTAAGCAATGTTGCAGGATCACATCAACGAAAATACTAGTGGCTGCTGGGAGCCTTCTCACTGAGGAAATTTAAGGAAAACAAACCCTTCTTTGTATCCGTGCACACATCATGACTGTCACGAGTTATGTGGTAGGCGTGCTAAGGAGATGCAGTCGGTGCTCACTCCGGCGAGACCCGGCAGTGGGAGGTGCCCCTCCTGGGAAGCTGTTGCTCCAGCCAGATAGGCAGTGCTGTCACTTAGTGGTTGGACTGCAACGTGGGGGTCAAGAAAATATGGTCGAAATAAAATGGAGTTCTTCAGGAATCTTAAAAATAAGGGGTTGACAGAATATTGCTCACATTGTATGGGATTGTTGGTTTTGGCTGAAGCAGACTTGAGAGGGTTTCAGGGCTGTTACCTGTAGCAACTCCATCTTTCGTTAGCCTGGAGGAGAGAAGGTTTGTGCTTGTACAGCTGAATATTAAATCTCTGGCTCAGGATGTGTTAAGTGCATGTGTTTATTAGTCTTAAAGCATGTATATTTTTCATGCCAGCAACTAGCCCAAAACCAGGAGGGGCCTGCAGTTTGTTTTAGCTGGTAGAATTAATGACAGGTTTATTGCAAAGCTGCATTTGAAGTTTTGTTTCCACAAGCACAGGGTGACCGGGACAGGAAGGGACCCTTGTTGGTTCGCAGCCNCCCCCCAAAAGGAGCCCTACAACTCTGCAGCAACCCCAGCTGCCTCTTGGTCTTCTTGTGTTGTTCCCCTGGTACCCCCTCCCATCCCTCTCTCCCGGGCAGCAAAGCCCCCTGGCCCCCAGTCCGCATTGCTCGCATTCCCGAGCTCTTCGTGCACACAGTGGGATGAGGTAGGCGGCTAAGCTGGTCCTCTGCTCTGGCTAGGAAACCACTGTTGTGAAAGCAGCCTGCCTGCTCCTGTCCTCCCTTTATATCCATCAGAGCCCCCCTGCCCACATAGCTCACATTCCTGAGCTGCATTTCATTTGGGATGGTGTTTTGCTTTGGAGGCTGTTACTGCTCAGTAAAAAAGGTTCCTTGTAGCTACATCTTCGTGGAAGAGAAGCAATTTATGTCCCCCAGTTTAACACACTTGGTGGCTGTTCTGGGTGGTTCACGGTCTCTCTGGTGACTCTCAGTGAGTGAGATGGCAGATGGATGCAGCAGTGAGGAGAGTGTGCAGTCAGGAGCCAGAGTTTGGCTGTGCTCGGGCTGAGGAGAATGTGGAGGTCCTGGAGGAGACTCCATTGGAGCTGGTGTCTGTGACTATTATGTAGGGAGGAAGTTTCATTGTCATTTCAGTTAAAAGACTTTTCCTCCCCACCTCTTCCTCCAAGCAACTAATAAGGTTGTCTCCTTACTATGTTTCAGAAAATAACAATTCTCTTCAACTCTGAGTGAAAATGAGACGATTTATGGGTTGCTTTATGCATACTGGTGCATTCAAGTGCAACTGTGAATTGAACTAATATTCTTTTACCACAGTGTCCAGTTACAGCTGTTCTTGCATCAGTGCTGAGAGAGTCTCATTGCAAGGAGGAGGACTGTCTGGCCTGTGATACGGGTGTTCCCCTGTGGAAGGACCAGCTGGATATGTATGGCACTTTCCTGCACATCCAGTCTTCAGAAACAGTGGGCTGTTTCTCATGTCTTACTAGCGCTAAGCCAGAGATTCTTTGAGCAAATAAAAAATAGCAATAATGTATTTATACACAGCTAGGAGCAGTAACAATTTTCTGTCAGCAAACAGCCATTTTGTATCTATATTAAAGCTTAGTCAAATTGACTTTGTTGGAGCTGCAGCATCTCATCACTTTGATTTCAGTGCAGAAGTTGTCAAGCCACAAAGCTGCCCTGACATTCCTGCATAAAGTTGCTGTAAATAGGTGTGTGACCAGTGTATATGTACCATAGGTCAGAAGCAGTAGTTACTCCATATGTGCGTTTTCTCTCTCCTTTGTATTAATCTCTGGACCTTTGTCTAAAACCCAGAGTATTACAGAGACTGCAGGAGGGGCCAGAGTAAGGGATGGAGTCTGTATTCTGCATTGCCTCAAGATTCATGTCTGTGCTGTGTTGCAAAATTGTAATGTTCAATGCTCTTGCTCTGAATGGAAAGCCTTTTGTGGCTGGCTAAACTTTGGAAAACCATTAGGCTCAAGGAGGAACATTTTCCTTCCTTTGTCAAGTAAAATCTTCCCTTGGACTGATGCTTGAATATTTAGGTTGGACTGTGTTTGGTCTATCAAAATCCAGCTATTTTTTTGCCAAAACTGAGGTAAGTTCCAGATAGAACTTCACATGTGTTCTCTCTCAATGAATTACTCACATAAAAGCACTTGCTAAACCATGTCTAGACTGCAAAGAGCTGGATTTGACTGAATCTAATTAAAGCAATGGTGGCTTTCAGGTACGGATTTAACTGCAGTATGTTATCCTGGCTTTTGCTAGAAAGAGGCTGACCATGGCTGAGGTGGTTATTACTTGCATACAGAGGTAAATTCAAGTCAGATACCTGAAATGGTACCTGAAAGGGTACTTCTCCCCACCTGCTTAGCCTGCCACACAGAGAACATCATCTGCCCAGAGCAGGAGGGCTGAGCAGCTCATGGTGATGCAGGTTTCAGCACAGTCTCCTCAGAAAAACTGAAATCAACTTCCTGCTGGTTTTGGAGAATTAGAAGAATAATTCTAAGAGTTACCAGGAGGTTTCTGACTGCATTGCAGAGATACGAAGAGACTGAAAATATCCCTGCTAGAAATACTGGTTTGGATACTGGAGGTTAAACATGCTCCATGCACAGCTCTAACTAGTCCATGCTGGCCAGCCACCCTCATGACTAAGCTTGTGAGTTCATTGCCCATCTGTGCCCATCGCCTCATCTTAAGTCAGGTTGATTACCAGCTGCTTATTGATTAAGAGGGATTAGGGGAGTCCTCGATGTCTAACACAGCTGGTTTCTCCCATCTCTGAATAAGTCACTGGAGTGGAAGTTGTGGTGTTGCCCATGGGTCCCTGCCTGGAGATGTTCAGGGCAAGTTTTACTGCAGAACAAAGAAGCATAATGTAACTCCTGGCTTCTAGTAGTTTTACCTCGTGGCCTTGAACATTTGCCCAGACATGTCTGTGAAGCATCTTGGCTGTTCTCATGCTTTTGCTATTCCTCTGTCTCAGCTCTCTGGACTCCTTTTATTTCCTGTAACTTTTCTATCTAGCACACACTTTGTTCACTGCCCATCAAGTCATGCCTGCTCCTCCTCTTTCACCCTGCCCCTGAATGCTTGCTCTGTTCAGTCAAAGTCTCCAAGACAATACAGAAAAGGGGGGTCGCCAAGAAGAAAATGGAAGAAATAAAAGAGAGAAGTGAAAGAGCTGTCTCTGACAGAATTCAGGCTCCTCTGTCTAATCTGACAAGTATAACGTTTTCTTGAGAAACTGTCCTTTGCTTCACATTTTCAGCCTGTCATCAAATTTCTGCTAGTTTTGAACTTTGTCTCATGGGGCTGTTGCAGGAGCAGGAGTAATGAGCCAGTAGTGTAGTTCCTTTTCTCCTCATTGGAAGTGAGGGGAAAAAAAGGACACAGCTGCCTCTCACTATGAAACAGCAGCAGTGGGCAACTGCCATGACTTTTTAGGCTGTTGCAGTCTTACAAAACGTTCTAGTTTGGAAATGGAAAAAGAAGATATACTGGCCTATTCTTGGTACCAAGTTCAAGGCTCAGCATTGCAAAGAAAGTTTGTGTAGCTAATAAAAAGTATACATACTACTTCTTGGCAGTGTGCAGAGAGAACTTTTTCTGGCAAGGAATGTTAGCATGACCTTCTCTTGTCCCTGAGTGTCTGAGAACTTGCATTTTTGTCAACTTCTCAGCAGAATACAACCTGGGATAAACCACATAGTGGCCAGGGGTCACTTAAAGTGCCACGGTTGCTTTAGTGAGTACTCTTGTTTGCAGCTGGGTAGTGGGGGCTGGGGACTAGCCCCCTCACTGCCCTCTCCTCTGGCCATGGGCTGTGACCAGCTGTGCCTGTGGCACAAAGCACGTGCTTGCTCTTCTAAGCTCTCCCTGCTTTCTGCAGGAATCTGGTGTTTTCTTAGCTGTGAAAACTCTTCTAGCCTGATTTATGTATGATTTTTTTGAACGGATCTCTTGATTTCCTTTCACTGTTAACATGCTAATTCACAGCTGGTTGTTACAGGACTGCATATGTTCTGGGTCAGGAATAGCCCTAATTTGTGTTGGGACTATTCCTGTATGAATTATGATTTGCTACTGTGGAAAGAAGGCTGTTGTGCTGCATGATTGGTTTGCAATTCATCTTGGATGGTCCGATCAGGACTGAAGTTGGATGGTGCTGATGGATGAGGTGGTTCGTGCTGACGTAGAAGATGGAGTTACAGGCAAAGAGGCTGCTAGTTAACTTTCTTACCATGAAAAAAGGGGTAATATTTGTCTTGCTATACTGACATGCTGAGCTTTTCTCTGATCTAGGAAGTCTCCACTAGCCCCATCCATTTCCTCGTTCCCTTCTGGAAAACTTCATTTTGCATCATGATTTGATTTTTTTTTTTTTTAGTGGTTTTGTTTTGTTTTGTTTTTTTTTTCAGAATGAAGGAAACCCTCCTTACTTTTGTCTTGCTGTCTATTGGGAGTGACAGAAATTGCATCTGAGCCTGGATGGGGTTTTTTGTAAATGAGTTTATATTCCCTAGGGCTCTGGCATTTATCAGCCCTTGTTCATGATGGAAGTTGCAGGTCATTGAGATATTTTAACTCCTGACCTAATAGCATGTGAGTGTTTCCTCTGCTGCCCAGTTTGCTCAATTCCCTGTTTGGTCAGCAGCTGGGGAGCTGCTGGAGCTTGGCTGGCCGTGGCTCCAGGTCGCTCACAGAGCTGGCTGGTGGCTGGCATTAGCCTCGTCTGCCGGGTGAGAGGCGGGCCGGGCGGGAGGCTGCAGAGTTAGAGGGCTGTCAGTGCTCGCAGCCCTCGGGCAGAGCTGGGTGGCACAGTCTGTCAGGCTGTGGGGGAGAAGGGTGACGCCAGTGCGCAGCTCCCGCTGGGGAAGCAAAGCCGGCTGAGCCTGCGGTGGAAGCTGCCTGCTGCAGAGCACTGCGGCTCTCGTACCTGTTTCCTTACGCCTGCTGAAGTGTAATTGTAAACAGCCGTTTCCCACTTTCTTTGTAGGTCTTTCCTTGGTGTTCCTTTTAACCCGGATTTTTCCTTCAGCTTGCCAGTTACTTATAACTCCTAATTCCGGTTTAATGACTTTTTTGTGTCTGGGGATTGTAATTTATTTGCATCACAACAGAGCCCTGTGAAAGGCTTGGAGTAATGTCAGCTCTGGATCTGGTGTTAGGCAGTTCAAAGTGCCAGGCATGAGTTTTATCAAGTTGGTCTCTTTGTGCTGCGAAGTTTGAAGATACTGATCTCGTTGGAAGTAGGCAGGTGGCAGGTCGCAGGTCAAGCAGCACATATGAGAGTTGCCTGCCGAGAAAACTTTTTTTAATGAGAAAGAATAGAAAAGTAACAAGTCTGTCACAAGGAGAAGTTTCAGGAGTTCAGTTTTATGACATGCCTAGTAAAAATAAGTTAATAAACACCAAGGCATCAAGAGCATCTCAAGGGTTAGTCAGTCTCTTCTTATTTGTTTTGTGTATTATGGCCTGTTGATTTAATGAGATTGAGGAACCAATTTCTCAAGGCCTGGTGATAAAACACATCAGTTAAAATGAGGCTGAAGCTTGGAAGAAATTATTTCATTTTGTGGACTGTTTCTTTCAACACCTTGGATTAATAATGTTTGGATTTTGTTGGTATTTTTTTTAATTAAGTGTTCATCATACCAGAACTATGTAGCAAAATATGCTTCTAACCTGTGTCCCCCCAAGCTGCATTTCTTTTTAATTGCCAAATGCTCTATTTGCCAGTAGAAGCACGGGAAAATATTAATAACTGAGAGACTATCTGATGAAGAATGTTGAAAGAAGTGCGCTAGCATCAGGACGTTTTCTTATGGTTACGAGTGACTGTGAATGCTTCATTTTAGTAGGAAAAAAGGAGATGACTGCTAGACCTCAGCTCTGCCTTCACTTTTCCCAGCTGCCGTCTCAGATCTTTGTTAAGCTCATTTTTTGTTTTCCTCTCACTCAGCTCAGGCCCAGAGGTTTCAAATGGGCCATTGCATTTGGAAATTTGTCAGTTTCTAAGCATCCTTTGGAGAGCAAAGCAAAAAAAAAAAAAAAAAACCCCAAAGAAATCTCCTCTAATACACAACACCCCCAGTTGTAGTACATCCAACAAGTTGTGCAATACTTCAGTACTGCCAAAGTGTCCTGCAGTTGCTTGCTTTCCTTTTGGTGAATTTTGATGGATCCCTGTTCTGTTAGCTTGCTTCAGATAGGTAGCAAGAGAAGGAATTGCCTTTCCAGAAGGAACTTCTCGCATGCTGTGAATGCAAATAGACCGTTTGCTCCCCTCCCACCACCTAAATCTTTCCTCCCGGGCTTTGTGAGATTTAGTGCCAGCTCACAACACAAGTGTGACAGCTGGTTGGTGTCCAAAGTCCTTTTTGTTGTTTCAACTTTAATCAGGAAATGATTTGTCAGAGGATCAAAGCACTCTTGGGTGAATTAATTTTTTGCCAAACTGTGAGTTTGATGCATATGTAAATATTGTCTGATATTTATTGGGACTGAGTGGTCCTGGCACAGGAGTGATTTTTGGCTATAACCCAAACAGTACTGGGGTTGACACTGCTAATTTTACAGAGCAGCCTGCATGGACTGTTAAAGATCACATTTGGAAATTAGATCAGGTGTGCCAGTAAGTTGCATGCAGGTGGCAAAAGGTCTCTTAGCTCATCTCCTAGCATAATTCTGAAAGCAGCAAACAAGCTTCCACTGTCGACAGTGACTTCTCTCTTTGCCTCCTCTTCTGCCTCTGTTTCTGAAAGAAAGTTGCACGTCACTTGGCACTGCCTTGGCCTTTGGAGCTTTGTGATGCTGTGGAGATGTGACTTCACCTGTGCACTGCTCTCAGGGCTTCTGGGAATTGTAGGGTTTACGGGTGCTCATCGTGCCATGCAAAAATGCAGTATAATAAGACCCCCTGGGCAGGACTTTGCAGCATCCACAGCTTGTGTCTCTGTGTATTTGGAAATATTTTATTGGAAATGGCATGCTGTGGGAGTAGAGTGAGAGAAGGGGTGAGATCCTGTGCCTGGGATTCCTTTGTTCCCTGGAACACAGGTAGGGTGCTGTTCTTGGGACAGGTGTGTGCATGCCTGTGCAGGGACCAGTGCTGGTGGGAGAAGCATGAGCTGCAGGCACAGATGGAGGTGGTCTTCAGCTAGGGGATGTGTTCTGTGAGGAAATAAAGCTGAGTAAGGTTTTGTTGATGCCTGAGGAGAAGGTGGGAGGGGGGAGGTCAGGGTGCAAGGCAGTGAGATAGTGGCTGGGTAACATCACTTTTTAGAAGCTGTTATAAGTAAGCTTCTTTGG
>VWZW01007982.1:0-69318 GCA_013397115.1 Edolisoma coerulescens | reverse complement strand
CATTGTGAAGGATGGACACCTTCTCTTCAATATTGATGAACAGGTTGAGTTTTTTTCCATACAGATGTTATTTGGGTGAAATATACCTGAAACTGAAGTACGTGGTTTTCCCCTGTTCTCTGATTTGAACTACCATGTTTTTCAGTTGCCCTAAAGTAACTCCCCACCCTGTATGTGCACACATACCCTCTCTGGGCAGGAAGGCCAGGCCCTGCTCTCCAGAAACAAATGGATGATACATTGCATGGTGGCTCAGCTGCCAGTATCTATCGGGTATCTGGAGATATCTGACCTGACACCTTTTCTTGACTCCACGTGGAAGGAAAGGAAGGCATGGAAGTCTGGGGTGGCCACCCTGTTCTGCTGCCTGCAGGGCCTTTGGGGATGTGAAAGGCTTGTGCTGCAGCACTGTGTAGCTTGAAGGAGGGGGTTTGTACTCTGGAGAGGGGGGAAGGAAATTGGTGGTACACGGTGAACTCTGGGCTATTGAGTTAGTATTTGTCTGGTACACCTGAGGGCAAAATGGAAAGAAATGCATGGTGTCAGGATGCCTGATGGATATGAGAAGAGTTGGATTGAGGCACACAGAAAAGACTTAAAGTGAGATGTTAATCAGTAACAAGCTGAGTCATCTTGCAACAGCTTGCAATGCCAAGTAGAGATGTACACAGCATGAAAGGAAGGAAGGAATGTGCACAAGTGTGTTTATTCCAAGTAGGGAAGGACTTGCCCTCATTCTCGCACTCAAAAACACAGGGCATTTTATTGCTTTTGAGAAGAAGTAACAGGATGTAGTAGGAAATGTGTCCCTATGCTTTTTGTTCTCTGTAATGTTCTTCAGATGGAATAGTCTTGGTGTGAAATGCCTGGTAATCAACAAGAGGGCAGCTGCTCACCTAGCCTGGCTTCTGGACATCAGCGTTCTTGATCCAGCTTGCTGCATCTGCAGGGTCTTCTAGCTGACCTGTTCCTGGTTTCTTGTCCAAAGAAGGGCTTCAAGCCAGACAGTTTGTCAGAGAGGAGCTTGAAGAGAGGGACTCATTAACCTAGAATGATGTATCCTGCAATGAAGATCTCTGCTTTGAAAAGAAGAAAGCAAAACAAATAGTATTCCTATTGTTTGCCCAGCACAAAGTCTGGTTTGTTTTAAGAAAGTGTCTGGTCCTTGACATTTTCATTTTCTTACTGTTGGCTCTGAATTGCTCGCCTGAGACTGAGCTGCAGGTGTCTTCAGGTTCAAACAAAGTAGAACATTCTTGCTTCTCAGATTTCAGTGAAACTTGTGTGCTGTGGTAAGGCCAGAAACTATAATAATTTTTTTTTTTAGGGGAATATAGGTGGCTGAAATTGCTGGGTGGGTGGGTAGAAAGAAAAGGATGGGGACAAAGGGATGAAAAACTTGTGTGAGAAAACACAGCTGGCTAGGCTGCGCATCTCCCGTGCATTGAGCTCTGTGTGTCTAAAGGGTGATAACACAAAAAAAAATCATTTCCATTGCCTGTGTTTGTCCAGTTGGCCTCTTGCCCACTTGTACTCATGCAGTTGTGAAGACGTGGTCTTGATGCTCCTGCTTTACTCTGGGTAAAGTAGAGATGAAGAGAAGTAGTGCTGGGAGCTACTAATGTAACTGGAAAAGGGCAATGAGATTAGAACTACTTTGGGTGTGGCACGAGTTTATAATTTGTCCTTCCTCATTAAAAAAAAACCCCAAAATATGAATTTAAATAACTCCATGGTTTTTGTCCTAGCTAAAATGAGGGACATCTCAGTCATAAATAGAATGAAAAGGAGAAACATATGTTGGATTATTGAGTCTTTGTTCATTCAGGTGGATTTTTTTCTTTACATTTTTGATGACTGTGGTGTTGCTTTGCTGCTCCAAAATGCTACAGCTGAGTGCAGATGTTTGAGAAGATGTTTCTGGATGTATCTGCCTAATGACAGCCTGGAGTTTTGACTTTTGCTGTTGGGACTTCTGTTATTTGTATTGTGATAGTACTAACAGAGCAGCCTTAGTAGGCAAACGATTGCTGTTCACAAAATGCTTGAAATCCATAGTGTGAAAAGTGTGCTGAACTCTTCTTCTGGAGTGTTTTTTCCATTGTTTCTTCTGTCTGGCTCGTCTCTTGTGTTAGTGCTATATCCAAACAGCTTTTTTTAGCCTCTGAGCCAAGATAACTGACACTAAAGACAAGAGAATGTTGTTTCCTTGGTTTTAAAGTGCTTTAGCTACCCATGTCTTAAGCTGACATGTCGCCTGCAAGTGCATTTTGGTCCTGCCCTTACAGCAAGGCATCTCTACCCTGTTCCAACTTGTTCAGAAATAGTTTATTTCAGGGAAACTTGTTCAACTAAGAGATAGGAGATCTCATTATACTTTTGAAAGCATCTGTGCCTTTGGCATGCTGACCTCCCACCAAACTCACTGTGCGGGGTTTCAAGTTGATGCTCTGAAAATTAGTTAGGCAAGAGCAATGGTGTGTTACTTTCACTTTTTCTCGCTGCTGATAGAGAAAATCTTGAGGTGATTTGTCTTTTTAATGGCATTTTTCAAACCAAATAAGCCCGTTCTTAAAGTGCTATCAAGTGCTTATTCCCAGATAAGCAGGTACTTTGTAGCCAGAAGCTTTGCAGTGCCTGGGTGAGGAGTAATTAATTAGCAGCCTTCTTGCTAGATGGTGTCTTCTTTCGCTGTTCTCAGATTGCAAAGGGTAAGAATGAGGAAAAAACCTACCTGATCATCTCTTTTCATGATTTGATGCTGGCCCACCTGAGAGAGCTTTTGCCAAGCATTCTGAGTACAGTTAAAGTTTCCACGAGGAGCTGGGCTGTTGCCATTCCCACCTTGCACACTTTGCCTGTCCATGCTGTCCTTCGGCTGGGGCAGTCCTTGTCGGTCACTGCTTCGAGGTGTTGGGGACAGAGGGCATGACTGCTGCAGTACGAAGGGCAAGAGTCAGCATTGTCACTGCAGGCTGCAGCTTTGCTTCTGCTCATGAAGTTTCACCAGTGAGTTACTGTGGCTCAAGGGCTAAAAAACCCAACACTTTCTCCAAACCCTCCCTCTCTCTGTGTAGAGCTTCACTGTTACAGCAAGAAGTCGACTTTCCCTTGGCTTCATTTTGTTCACTAAACATTGCTCTAGGAAAGCAAGTCTTTAATTACTGTTTTGATAAGCATGGGTATTTGTTGAGAATAAAACATGAAAGTAAATATGTCAACTTTTTTCCACCTACATAGTAAAAATGCAATTTCTGCAACTACCTTTAGAAAAACAACTTTTCACTTATGGTTGTGGTAGAATCTGTTTTATGGCAGCGTATCTTCGAGTGTATCTACATGTCCCCCCTTTCCCTCCCTGAAACTTGTTGGTACTATTGTTGCAGGAGGTTTTTTGTTTATAGTACAGCTATATTAGCACTGTAGCAGGGTACAGGCTACTAGTCTTGACCCCTGGGGTTTCTGCGAGGGTCACAATGGAGGGGCTGGAATTCCTGCGTTAATTACATTGCAGCGGAATATCCATGCTGGTTTTCCCAAAAGATTAACAGAATGATACTGCACTGCTTTGAAATGTGATCTCAGAGCATCTAGCTCTCAGGACAGCTTCTTTCATGTTTAACACATGCATGGATTTTGTGTGTTTTTAAATGACTAATTACTACTCCTTAAAGTATAAAATGCGAATGGTAGTTTATCACACTGGTTGTCTGCTACTGCTTTTGTCTTTCTTATCAGAAGCCTTCAGTGCTCTCCTGTGGAGTAGCAGTGAAGAGAGACTTTGTTTCCCTGGTTTTGTGAGGGGAATATTTTGAGATAGCTAAACTGCACCTATTATGCAGTTGCTGCAATGTATGGTAAGGTACAGCTCTACAGATTTGAAAAATAAACACACAAAAAAGTTGTTCAGTGGTTAGGCTTGATAGACTGAAAAGATGCCTGCAGAATTGCAGCGAGACTGAAGACACTGATGTTGATGTTTTAGGACTTTATGGGAAGCATGCGAGAGAGAACTGTGTGCCTTTCCCTCCTTATATATAGCTTGGCTCCCAGAGCAAGTAGATTCTTGGCTCCAATCCAGCTATGCTGTGAAACGTGGTATCAAAGTATTGTGAGCAACTGGTTTATCAGTTGTGGGCCCTGGCATGGTCAACACAGCAGGGACGTTTTGTAGGTGCTCTGTTTCGTACAGTGTCTTTGGTTTTCTCCATGCTCTTGGTCTGAGGCAGTGCCAGAGCACATCAGGATGAGTTGTCTTTGTCTTAACTTATGTGTGCTAAGAGCACTTCCAAACCGGACTGCACCTCCAGGGAAAATATGAACACATCTGTTTTCACTGCTGCTTTACCCCAAAGCAGTTTAGTCTCCAATTATTCTGGAAATAGTCTCTCTTTTAATAATGATACAAGGCTCTTTCTTTCCTTCTTTCTCTCAGAGCTTAAGTACTGAGAAGGAAGACTGGAACACTTGTTTATGCACCTGAATTATCCCTCCTCCCTTTTACCCCAAATCCTCGTGTTCATACAGACAGGCTATAGATGACAACATTTTTTTGGATGGAAGCCCACAATAATACTTTTTTCTTTGTGTCACTGTTGATGAAAGTGTCTTGAAGACACTCGCTGCAGGGCAGAGTAGTGTTCGTGTTTCTAGTGCGTACTCCAGATGTTTATGTAATGTGCCTAAGCTTGCTGTGGAATACAAAATATTTGTGAAAGGCCCCCAGGTCTATCCATGGATAAGCTATTTGTCCAGGTTTTCTGAACAAAGCAGCAGAAAGAGCTTAACTGACAAGCCCTAATTAGCTCTGTGCTCTAGCAGCTCTTTCCCAGGAGAATGACTTCGGGAAGGTTGTTATCAAACCACTTCAAAACTGGAGTCTTAAAACTATAATGTTGACTTTTCCCTTTATTTGTGTTTACTGGAATAGCAAATACTGAAACAGACTGGAGAAATTCCTGTTTTTAAACAGTGGCAATTAAATGATTGCAACCAGCATTTGATGCAAACTCTGATTTTTGTTCTGTTTCCTCTCTTTACTATAAGCCACTTTTGTTTGACTTAAAGCATTTTCATTGCATACCTCAGACTTTTTGAATAGATACTTTAGGTAAGGCTTAAGATGGTTGCTCTGTCGCCTTTTAATTCTTTTCTAGGTTATGTGGAAGAGGGAGACAATCTTCAAAATAAAGCTGTCCACATTTTTCACATGTGTGTAAGAAAGCATGCAGGTTTTAACCTCTGCATAAACCATTGTTTACAAAAACGTATTTAAAACTTACCAAAAAAATCTCCAGCAAGTTCTGGTTATATGGTCAAAATAGCTTGGCACTGACCCATTTTCATATCTTGAGGTTTCAAGTGCGTGTGGAAAATACTGCCCTGAAGTTTTACTTTCTATGTGGTTACTGTAGCAACTTGTATCCCCTGACATCCACCGTTATCCTGCATAAAGGGAAAACACACTGTTGAAACTACAAAATCTGACTTAAATTATTGAGAGGTATTTCACTATATGCATTGCTATGATTTCCAAAGTTTTGGAAGTATATAATGACAAACAAGAGATGCAGGGAGCTGGGCTGCTTGAAAAACAAAACAGGAGAATGATTCTAGAATTATTCATGTATCTTTGCTGGAACAGTGTTCCAGGTGCATGCATTGTCCCTAATGCCTGGGGAATTAGCTGAAATAAATACCTTGTATTCCACATGTATTTGTGCCAAGCACCAAGAATGAAATGGGCTGAATCAAGAACGCTGGAAGTTCCATTGTAGCAAGGGGTTAGTCAAGTCTCATGTTGCCCAGAGCAGCAACATTGGGATGTTGGTATCAAAATAAGTTCAGGGGCAACTGGGATCAGAACATCTATAGACACTGCTGCATCTCACTTGGTCAGGAGTGCAGCTAGGTTTTGATTTTGAGGAATACAAGAATTTAGCTAGAGAAGACTGTTATTTGACATGTGTGTGCAGTTTTTCTCTCTTGTGAATGGCGTTTTCTCCCTCTTCAGAAAAAAATTGCATTTTGTGTTGTTTCCTAGCCTTAAAAGTACTGAAAGTTTTGTATCTTTCACAGCTCCCGCTGTGAATATTGGCTTGTAGTATTTAATTTTTTTTCTGGTTCTGCCACCCAAAACTTGAAAGGTGAATGCTGCTTTATCCTTGAAGGGAAGACAAAAGCTGTGTGCAGAGGGCACTTGGTATGCTTGGTGTGAAGGGCAAACTGCCATAAGCTTAGGCAGCCGTGATATGAGCTGTGGGTACCTCTGGAGTCAAGAACTAGCGTGGTCTCTTCTCTTAGAGCTTCATCTGCCTGTTTACCTTCCAGTGGGTTTCTATCCAAACCAGCCCTATGGATGGTCTGGTTCTGCCAAAAGTCCTTCGGTTTGCTGAGGAGCAGGCAGGCACCACACAGGTGTGTGAGGCATCACCCTACAGGAACGGGTGGATGATGGGATGCGGCTGGTGCTGCAGCAGGCATCCTCAGAGGTGCCACATGAATGAATGCAATGGGTCTGTGGGGTTGAAGGAAAACAAAATTACAGTATTGTCAGGGGTGGGGCAGAAAGCTCAAAATTCATGGTTTAGCCCGCTGAAGTCTTGGCTTTGAGTTGGCAGCACTGACATTTTGTCTTTGTAACATATGCACAGTTAAGTCCAGAGAAAACTTCTCTGGCCCTAAAAAATTTTGTTCTCCTGGGACCTCATGAAAAATCTTTGTAATTGATGGTTGGGATATGATCTAAGCCTGGAGTGTCAGTGTGACTTTTCCATTCATATTGGTTTACGGATGAAAGAATGTGTGGCAAATACCCAGAGTAATTATGCATGTTTCTAATGTTTCAGCTTGAATAATACCGCCCACCTTCCCAGAGAGGTCAAGTTACTGTTTCAGGCATTGCAGTTAAATAATGTACCGTGTGCCAGACAGAAACGGTGGACTAACAGCCCGTAAGTTTTTAATATTGGTTTTTTTTTTGCTCTTTCAGGAAACGGTGAAATCAGATCTGGTTTGTGTCACTGGGTAGGTTTTGGTGTTTCAATCTAATGGACTCTTTAAAATATATCTAAATGGGAGAGTACTTGCAGCACGAAGTGATTTGTTTTTGAATGGCTGTACTTAGTGCAGGAGTATTAAAGTGTGTGTGCGTGCCTGGCTGGTGTCTCTTTCTGGTGGACAAACTGTTTGCAAACTGCTGCAACAATCTGGACGGGCCCACACAAGTCAAATTCTGCTCAGCAGAAGCGGTGGTGGGACGACAGTTAAATTGGTGATTTTTCATCCATGGTGACCTTGAGTACCTGCAAGCACGCTGAGATGATTAAAGCAGCGTTGCAAAGCTCATGCTGGCTTTTTCATCTGCATTTCCATTCTGTCCTCTCCCTCCCCTGCTTTTTGCTGGCTGCCCTCGCAAATGAGAGCCTGCAACTTTTCGGGCAGAATTGGTTGAGGTCACTTTGCTTAGTGACCTTCATATTTTATGCACTGTGTGGGCAGATGCATGTAGGTGACATTTTTTAGCGGCTCAAGAGAAACATACAGTGACAATCACACTGTGCACACATGTTTTCCCCAGTCTACTTTGAAAGAATGTTGTTAGGTTACAGCCTTAATGTCTGTGAGCTGNATGGTGTTTTGTATGTGGAGAGAGGGTGTATTAATATTGTAGTGAGAGGAGTCTCACTACTTACTTTTTGGCAGAAAGAACAGGAATATTGGTGGCTGAGAGTCTGGACATGACCCAACCATGGGCACTCCCAGCCCACAAAGCCAAAGGTGTCCTGGGCTGCATCCAAAGCAGCGTGGGCAGCACGGCCAGGGAGGGGATTCTGCCCCTCTGCTCTGCTCTGGTGAGACCCCACCTGCAGTGCTGCATCCAGCTCTGGGGTCCCAGCACAGGAACGACATGGACCTGTTGGAGCCAGTCCAGAGGAGGCCACCAAGATGGTTAGTGGGATGGAGCACCTGTGTGGTGGTTCTCCATGAGGAAAGGCTGAAAGAATTGGGATTGTTCAGCCTGGAAAAGAGAAGGCTTTAATATGACTTAATTGCAGCATTCCAGTACCTAAAGGGAGCCTGCAAGAAAGATGGAGAGGGACTTTTTACAAGATCATGTAGTGACAGGACAAGGGGGAATGGATTAAGACTGTAAGAAGGTAGGTTTAGATTAGACATTAGGAAAATTTCTTTACTGTGAGGGTGGTGAGGCACTGGAACAGGTTGCCCAGAAAAGTTTTGGATGCCCCATCCCTGGAAATGTTCAGGGCCAGGCTGGATGGAACTTGGTGCAAGCTGGTCTAGTGAAAGGTGTCCCTGCCTATGGCATAGGGGTTGGAACTAGGTTATCTTTAATGTCCCTTCCAAACCAAACCAATTTATGATTCCAAAAATATTGCCATTTTTGTATGCCACCTTTAGCAGAGCTCCTGATCTGAATACGCAAGCCATGATAAGTTTCAGAAGAGAAGAACATCCTGACCAGCACTGCCTGTGTCCTGCTTGTCCTCCCCTTGCTAATCTTCCTTCCTTATGCTAGGACAAACTGCTTTGTTTTTTAGGGACGCAGACAAATATCTTACCATGATTGGGTTTGAAGTTTAATTGGGGAAAGCTGTTCTGTGGAGAGCTGGTCTTGGAGCTCTGGGGTATAATCTGTCCTTTTCCTTGGAAGCCACATACTTACTTATGTAATTTTCCTGGTCATTGAATCCTTGGAAATGCTGGTTTTGTCTACCATCTCTCATCTAAAATGTCTGGTTTCCTGTTTTGTCTAGAACGTGGTGCTCTTGAAAGCATAGGAACATACAGTAGTTATTCTGGATTACTTTGCTTCACAGGAGGTAAATTCAGAATGACCTTATTTTTAGCTGTTCTTCAAGTAATTGATTCAGAACATCTGATGAGACAGCTGTTATAGCTGCTTTTTTTTCTTTTTGCACAAGGGAAACAGTATTGCCATGACAATGGCCCTCATCAACATGTGACTTTTGAGGACCCTTCTTATTGCAGCCTGCTGCAGTGAGGAGCATGCCACCCAACAGCACTGTGCAGCTTGGGGTTCATCAGTTCACTGTGTTTTCAGAGCTTTAGGCTGAAAATACGATGGAGGCTTTTTTCTCATCTTGGTTCAGGATCGTAACTTCCACAGAGGTATTACAGGAGTGTGTGGTGAGTGTTGAGGATCATCCCCAAACACTGCTGGGTTTTGAATGCTGGTCCACCACAGCCCTTCCAAAATTCCCATTCTTTAGGAGTATAAACTTTAGAATATCACTAGGAAGACGGTCGTAAGATCCACTTGAAAATCCCTAAAGGTCAGCTAGGTAACATGCATATGGAAAGCCCAAGCTGCAAAGAAGTGACCTGGTCCAGGGTTTGACTTGGTGCCAGAGGAAGATGTGAGCCCTGTTGTCGATTGTCATTCTGACTCAAAGTCTCAGGGCGTTGCCTGTCCCTAAGTAAGGGGAGCTTCAGCCTCCGGGGCTAGATGTGGAAATGGGTATGTGAGGGACAGCAATTCCCTGCTGCAGGATGCAGGTGCAGGTTCTTGGCATGCTTCTAGAGCAGACGAGCTGCCTATTGTTAACCATAGCTGTGTTACACCCATGAAGAGGTGTAGTGATGACTGACATCTGGGAATGTTTTCATATTCTGTGTGGATGGGGAAAGAGCACAAAGAGGAGTTTTTACAGAGATTTGCTTTTGTCACTTGAAATCTAGCAACTAAACATTTTTGGGACTCATAAAGGTTACTAGTGTTTCAGATCTGCTGCTCTTGGAGATAACATCTATCAATTCTGTATCTTAAACTGAATTTTAAAGGCTAAGGTATTTAGTGAAGTATCTTCTGCCTTTTAAAAGCTTCCAGGCCCCTTTCCCTCCCTTCCTCTGCTCGTCCAGCTGAGATGGAAGCAGAGGAGTAAGCAAGTGGCTCTCCTCAGGAGCATCATGTGTCTCACAGAGAGGTGAGAGGCTGTCTCACCTGGGAACAAGGCAAGCAAGATAGTGTTTTATGATCCCTTTCAGTATCATTCCCCACCTTTCCAGTTCCTTTTCATTTCAAGACAAAAGAAATACCTTCATGCCCTTTCCTAATCTCTGCTTGCCTTAAGGGAGCAAGCACAGATTTATCATGTGTGTTGTTGCTTATCAGCAGTATTTTATGATATGGTGATGTAAACAAGCAAAGGATATAACTGGATAAGAGATGTAGTACAGGATTTAATTGGTGTATTGAGGAAAGTTAAAAGAAGATGATAGGTAGCTGAGGTCTTTCCAGTTTTCCTTCTTTCTTGAACCACTTTTTTAGGTAACTTCACACCAGTGCTTCTGTTGTGACAGCCTCTTCTCCCTCCATTCCTTGCCTAACATCAAGTATCCCATCTAAACTGGCCTTGTAAAGCCCATCCTGCTTTAGAGACATAAGAAACACATTATGTTTTTAAATCTCGGCTGAGATTTTGTAGCTTAGTTTTGCAGTCAGAGAACAAAGAATTACATCTGCCTGCACATGGGCACGTGTGGAAAAAAATCCCCTCACGAACAAAACTGGGGTATGTTAATGACTTTATCTCCTCAGTCACTGGGTGTCAATCCCCTATATATGTGAAGTCCACAAGTAGCAGTCTCCCTGCAGGTGGGAGAAAAGAAGGTCCTGGGTGAACTCTAGCACTGTCAGTGAGGCTTCATCTCTGGCAACAGCCTTGCTTGTTGGAGTGGATGTTTGTGCTGTTTCTTTTCAGAACTTTGCCCATTTCTGGTTAAAACTCAGATCTCTGTCTGCCAGCTCAAGATCTCCATTCCAGTGGTGGTTGTGTCGTGGTATTGTTTGTCCTACCAAGCAAAGGTCTCCTCTCACAAAGCCCAGTGTGAACTCCCCACTTCTGTAGGGAAGGCACTGGAGGAGGGAATGGAACATGTATCTGACCTCTGAGTGGACACTGAATGCTGAGTTAACTACACCTGACTTGACAGCTAAAGGTATTATGATTCAGCACACGATTGTATGGCTTGCTGGGTTTTGTCACAATCTTGACCAGATTTTGTTGTTAGGACAGTGAAGCGTTTACCTGTCTTGTCACTTTTACCGTGTACAATTCACAGTCAGCCTTTGGGTAAAAGAAAGCATTTTGAAGAAGACAGCCTTTCATTAGGCATTCTAAACTCAGATGTGCACCATATGTTTTGACAACATTTGTGAATATTTTTGAAATGGATCGGGTAGCAAATGTGCCTTTTATGACACCTTTCTATTTTTCATGAGCTGAAGTATTTGTGTAAGTGTGAAAGTGTGAAAACTGCTGCTTTAACACCTATTTATCAAATGCAATTTTTCATAAGTGAGTAATTTTTCGTAAGTGAATTACTATGCTTTTTATAGTGTTCATCTGTGCTGTATCTGGCAGGCTTATTTGCGTATTTGTCCTCTCTGCTGAGACCATGAAAGTCTCAAGGACTCTTGATCCTGTTTAATCGATGTGATTTCTCCCTGTCTCAAAGCAGTGCACTCTGTTTGACAGTTGTCCCTGTGCTTTTGCCACAAGAAACGGCCCACGTGTTGAAACCAGTCACCAGCTTCTGAACACTGTGGTACAAACCCAAGGTGAAGCTGCCCTTCCTTGTGCTGTGACCTCTGTCTGTGCAAAAATGACTGACACGTGAGAAGCCAGCCTTGCCCGCCAGCTTCTAGCTGAGCTGGTGTATCCCATTTACCTGCAACGTGAGCCATCTCACTTAAGTAAATCCTCCTGAGTTCATGGGACTGTGCTTTGCAGAAGGTCTGTGTTGGTTGAGAGAGGCCATAAGAACAGGATTGTCTCAGAAATGACTCATTTTTAAATGTGTATTTGGGGGGAGGAGAAAGAGAGGACTGGATAGGGGCTCTACAGAATCTGAAATTATCTGTTCTGCACGGCAGTAAAACACTTCCCTGACTTTGGCTTGTTTGTGCCTCAGGGAATGACCCTTCTGGGTCTTTTCATTCTGTGTGGTGGACAAGTATGAGGCTGTGGTCTGCTGCAGGCTGTACTGAGTATCAGGTGTTCCCCTTCCCTATTGTGCTCTTGTTGTTCAAAAACCAGTTCCTATTGGGACAGGTGCTTTAAGCTACTGCTGAGTACTGTATTCCTTACTATATGTGTTTTAACATGTCAAAAGAAGATCAAAGTCTATTTGCAGTACGTGAAGAGCATGTCTCGGTACCAAGAGGTGGCATCAAGTACGGTAGATAAAGTGTTCTGGCTTTAGCCCAGGACTTGTTTTATCACCAGAAAGTTGAAAGCAGAGTCGCTTTGGCAACAGTTTAACTTCTTCTACCCTGCTGACAACCACACCATTACCTGCTACTTGGAGCTTACTAAATGGAGAACACTTACACTAGTGCTAGAGGGTTTCTCCTTGGCCTGTTTTAAATGTGTCTCTTAAAATGTGGCGTGAATGGCTGCAGCTGATTGTCGGAAAATCACCATTATCGTTACACATAGCTCATCTGAGAAGCTGACCTGAACCTTTTCTTCTGGGACCCAAGAGACTGTGTGTAGGTATACCCTCTCACATTGCTCCTCCTAGAAGCCAAGGATGCTCAGTAATTGCTTGTCGATTATTTTGCTGTTTGTCAAGAATTGGTGCAGCTCAGTCTTGTGTGCTGAAGATCGTAGATTTCAATAAAACACACAGCTTCTGAGAGCAAATACCCCTCCATGGAGGGGTCGTCTTTGGTGTAAGACTCTTCTTTCATGTGATAGAGACTGCTTGGGGTGGGAGGCGGGTATCCAAATGGCATGATATAGCAACATTGGGAGATTCCCAAGGCAGAGCAGTCATGTTACTGTGGTGCTCTGCCCGGATTAATTAGTGTCTCTGAAGGGGTAATTAGCATAATACTTTGTGCCACCCAGACATAGCCTTAGTTATTTCCTTTAGTAATTATGAGAACTTATGTCAGTGAAATGTACCAAGTCTGAGTAGTGCTTGTGACTACTTAAAGGCTTTCTGTCCAAAAATGCAGAACATGTTCACCAGGAAATAGTGTCTTTGCCACTGGAAATGTTACACTCAGATTTATTTTAAAATTATGTCTCCTTCACGCCAAGAATGTAACTACCTTTCTGGTGCTACACAGGACATCTCTAGCTGACTTAGCAGTGCTTGTTGGACATAGCATCTGAGGCATATCTCAATAAGCTATCAGGCATGTCCTTGCAGTTCAGGGGGCTGGTGTTTTTTCAGGCCAGCATAAATTCCTCTTTAGATAAGTGAATCAGGCTGCTGTCTCCTGGAGGGAAGTGTGTGTGTTGGAGGAGCGTGTGGGAGGAGGTGTTGAACAGTGTTAGGATGGAAAAGGAGAGAAGATGGAATACATGTGTTACCCATCTGTAGGGAACTTGTCAGGCTAGTGATGTATGCTGTGAAACATGTGGACATTTTGTTAAAAATTGTTAACACCATTTCTTTGGGACTTTAAGGAATATCTGTTACATAGCAAGTTTTGCTTAAATCTAAAACGTTACGAAGGTTAAACCTTTATGTAAAAATTACAACTTTATCAGTAAATGCACTCCTGTTGTATATTTAACATCTCTCCTTAACTGTTCGACGATGTTTGTTTTCATTTCTGCTTTTCTTTCCTTCTGCTTAACACTCAGTTATGCTAATCACTGAGTAAATTTTCTGGCTGGAAATGAAATTAGATTGGCATTTGTGAGGCAGTTTAGAAGAACAATTACTTTTTTATGTGTGATACATACATCCATTTTGTACAGATTTAAATTTTGCTTAGTGTTACATACATTTTTTAAATGCCCATTGTAACAGAATGTTTTCTAATGTTTGGTGTTTTTATTAATACCTGTTAGGTGTGGTTTGTTCTCCCCTTAAGGGAAAAAATGGGTGTACGGTGTACTGGTTTTTGTTTTGGTTGTGCTTGAATGTGTAGGAGTCAGATGTTTGTGTATACATGCATGCTGTGATTTATTTGGGGTAAAAAGTGAAACTGAGGCATTCTTTCCATCTGGTATAGAAAACAGTAAGGTACATGATAAATCTTAGCTCCCAAAGGATTTCTGATTTTCAATCAGTCCTCTTAGACAAAAAGGAACAATTTCCATATCATTGTTACTAGTTCATCTTGGGGCTCAAGCTGTGTCCTGGTTCTGGCCTTTGGTGTTGCACAGTTACTGTGGTTTCAGGCTGATCTGGAACAGGTGTGGGCATAAACTCTCTTCAGCTAAATTACACTGAGTACCTGGTAGGGAGTTTATGCTAGCTGTGGGGCAATGTGCAGAATGTGAAATCTGTTGGAGAAAAATTAACCCATGAGAAATACCTGAATGATCTTGACACCGTGGTATAGGGACACATGGCAGCAGGAGTTTGAAAGGTGGGTTTTTGTGTCCTTGAACAGTGGCCCAGGGTGTATAACTGTTGATTGAACATCTGGAAACTGCTGTGCTGCTTTATTCAGAAGTGTAGTGCAGGAGGTTATAGAAAAGCAATGATTGTGGTACTTCCTATAATCTGTGAATGTAGAGCTCCAAGGATATAATTTGTTTCCTGTAATATCAAGTTTCCTTATGCATTGCAGTCTTTATTATTATGTAAATGGAGATACTTGTAATCAGCTTAAAATGTACCCCCATTATAAGAAAGGCATTTTTAAGGTATTGTGAATAGGTAACTTGCTGTGTAAAATGTCCATATTTTACATAAATAGCTAAAAGTAAATGTATTGAGAAAGTGTTGGAAACAGGAGGGGGGAAGAAATTGACTGCCATTTCCTTGGAGTAACTTAAGAACACTGAATACGAATTTAAAGCTTATCTAAGCTTGGGGCTTTTGGATTTCTGTATTTTAACAAATGTAGGTGTCGAACTTAGTTTCCCCCTCCACTCCTTCCAAAGACATAGACCCTTGTAGTTTCCCTTCAAATGCTATTTTCTATTTTAGTTTATGAAGATAATTAACCCTTAGGAAGCTTTTTTAAGGATTTGTAAACAGTGTAGGATTAGAACAATATATCTATCTCTGTGTAGGCACATTGGCCTGCGACATGCTTTCAGTGCTAGGTTTTTTATTAATTTATAATAAAAACTCTATAATTTTTACCTGATATGATTGACTTGCACTCCATTAAGCCTCCATCTCTGTCATTTTACAAACTGGGACAGAGGTCTCTTTGTATGTTCATACCAACACTTCAGGGAAGTACTTATCAACTTGGATGATAAGAAGTGTCTTACCTGAAAATAATCTTTAAAACTCTCTTGAGTAACCATGCTAGATATAGGTAAGTTTTTCTGCTGGCCCATCACTCCGTAGCTGTCAAATGTCGAAGTGGCATCATTGTGCAACTGTTAGGCATCGGCACGGCCTCAGGGTGCAGCTGACTCGGGCTGTACCTGTGAGTGGCTGCGAGGCAGGATATCTCAGTGCGAGGAACCCTGCCGCTGTGTGTGCGGATGTGCCTCTGCTTTTGGGGAGTTTGCCCCTTTGGGGGATTAAACACGACAAATGGGTTGGAGCTGAAAAACAAGTATCTAAACCTGAGTGGTGGAACATCTTTGCTGAATTGCTGTGGAGGAAGAGAGCTGCCTTATGTGGTGCAGGCATGAACTCTGCTGCAGTTGGAGTGTCTTTACTTAGTATGGGTTGAGTGCTTGCAAGATGAGAATTTTGAGAAAAGCCTCTCCAGAGAAATGAGCCAAGTCCATCTGTAAATGTTTCTCCTTTTCCTGTAGTTTATAAAGTACCTCCATGTGTCTTCCACATACATCAAGATCCTTGCTTATAAAGTGCTAATACTGAGCTCACATGAGCTTCTGATGCATTTCCCTGTTCAAACTAGTACCAGGTTGCAAACATTCACTGCTCTGTTTCTGTAACTGGTGTGGCTGGTGTATCCTGACATGCCTGGAGCTTTGTTTCTGTGCATTCACATGGACTGCTGTTTGAACAAAGATTTAAATTGGGAAGGCAGGGCAGGGTGACACAGCTATTGCAAGATGCATGCTTTCTCCTCAGGGTGCCGTAGCCAAAATGTGCTTGAGCATTTCACCTTGGAAACAAAAAATAACTTAGCCTTTCATTTTTGTGGTTGTTGGTAATTTCTTTATTGTTCAGCAGCACAGCCCTACCAGGCATCAGTAGTTTTAAGCATAAGATATATTGCACAGCATATGCAATGACTAATCGGTGCTTTCAATTTCTCTTCTTATAGGATGACTCTCAGGTTCCTGAATGTGCTGTCAAATGCTGACACATTGAATTAGCTGAATCCACCGCATTTTCTGATGTTTATAAAGGCCTAAAGGAAAGTAGAGTCTGGCACTTCTGTTATAGTCTTTTAAGGTAAGATATGATTTCTTTTGCTAGGGTAGCGGGAAGAAGACAGACATGGTTTCACAGACTGTCCTAGCCCCACCTCTTGGTGTCTAATCAGCCTGTTGTGGTTAAGTCCTATACAGCCACTCACTCTCCCACCAGTGGGATGGGGGAGAGAACCAGAAGAGTAAAAGTGAAAAACTTGTTCATTGAGACAAAGACGGTTTTGCAGGGAAAGCAAAAACCATGCACACAAGCAAAGCAAAACAAGGAATTAATTCACCACTTCCCATGAGCAGGCAGGCGTTCAGCCATCCCAGGAAAGCGAGGCCCCATCTCACATAACGGTGACTTGGGAAGACAAATAACATCACTCCAAATGGTCCCTCTTCCTTCTTCCCTCAGCTTTATATGCTGAACATGATGCCATATGGTCTGGAATATCCCTTTGGTCAGCTGGGGTCATCTGTCCTGGCTATGTTCCCTCCCAGTTCCTTGTGCACCCCCAGCCTCCTTGCTGGTCATGTGGTATGAGGAGCAAAAAATGCCTTGACATTATGCATGCACTCATCAGCAATAGCTAAAATTTCCCTGTGTTATCAATCCTGTTACTAGCACAAATCTAAAGCATGGCTTCTTACCAGCTACTGTGAGGGAAATGAACTCCACCCTAGTCAAAACCAGCAGAAAACTATGTGAACCTAAAGTCTTGTATTGGACCCAGCTATCAGTATTTGTTGGTTAGAAGCAAATTCACTGACTTCAGTAAGACAAAATCCATGCAATTTGAAGAAACATTCATGAAGAAACAATTTATTTTCTTTTCCTAAATCATTAATTCTACACTCTTAAGTGCTTGTATATCTTTCCATTAGAATGTCTTAGTCCTTCTATCTATGTATTAACAATTATTTAGTAGTAAGTGGTCTTCAGTCCCTGTAGAATGTCCTGCTGAGACAAATTCTCCATCAGGAAAAATGATGCTATGAAGCTAAACATGACTGTAGCTAGAAAAGTGACCATTCTTCTTTGACTAGAGTTGCTGCTGTGATCTTTCATTAACTACCCATGTTTTGTACACATCTTTTGGATTCATGGCTGCCTTGTCAGCTGTGCTGTAGTGCTGCTGCATTTTCTCAGCAGCACAGCAGAGCAGCCACAGACCAGACCGACAGGGAGTCAGCCAGTACCATGTTTATGCAGTGATCAGTGAGCAGCATGGCCTCCTATTGCTGCAGAGTTAGGGTGACCAGTGACTGCGTGTAAATACCCCAGCAGGACAGGGCTATATAGATTTTTGTTTTTTCTTTTTCCTGTGCAAAGATCAGGTTAAGAGCAACACCAAAAGGATGGCCTGAATTAAATCTCTAAGAGAGGAAACCCAGATGGGTAAAGGCTGTGTAAAGGCTCTTTGCTACTGCCTCCTGGATTGCCTCAGGTTTGACAGCTGCTGTTTGAAGTGGCAGCTGAATCCTGTTTTTATTTACATTTGATGAGTGTCACTGCCTGCCCTTATTACATGCACTGCAGTGTGCTGCAGAGTTGGATGAGAGGTAAGACACACCTAAAACCGAACTTCTCTTTTGATGAGGAAGGATTTAGTCTCTTGACAATTGTTATTATCTAGGATGGCTAATTGCTTGTCTTGTGCTACTTTTGCTGCTTTAATCAGAGCACAAACAAGCAGTGGGGGACAGCTTGTTTGGCTTTTGAGTGTGGAGTAAATCTCGTGCTTACAGATGTGGACTTGAATTGCTACCAGCTTCTGGAGCAGGTAAAGGGCTCCTGAATCTGGGGATTTCAAAGACATGTGGGCACCAGCTGATTTTCCCCAAACTGTGAAACTCAGTAAGTGTGGAAAAGCAGATCTGCCATTCTTCATTACTCCATGAACTTTAGATACATAGGAGGTCTGTGTATGTAGCTGGACACACCCAGACTCCACTGGTTCTCTCTGGCTCTGTTGTGTAAAAGGAGTTCAGAAAGGGGGCAGAGGGTGCTGCAATAGACCTGGGACAAGCTGCCACGATTGGGAAGCCTGTGTGCACTTCCTCTGCAGGCCTCATACCAGCACATTTTGGATTGGCCTTGGGCTCTTGCTCATAGAGCGGTGTCTGTTCCTCCTTGCCAGGATGCTGTTCTTCACTCGGGTGTACCTGGGCTCTTGCTCTTCTGGAGATGATTCTTGTCACCAGGAAAAGCATCTGTAGGTGGATTTTATCTTTGCTGGTGGCAAAGAAGTGTTTTGAAACAGATGGAGAAATGCTTAGAAAAGGCAAAATAAGGAAACTTACTGTTGCATGACTAGGCTTGTCCCAGTTCCTGTGTGGCTGTGTGCTGCAGCCCTGTCCTGGCTGTAGAAGTGGATGCCCTCAGCCAAGCATGGATTTCTGAGTGAAGGAAATGTGTATATATGCCCAGAAGGGCTCTTAAGTTGCTTTTGCAGATCCCCAGGCCTGCCAGTGCACTGCAGCAGATGCCAGTGATGTAGTGCAGTCACAGCCTGGATGTCCGTCCAGCGGGGTGCAGTGGGTGGCCCTGCAAGGTACAGGGCAGGAGATGAGGGGACGGTGCTGTAAGGAAACACATGCAGACAGAGAGGAGGAGTATGATTGCAGAAAGGCTGGAAAATCCAGAGCAGACTTGTGTTTGCTGTCAGGGAGCTGTCGACAGGGATGATTGCTGACTGCCTTGGAAAGCACAGGAACACCAGGTACAGTCACTGAGAAGCAGACAGTGTCAGCTCTTGTCACAAGGCTGTGGATATGGAGAGGAGCAGGGTGAAGAGATTTCCTTTCCAGGTGCTCTGAATGTAAGTACCCTCCAAGTTACACACATACATAGATATGAGTGTGTCTTTGCCTGTCCTGACGTGGAGCGGCATGGTGAGCTCTCCTGTACACGTCAGTAGCGCCGGGCAGTTATGGAGGGTGGGGAGGCAGTAATGGCAATGGCCATCAGCATAGAGAGGCGTACCAATTAAATGTCAGTACACTAGGTAAAGTTACTCATTCAGCAAGTCTTGGGAGAAGCGGGCTTAATTTCTCTCTGCAAAACACAGTGTTTGAAGACCTGTGTGCTGTGATGGCATGTAACACAACATTTCATTTTGCTCAAGGCATTTTGCATTTGTACAGATACTGGTACCTTGAAATGCTAATGTGAACACTTCAGTGCTTTTTGCCTGTGCGTTGCAAAGCCAGCATCTCACTGGTGTGGTACACTCCATGGAGAGGGCCCAAGAGTATTTTGTCTCTTTCTGAACTTCACTAAGTGTGATCCCTGTTCAGATCATTAAAGCACTGCACTTCTAATTGGATCACAGACTTTGGCAATGTGAGATGAGCAACAGACTTATTAAAATTAATTTCCATTTATAAAACCATGATTGCTTCACTGGGATTGCCTGGGGTTTCTCAAAGCTGTGTCCTGTAGCCTTAACTTAGCCTTGATTTTAGTAAAAAAAAGGGTTTACTGCAATATCATCAGACTCAAAACAGCATTTTCACTTTTTACAGCAGAAACTCACCCTATTTAAGAGGGAAAAAAATCAAAACAACAACCAATCTTATGAAGAAAATATTTTACTTCTGACAGATTAAAATGCAGACTGGTTCAAATAAAAATGTTCAACAATCTCCTTGCTTAGCTGGTCCTTAAGCTGCAGTTGTTTTACACTTCTGTTTATCTTGAAATCTGGCCTTTCGCTTTCTGAATTTTCTGTGCTTGCTGGAGCAGTCAAATTGGAGTTTTACACACTGATTAGTTGGCTTCAGAGGTGCCTGACATACTTTCATGTGCAAGGGAGATCTGTTTTTTGAGAAAATACATGCATTGTAAGTGAAGTTAAGCTCAAATCCAAATACCACTGAACAGAATTAATTTTCTTCTCTCAACAGCTGCACAATAAATACAGTCACATTTTTTTATTTGACCAGGTATTTCCACTTGACTAACTTAAAACAGTTGTGGCTTAAGCTCTGGTTCTTTCATCCTTCCTCCCGTTATTGTGGTTGTGCTTAAATGTGCCACAAGGCCATCAAGCTGCCCAGCCGTGCTGCATTACAGCTTCCACCTTCCCACATTGTACAGAAGGACTTTTTCCATGTCACCTTGTCATGCCAGTTGCCAGAGAGACCTGGAAGGTCCCAGCTGGCATGGTGTTCTGGGTATGAAAAGGTTGTCACGAACCTCATGCTTGGTTGGCAACACTTTCTAGAGGGAAGCTAGCTGTGCAGCCCGACTGCAAAAGCAACAGCAGTAGAAGTCTGCGGTGTGACCCAAACCCACCTCTTGGTGCTGCTGCCATCCATCTTGTGGCTGGTTGCACCTGACTCCGTGTCTGAAACCAAGCTGAGGAGGGCCCAGGTGGAGGCCCCACCTGCATATGGCTCCCTGCCGGAGCAGAGTCCGGGGAAAACTGCTGGATGTGCAGACCTTGTGTCTGCGTCCTATGCTGCTGGTGGCCAGCAAGTGCGCTCCAAGTTCCTTGATGCTTTCTTGCATTTCAGGCATTTGAGTGCTGGGACCATTGTGGTTGGAAGTGGTGGTACTGACCAAAAGCAACCAACCAACTTGTGCCATACCATATTTTGGTGAATTTGGTCCGTGGAAGGGACCCCACCCCTCACAGTTTTTACTGGCACAATAAATGCTGCTGAGTTATTTCAGTACAGTAACTAGTTCTTTATATTGATAAAAAGCTTGTATGCTTTTCTGATTCATATTACTTTTGAAGAATTAAAAAAATAAGTCTATTAATCTTTGGAACTACTTAAACGTAAAAAAAAAAACCTGCCAAAACATCTTTGGGTTTTAGTTCTTTTGCCTTCAGAACCTGACACCGATTCAGCACCTCTCAGGAGTTTCTGAGAATGACAATCAGTTTCTAGTATAGAAAATAAATTCTCTTGTTTCATGTTTTAGACTTAACAAGTTTAGGATTTTGAGCTGTTACCTAGATATTTTTTTATTTCCCCTTTTGCTGTTTCTCTACATGGAAGGCACAAGAGTAACTCATCTTTCTTTCTGCTAAATGTACTTTTACTTTTTCAAAGGAGAGGCTTTGTCCACTAGGAACTGTGTCTCAGCATGCTAATAAAACTCATTTTATGCCTTTAAAATGTTTATTCAAAGTGGCCTGGCTGGCTTACAGTAGCTGTGTGGGTGGACTGTCCTTGAATTTTGTCGACTTAATTTAGTACTGCACAATACCCAGTGATGGAAAACAGCTATAAATTGTCTGTGCGCAGCCATGCATTATTGATAAAGGGCAGAATAAGCTCTACAATTTCTTTATTTGATGTTGTTAGTGCAACAACTGGCTGATTTGTTAAGACTTTTTAACCTCCTATTGGCAGTAAAATATCTCTTCATTTTGAACTCTGAATTTTCTGAATTTTGATTTGTATGAGGTTGAAAACTTGCTCTGTCTCCAGTGTTACTAAATGTAATGTAATGGTTTTCACAAAGTAGAAGCAAACTTAAGTTCAGGGGGACCTAAGCAAACAGTAAGTTTGACTCCATGCAGCAGACAGAACTTTCCTACTTACCTCAAATATTTAGAAATAAAAAATGGAGCATGAAGCCTCACAGCACATTTAGAAGAAAAAACGCTTTAATATACTTCATTTGGCACATGCTTAGAGAAAATGCTTTACAGTGAGTTCAGCGTGCTTTGTAATTTCAGTGTTCCTTCAAAGTTTATGAAAAAATCTCAAGCCCTAAATCTGTCACGCTATTTTTTCCTGTTGACACTTATGATGAGTGGAGACTCTACTGAATATAATTTGCATATAAAACTGTGCTGTAAACTAAGCAGTTCTTTCCCTGTAGTTGAATGAAGGTACAATGATCTGCTGAAAACTGGAAATTAATAAATATAGAAGTAAAAAAAAAACTTGCCAGCAAAACTACAAGGGATTCAGTCTTCCCAACAAATGTCCAGCACTGAAACTTCTTTTTAAGCTATAATTTTCGGAATGGTAGCTTCCCACAGGTTGTTATTGTAATACAGCCAAGGGAATGTACAATTTGTGCCAAGCAAATATTGTATTAGAATTATGGAATTTTATTTCCCTCTTTTATATTTGTACATACATATCCTTTGGTAGAAGCATTCCAGACTTCTACAGATTTTTACTTTTATTTTGTCTTTGTAAAAGTGTAGGGGTAGGGAATTCACAAGTTATACTGATGTTTACAATGGTTTCTTCTATTCCATGGAGAATTGCTGTTTATTAGTTTAACTTTCCATATATTTACAATCTTTTAAGGTTAGAAGTCATTAAGTAATGAAGCAATTAAACTGGATGTCGTTGCAGTCAGAAGGCAGGAAAAAACATTGGTGAGAGGACTAACATGACTGACAGAGGCTTACTAGAGATTTACATTGAGAATAACTCATTCTTCAAAACTTTCATTTTCTGATGGAAATTGTGGAGTAAATCAAATACAGTGGCTATGAGTGATTAAAATGCAAAACTTATGAATTCTTACTGACTTGGTAAATCTGACTCCTTTACTCTTAGTATAAAATCATTTATCTTAAAGCAGTGTCGAGGCTGTGAATATTTAAATGAAAGCTTCAACTCTTGAAGAAGGTTATTTTGATATTCAACATCATTAATTTTGTGGCTTGCATAGAAAGCTGTCATGGAAGGGGAGCAGCAGATTTTCTCCATAGGTCATCTGGTAGATCTGTGGTGATTCACTTGGTAAGTCAAAGTGGCAAATTTTATATAGTTTAAATACTTATACAATTCAGATGTTACACAGGCATCTAAAAATTCTGTGCTGGATGAAGAGGATACCTTTGGTTTGATCCTACAGAAAACACAATCAAGTGGACATTGACTTGCCTGTGATTTTGGTCTTGGAGCAACTGCAGCTGTATTTTTTTATGGAAGAGCAGGCTTCAGCTGTGTTATGACAATTCTGTTTGGACAGTTTGGAAGTATGAGTGTGTGTGTGATTTTTTTTGGAAACAAGTATACTTTAGTAGTGAAATACAATTTTGAAAATCCTTTGTTCCTGTTGTTTGTTTCAAAGAGCATCTTTCACTCCATTGTTAGAAGCTACTGTAATGGAAAACTGTAAGATAGGGAAATATCCCAAAGTACACTGGGATTGGATTCTCCTCCACATCTGCACGCTCTCTTCAGGCAGTGCATGGATGGTTTTATTCAGACCTCTTCATTTATCCCCCTGGAAGTCAATCAGTAGTCTGACAAACACAGAAGAGCTTTAATGTAATTTGACATTTATTTTCTTCATACTAACAAAATATGCCTTGGTCCAGAAATGTCGAGTGACTTTTGGAAAGTCATCTAGATTAGAAATGTACTGTGCAAGTGACCTGCGTGTTGCTTGCTACTATCCAAAATTCTTGCCCCTTGGGAGGGCCATTGTGGAGGAAAGTGGGATAGATGAGGGGGTAAGAGATCAGCTTCACATGACTGATCTCTGCAGGCCACGCTCAAAATACAGGGACAGCTACAGATGTTGCAGGAATGGCATGATGCAAAAGAACCTGAAAGTAGTTGATTTAAAAACAAGTAAATAAAATATAAAAAGCCTGGTTTTTCTAAGGGAAACCAGAGACTTTTCTTAGCAGTCAGTATAAATGAAAAAGTGGGACGGGAGAAGTGAGGGAGGTGCCTTGTGAACAAAGTTATCTGAAAACCTTCTGTTACTTTTAAGGTGGTATTTCCTATTCCTTTTCAAATGCATCAAAAGAGGATGTTCAATGTTTTTCTTTCCAATATAGGAATTAATGGGGGAAGCGGGGGGTAATCTTTGAATTATTTTTGAAAGGCACTTCCTAAAATACTCTTTTTTTAAAAGCATAGGGCAGGAGAGTAAAACATGTGTTGCTGCATCCATTCCCACCCAGGAGTAACACCAAGTGCTGTGTCTCTGACAAGTTGCAGTCTGTGCTACCAAAAGAGAAAGAAAACCCCTGCTTTCCCTTCTCTTGGTATAAAAAAATGTATGAAGCTTGTTTGGGTGGGACAAACTTCAGAGGCCTCTTCCAGGTTTGATTAGTAGTACAAAACCTGTGTTGGTTGTAGCACAGGTGCGTTGTGCTTTGATTACCTCAACCAGCCAGGCTGCAGGACACACTATTTCTGTGAATCACAGAGACATCCTTACGGCCAAAATCTCTTCTCCTTTTTGTTTTTACACCATATCGTCCTCCACTAATTTAAAAGAGATGGGGAGTACAATTACCCTCTGATTCTGTCAAATTACTGTGTCAACAATGCAGTTACCTGTTCTGAGAGGCTCTGCACTGGCAGAAAATGATTCTTAATGAATTTGCCTCGACCTTTCAGCTGTGAAAGTAATGAATTCTCTGCAAAACATGCTTTAAGTAGTGCTGTGTCCTTGCCTAATGTCTGTAACCCCGATAACTAATCATGTTTTGTCCTTCTAGAAGACTCTATTAATGATCTTTCCACAGTGAGCTTGGTGAGTCCCTTTTTGCAAAATGCAGAGCACTTTTTAACCTTTCTTCTCCCAACAACAATTTTGGCTGGCAGTGTTTATGCTGTTTCCATGAAATGTGGTGGTCAAGGCATGTTACTCCTCTGCTATGTGTACAGAACACAGAGCTGCAGGTTGCTTTCCTATTTTCCTCCTGTTCCACTTTTCCTCCTCCCTTTTGTGCTGCTCTTAATGAGGTGCTAGGGGATGGCAGCAGAGACTTTCCCAGTATACATCAATGCAAACACATCAAAGCTGGATGCAGCATAAACAAAACAATGTTAGATATGGCAGAAGAATTGCTAGGTAGGGAAAAACTGAGTTATGTTGTTTGGGAAAATGATTGCACCTCTGGCTAATTACAAAATAATTGAATGGGCCGTTACATGTTGCCTCACTGAAAGCTTTCATAGCAAAGAACAGAAAAAACATCTGAAACATGATCTGGTTTTTTAGTGCTGAAATTTGCTATGAAATAGAAAATTGAGTAAATAAGATTTGGATCCAGCATGATCCTTAGCTGTTCTTCAAGGTTCCTCACCCTTCCTCCTCCTGGTTTAACCTGGGGATATACTTGTTCACCTGGAAAACTGAGCTATAAAAATGCAGTTTTGTTTCTATTGTTATATTTATTTTGTGCTGGACAAATTGCCTTCCTGAAAGCTTCCTGTAGGGTGCCTTTAGCAAAGGCAGTGCTGACATGTGAGGTTTCAAAATACAGAATAGGCTGAAGAACTCCATTTTAAAGGTACACCATGAATGACTGGGCTTAATGTGTCTTAGACCCAAGGAATTTTCCCCCCTAGAGTTTTGAAGTACATACCACTTTAAGGGGCCTGTGGTTTGCTTTGGAGTGAAATCACAAGTGATTTCAGGTTTTATTCCAGCTTTCTCTGTTTTCTTTGCTTTGGCCTTGAATGTTTTGACATCCTTTGTTGCCTTGCTTCCACATAGGGACTGCAGCAGCCTCAGTAGAGATGCAACAGCAACTATAAATTATTTTCCATGATAAAGAAGGATGCAAGGTAAAGATGCACATTGTTGCTTCCCAAAGATCAGAGTGAAGTTTCAGATGCAAACAGCGTCATCAACATGCAAGACAAATCTGGGCACAGGCATTTAGGAGTTATTTTAGCTTAATGTAGCTGGCAGTCCCTGGGGTGTAAAAGGAAAATTAGTCCTTGAGTTTTTTTAAAGACTAGTAGTTACTGTGTTGAAATATTCATCAAAAGCCTTAAAGTTAATTCCCTGAGAAGTAAACCTGTAATGTTGCATTGTTGATTTTTCTGAACCAATTTTTGAACTTCAGAATAACTTTAAAAGGCTTGGTGAAAAATACATTTTCCATTCCATTGCTGGAATGTGTCCATGATTCCCAAAGGATAAAAGGGTTCCTGTGCCAAATTCAACAGAGTAGCAAGAGATCTTATTTTAAGTCTGTCTTCAGTGAAGGACAGATTACGGCTTGTTCTGGCCAAATCAAAAACTGTAGGAAAGAGGAAAGTATTTTTTTCAGGTTACCCCTCATTTGCGAGAAATGCTACCGCCTTAAACTTGTCTCTCTGCCATATCACTTCAGGTTAATGGCTCCCTTCATTTTGCTTCAAGCTCTAGCTCCCTCTGCTTTAAAAAGAAAAAAAAAAGGCATGTTTCAGAAAGATCCATGATGTTTTGAAGAGAGACGGAGAATCCAGGTGACTGCCTTTCAAAGTCAGTAATTGATGGCATTTCTGTTCAGGGAGGAGTTTGGCTTGGTTAATGTAACTTTACAGCAGAAGTATGCATCTCATTATTTTATGTGTCTATATTTATTTAACTTTTGGCTGTGCATTTTAAGGTACCTGTAACATTCCTTTTAGTCATGACTGAGAGCAGACTAAGCAGGTAATCACAGGTTTAAATGCATAACAGTGTGCCTTTGTTGAGGTTGGTTAGCTGGGCTTCTCTTTTAATTGAAAATGCATACAAGTAAGAATCAGTAATGTATTTAAAATGGAAATCTCCTTTTGTACAACACAAACAATTTTTCTTTATGTTAAAAAGAAGGGGGACTACTAGGGCACTGTGTCCTTTGCTAGGTATCTGAAACAATTTATGATCTATCAGCGGTCAAAGAGTCATTGTTCAAAGTGTATTGGAAATAGGAATAGGTTTCCTAGACACCTAGGAAAAAAACAGCTCAGAAGTTCATGGAACTTTGAAGGCAAAGGTGCCTTATAAACATAGGAGAACGTAGGGATATACACTGGCAATGAACTGTGGTCTGAAGGAATTGAGAGAGGAGATGATTCACTCTGCAGCCATGACCATCTCTTCTGTATCAGGTTTGCTCTCGGAAGAAAAGTCATTTACTTAGTTCATGCTAGCTCAGCATTAGCTATGGTGCTAACCTGCCTTTACAGTCTTTTTTGAACAAAAGTGTTTTTTGATGTAAAGTAACTTAATTATGTAAAGATTTCTGCATGTGCTTTAGAGATGGGCAATTGTTTTGTTTTGTTTTTAATTTCAAGATTGCTAATGCATTGAGCAACAAAAGCTTTAATCCCAGAATTTGAAAGCAATTATTTCAGCTGTAAAGAGCTTCAGAGGTTGACTTTCATGCTTCCTCTTGTGTAGGTGATTAAGACTTGCCTAACACAGTACTACAAAATCTTCTGTTCTTGGGTAGGGCACTTCTGAAAAGGCTCTCTGAGAGTGATGGACAGATGATTCATTTAAGTCAGATGTGAGCTGAGCACAGCAGCTGTTACCCAGAGAACTCTTCCCTGAGCTTTGGTCTCCAAGTGCCCTTCTTACAGAAGAAATTAATACGCAGGCAGGAGCAAATAATGGGACAATATGAGAGTCTGGAAGAAGGGGACAGGAAGGATGTGTAGGAGATAACAGGACTTGAGAGAAGACCACGAGCCCAAATACTGTTCCACTTTTGAAGTCTTCTGATGCAGTGTAAAGCTTGTAATGGTGTATGGATCATAGTGGAAAACCAGTCTTCTGGGAAGCTTGAGGATATTTACATTACTTGAAATAGAAGATGGAACACACGAAATATCTCAGAACTAGTCTGTAAGGAGAGCAAGAAGAAAGAGATGGAGGATCTGAAAATTAACATTCTTCATAGCATTTTAATCCAAATTAACAGATTATTACCTATTTTATGTGTGCAGAAAATCACACTACGGAAAGCCAGCGTCCATAAAGGAGACAGAGGAGTCTTGCAACTTCTATGGAGTAAAGGGTGAGAGTCCACTGGGGCACATGCCCACAGGGTTTCTCTCTTGAGGTTTCAGAGGGCGCAGCCTCCGTTTATCGTAAACTCCTGGCTGCATGTTGCCTTCTTCCTTTCCCCATGGGCTGAGGTACTCGGAAGGTACAGCCTCCCCAAACTGCCTACCACATACCCCCCCTTGAACCTGTCATTTTCCTGTAAAGTTCAGGAGTCAAACTGTCTCCGTTCTGTAACAGGCTTGGGGGTGCGAGGTTGGTAGAGACATTAAGACCCATTTCAAAGATATTACCACCCATTCCTCCTAAAGACCCTCACCCATCGACTTGTTTGTAAAGACATTAGCACACATCTTTCCTATCACATGCTCATCTCCCATTCTAATATTCTTTTTTCTTTTAATGTTGAAAAACCAAAGTCAGAAGTAGTTCCCAGAGGTTCAGTATCACTCTGTGTCTCAGAAGTGACTTCTCCCCTTCCTCCTAATTTCTGATAAAGATTCATTTAATGGGGTTTTTCCCTGCCTTTTACTTGGTGGAACAATTTTCAGACAAACCTGGAGAAATAGATTCATATTTTACTGAGGTAGATGGAGTACATCATAAGTTTTTGGTTTTGTTTTGGTTTGGTTTTTTTTAAGTAAAGTATATCAAAACAGAGGTCATGCTGTCCTTTGTATGAGTTTTTAGCAGTGACTAAGACTCCTTTTCAAACACGGAACAGCTGTCTCTCATCAGGCCAGGGAAGAATAGAAAAAAAGAGAAAAGGTGTTTAGAATTATGAAAGCTGTTAAATTTGTCGCTAGTTTGTAAATCCCAAATGCAAGTTGTGAGAGTTTCTTTTTAGTAATTATGTGGTTAAAACTAGTTTGTAGTTGGAAATGTGTTGATATTCAGTTAATCTGTACAGCCTACAGCTGTTTTTGTTCGTAAACCTCAGTAAATACTATGGTGGCACTAGAGGAATGAATAACTGGAAAAGCAAAACAAGCTTCAGTAAGAACACAAGAACTTTGCAGTAGATTTTGTTTGTTGTTTTGCTGCAGATGGGTCCTCCCTCATCATGAGAGAAAAGAAAAGGGAAAGTAAAAGGATTTTTTATCTTCTGTAATTTTTTTTCTTCTGTTTTCCCTGTATATTCTATAATCTCTGTCTTCCTTGTGTTTTCTCCACTGAGAGCTTTGGAACAGCATTCTGATTCAATAATTGTGTTTTATCACTGATGTTGCTGCAGCACGGTATTTTGCCAGTGTTCCCATTGAGAAGCAATGGCGTAAAGTGGATTAAGTAAGTCAAGGGAGCTGTCACTTAAAGAGCTGTATTAACGTTCTCTCCTTCTTAGTACACTGTACCACAAAATAGGTGCAGGAAAGGAAGAGATGCAGATTTTAAGCAATATTCTGGCATTTAGTGTTAAGTGGATTTTTTTCCAAAATTGTTCATGTGTGGAGTTGTCCCTCTGCAGCATCATGCTGAGGTTTGCTGAGCTCCCTCAGCCCTGTGTGCTGCAGAGACAGGGCAGCACTGATCTTGGAGGTCAGCCTTGGTTGTGACCTTTTGGGTGAGTAGGGGGGTGAGTGACCTCAGGTGGCAGTACCTCAGCAGATGGTCAGTGATCACAGTTCTTGCAAGGCTGTTTGTATTCTTGAGCTTATCAACAAGACCTAGCAGTTGTATATCCTATGCTACTGACAGCTGTGTAGTTACTGAGGTTGTAAAACATACACCTTTCTTTAGCACTGGACTTGAAAAACAGACTGGCCTTGCTTCCCCCTGCAAATATTTAGCATATGTTTTAGAGTCATATTTTTGGAGTGAGTAGGTATCACTCTTCCTGAGTGCAGGAAGTACATGTTTGTATTGCACTGTGGTTTTGGAAGGCACAGATTGGGCTGGACAGATGTCACAGGAAGACAGGAATATTAGGAAAAGATTCTTCTTTAGGGAAAACAGAAAAATAAGGAATATGTATGAATTCTGCATACTGCAGACTGTCCTCCAGCAGGTTCTTCAGCTGGAGAGGTTTCCTAGTTTGAGTCAAGGTGGGACAGTTGTGCCCTGGAAAGACGGAGAACAAGATAAATGCACAGTTGGGATAGTGAACAATGCTAATTCAGCATGCTGCTCAGAAAACTAACCTGACAAAAGAAAGATTTCTACTGTGTTAGTGAAATGAATCAATTGAGTAAGACTTGGAGGGAGAACCTGGGTAATGAATAGAACAGAACAGCATGACAGAGGTAATTTACCTTAATTGTTTTCTGTTTTGATGTCCACTCTTGGGTTTGTTGGTTTTTTTTTTCCCACACAGAGGAATTCAGGGAAATATTGAATGCTGGGTTTCACTGTGCAGTTGCAAAAGTTCATTTGATTCTTAAGCAATGAAGAGTGAAATGTAAAATTATTTAGTTTCATTTCAGGAGACAGTAGCTGTTAATGCTTCAGTCCATAAAAATAATCTCTTACAGAAATGACTTTCAGGCATGTCAGAGATCATGGGTACATTCTCTTGTTCATTTACTGCAGCCAATAAAAGCTGCCTAGTAATCAGACTACTGGTAATCTTGGGCACCTGTGATCTTCTTTCCTCCTGTGTGATCAGGAAAAGTTAGATTACCTGCAGAGGCTTTTCAGGCATCTCTGTCTGAGGTACTGATAGCCATGAATATATCCATATTCTGATTGCTTTCCCTCTTCTTTTGGGAAGCAAGAGATTTTGTTCTTGAGTCTTAACACACTGCATATAAAAACGTGCATGTTTAGGAAGAAAATCAACTTTTTCACTGGAAACTATTGGTGTGCTTTTGTCACTTTATCTCTGTGAGTCTGTTTTTCAAAATGGTACATTGTTGCAGAATTTGGGAGATTTTGAGGTGTCACAGTTCCCAAAGTCATGAACCAATAACAGCTCCGTAGGAGCACAGTTCTATCCGATCTATCCTACTAGCTCTATATTCAGGGCCTGGAATTGCACTTGGGGCAGATGTGGCAGAGTGTGTCCATTAGGTGGCTCCCGGTTATAGAAAATACATCTTCAACTACATGCAGGCTAATTTTAAAAGGCATTAGCTGTGTTTGTGTCCTGTCAGGCAATTTGAACAAATCAAGGGGCCATAAATTTGGACTTTCTCAAAAGCTGATAGGTTTTGGTATCCTGAACAGATCTGCAAATACTGTCCTGTCTCTGCTTACTTCTGTTTTTGTAAAATGTTCTCTGTTGCAGTTTCCACAAGTGAGATAAGATGGAGGTAGCATTACTGTCTCTTACAAGGCACTGTAAAATGATTATGCTGTTTCATTATGGAAAATGTCCTTCTCATTAGAAACTGAAAAGGTAACAAAAGCACTTTATGACTCCCTTCCAAGTGGAGCAAGGCTGCTGTAAAATTTGGCTGCTGCTTTCTTGTTTGTTCTTTAAATTAAAATTTGGTATAGAAATGAAAAAGCAGGTGATACTCGTGCCTTTGAATGTGTGGACATGCTGGGACAACGTCTGAGCGGACTAATCTGTCCCTTTTCTTTCTTTGGGCAATTAATCCTGGAAAATAAGAATTGAGATACAAATACGTTGGAATTACCGCAGGGACAGTTACATGCTTCATCCTTGATGGCTAGACTGATCTTTAGATGCAGAAAGGCAGCCGGGGGGATACCAGATTCAGGCAGAGTGGCCGGGCTGGAAAGACTTCTCCTTTCCACAGCCAGCAAGGTCAGTTGAGGTGTGTGCAGGACTCCGGCGTTACGGACTGCTGCTGGCTGTCTGCAAGGGGATGCCTTGCTGTCTGCCCTGCTCTCTGCCTTGGCCGGGGAGCAGAGGTTTTCCTAGCAAATCACATGCCAGTGCACAGGCTTCACTTTTTGAAGGAGAGGTTGCAGAGGAAATGGGGCCCTTTTTTCCTTTTGGTCCACTTGTATCAAATAGCATTCTGAAGGAAAGTAGGGCTGCTGGCTTGGGTTTGTGTAAGGGAGAGATAAGATTTAGAGAAACTGAGATACTGAGAATCACATATCAATGGCAAAGTACAGGCAAGCTACAAGGAATAACATTATTTATTGTGGAGTTTGGTGCCTTACCAAGAGACAGTATGCAGGTAAATTTAACTGGTGTTTTTATTTCAGCAAACATACACAGTTTATATCAAATCTGGTATGCACAATTCCCCATGTGTCTTCTGTGACACTACAAACACAAGGACATTCTAGGTAGCACTGTCAAAATGGTTTAATTTCTGTGAGACTGAGTACCTCAGTCTTTATTTGATGCTCTACATAGGGTATATAGAAGTATAGTAAGAGTTTGTGGTACAGCTTCAGTCACTGCAGGTTAGTAATCAACAACTGTTCCACTGGTGGAATGTTCTTTTGTTAAGAGAATTTTGTGTTAATCCCAACAGTGCAGTACTTCATGCTTGAAAGCATTTTCATAAATCTCCATTACAAGCCTGTCACCAGACCCATGTAACATAGGAAGGAAACCAAAGACTCTAGGCACACATGGATGATGGGAAAATTAGTCTAAACTGTCTAAACAGGAAAGACAGTTTGGCAGCTCTAATGTGCTTGGGTGATTGAAACTCATGGTTTCTTCTGTGTTTTCTACGGACTCTGTCCTTAATAAAGAGAATTATTTTGGCAGTGCTGTTGTAGGTTTTAGATACAGCAACGACAGATATGAGAGAAATCTCCATGTTGGCTTGCTGGGGTTTTTTTCTTGTATTAGGTTTTTGCATATGTATTTGCATGTCCAGGTTTTGAGTAATGAGAAGGTTAAAAGTTGCATTTAAGCACTGTCTCCATGTGTGTATATTGGCTTCTTGATGAATTCTGTCAGTCTCTCTATTGTCTCCTGGTATTTATGCATAAAAGCACAACTTGCTTCCAAAATAATCACAGGCTTTGAAACTCAGCTTTAAGGTTTCAGAAGCGTGGTTCCCTTCACAATGAAAGCATTAAAGGCAGTGATATATAGTGAGACAGTTCCCAGGGGATTCTAAGTCATCCATATCAACGCTGCCAAAAATGTTCTTGCTTGGGGGAAGAGGGGAGTGGGTGGACCTTGGCATTATTTATGGGCCACTTACAGCCTTGAACTAGAAGGAAATCAGAGGTACGCTGCAGTATTTGCCCTCAGTCCAGGAGCACCCGAGCAGTCTGGATCCCATCCCGGGAGTTAGACAAAGCCCTCTCTGGCACACTTGTGCGGTAGCAGAGCTGATGCCATCACAGCACTTCAGTTCCTCTCCTAATTCCTGGTGCCTTCCTCGCTCTGAACCAAGGCGTGCCTCCGGTGAGCACAGCAGCGGTTCACTGGTGGGCACTTGGAATGATGTGTCATCCTGGAGTCCCCTTCTGCGCTTGCCTGCAGAGCAAGTCTGGAAGCATGGCAAGAGCTGTTACCACTGTGCAGCACTGCCGTGTCTCTCTGAATGCAGCGGTGCCTGGTCTCTCCAGAGGCTGGGCGGCCTCCTTTGGCTGCAGTGGGGCATTGCTGGTGCTGTTACACTCAGCAGCATCTCTCTGGTGGTGTTACCCACCCGGGGTGCTCCACATGCTCCTTTCTGTCTCCTTAGGGTTTTCCGCAACTCACGGCTGTGCCTGTTCTATAGGATGGAGTGTTCTTGGTCAGTCTTTCCAAAATGTGCTGAAGGAGTCTTTAGATCCCCTAGAAAGATACTGTATGTGAATTGGTCTATTAGCTGTCAGATGCCTTGCAGAACTGACAGTTTTGACCAATGTGAAAAAATAGGATTGTTCTTAATCTAGTCTGCATTGGATTGTTTAAAAAAAAGTGTTAATATTGCACAGTGTTAATACTATAGAAATCATTCTGCATTGGCTTCAGTATCATATGCGAGAGAATTAGTCTAAGTGCTTGGATGACTCATTAATCAGTCTCCTGCTAGGCTCCTTGTCTCCTAGTACAGAAACCACAAGGGGTGAGCTGGGCAGAAAGGTGAGCACAGATGGAATTCATAGTACAATAAGTGCAGTTACTGAAACCCCGAGATTCACACATGGCATTTGTGATGAGGACACAGCTGATGCCTGGGTGAGAACCGTGCACTCTGCATGCAAGTCTGCTGCCCCTCTGCCTGCAGATGGCAGGTGATGCAGTTGGGTATTCATGCATGCTCATGGGAAACCTGTGTGAACAATTTTTTTAAAAAGTACGTTAAAGGCTTTGCTTTTTAAGTGTTTGCATATTCCGGGCAGAAAACTGCTCCAGAGGCTTGGCTTTCCTTTAGGGCTCTGCCCTTCCTTTGCTGAAAATCCCAGTGGTGTGCAGTAGGTAGCTCAGCAGAGAAGAAGGTGCTGCATGAAATAATCATCAAGATATAAAACTTAGAGTGAGGATAAGCCAAGAATGAACAAAGCAACCTTCAGAAGTTCCCAGGAGTCTATGTAACAGTCCTGAGGAGGGTGAGCAGCCTCAGCAGTTTGGCAGCAGGCACCTCTGTTTTTCTCAAGAGTCAGGCTGCTTTAGGACTCAGCTATCAGGTAATATCAGTGTAAATCTGCATGAGTATGCCCTGAAGGATGTTCTCTCTCTCTGTTCAACAGGATGGCCTCCTTTGCAAACACTGTTTTTCATAACATAGTCTGTATATAAATAAATCATTATAATTAGAGAGGTACACAGATTTTCCTCTCCATCTCAGAAAAACAAATTTTCAGCACAGCTTGCTGTGGGAGTGAAAAGATCCTTTATTTCCTAGTCTGTGATAATCCCTGGATTTGCCAGGTTTCTCTCAAATGTGTAGTTTAGGTTAGGCATTCCTTAGCAAAATGCCCCAGTGGTAGATGAACAACACCCCCACAAACAATGTCTGTCTGTGGACACTTGCACAACCTGATGGAGAGCTAGTAAAACATTTCCATGCCTTTGAAATTTAGTAAGCAATTATGGATAAGTTTTGGCATGTGTCTGGAGATGGGATACAGATCTTGTGCCTTCTTTGAAATGTTGTTCCAAATTGTTTAGAAATGCTAAGTGTTGATTTAAAAAAAAAAAAAAAAAAATGGAAACCAGGAAGCCAGCTGTCTGGAAAGCTTTCAGAGAAGTGCAGGTATGCTACACCATCCTTAGGCTCTTTCTAGAGCTGCAGAGTTTAGCATGCATTTGTCCATAAAAGGATGAAGTTGAATACTTGAGAATCACACAGTTACTTCAAACCACTTCTGTTAAGGCTGCCACTAGTGGAAGAAATTATCTGAAGTGGTGCTTTCCATCTGTCACTTTATTCTGTTTTGTTTATATAGGTGTGTCTCTACTGGATCGGGTCAAGGTCCACAGGATTCAGTCTGTGACCAGGGAAAAGTGCCCAGGAAATATAACATTAGAACAGGGTAGGCACATAGTGCATTCCTAGAATACTACTAATCTCTAGCAATTTGGGGTCCAGCACTTTCTTAAGTTACAAAAAAATCTTTGTTTGTTTCAATAGCCTTTGGTGGACAAATACATGTCCAATACATGGTTTTTAAATATGGGTGACTTATTAATGGAAGTTTATTTTCTCTCACACCAGTAAAAATTCATAGAATATGCTGAGTTGGAAGGGACCCACAAGAATCATCGAGTCCAACTCCTGACCCTGCACAGAACACTCCAATAATCACACCATGTGAGTGGTGGCCTGAGAGTGTTGTCCAAAGGCCTCTTGGACTCTGCCAGGCGTGGTGCTGTGACCACTTCCCTGGGGAGCCTGTTCCAGTGCCCAACCACAGTCTGGGTGAAGAACCTTTTCTCTAACATCCAAATTAAACCTCCCCTAACACAGCTTCAGGCCATTCCCTCGGGTCCTGTCACTGGTCACCACAGAGAAGAGATCAGTGCCTGTCCCTGCTCTTCCCCTCACAAGGAAGTTGTAACTGCAATGAGGTTTCCCCTCAGTCTCCTCCAGGCTGAACAGACCAAGTGCCTCAGCCGCTCCTCACACAGCTTCTCCTCCAGACCCTTCACCACCCCCATGGCCCTCCTTTGGGCACTCTCCAGTAGCTTTATATCTCTCTTATCCTGTGGCACCCAAAACTGCCCCCAGCACTGGAGGTGAGGCCGCCCCAGTGCAGAGCAGAGCAGGAAAATCCCCTCCCTTGCCCGGCTGGCGATGCTGTGCCTGATGCCCCCCAGGACAGGGTTGGCCCTCCTGGCTTCCAGGGCACTGTTGACTCGGGTTCAACTTGCCATCGACCAGGACCCACTGGTCTGTTGCCACAGGGCTGCTCTCCCAGCCTTTTGCATCTTGGTCTTTCTGTACATCCAGGCTTGCCCTGTCCCAGGTGCTAGATGTGGCACTTGTCTTTATCATGAACTTCATGTGGTTGGTGATTGCCCAGTCCTGCAGTTTGCCTATGTCTCTCTGCAGGGCCCCTCTACCTTCAACAGCTGTTCCCAGTTTAGCATTGTCAGCAAACTTGCTTAGTATTCCTTTGAGTTCTGTATCCAAGTCATTAATGAAGTTGTTGAAGAGCACTGGCCCTAAGACAGAGCCTGTGGACCCCCACTAGTGACAGGTCACCAGCCTGATGCCACCCCATTCACTGTAACCCTTTGTGCTCAGCTCATCAGCCAGCTGCTTACCCATCACATGATGNTGTGGTTGGTGATTGCCCAGTCCTGCAGTTTGCCTATGTCTCTCTGCAGGGCCCCTCTACCTTCAACAGCTGTTCCCAGTTTAGCATTGTCAGCAAACTTGCTTAGTATTCCTTTGAGTTCTGTATCCAAGTCATTAATGAAGTTGTTGAAGAGCACTGGCCCTAAGACAGAGCCTGTGGACCCCCACTAGTGACAGGTCACCAGCCTGATGCCACCCCATTCACTGTAACCCTTTGTGCTCAGCTCATCAGCCAGCTGCTTACCCATCACATGATGTATCCAGAAGGATCCTGTGAGAGACAGTATCAAAAACTTTACTGAAATCCAAAGGTTTTACATCACTCATCTTCCCTTCATCAGCTATGTGGATTACCCTGTCATAAAAGAAAAATAAGTTTGACAAGTGGGATTTTTCCCTCATGAACATGTTTCAGTTGTGACCAATGAATGTGTTGTCCTTCAGATGTTTTTCAATACCTCACAGAGTAATCTCCAAAATTTTGTCAGTCACTGAAGTGAGACTGTGACAGGCCTGTAGTTTCCAGGCTCATCCTTCTTGCCCTTCCTGGAAACTGGGACAATGTTAGCAGCTGCCAGTCAATTGGGGTCTTTCCAGATTCCCAAGACCATGCAAAAATTAGAGAGGCTTTGTAGTTGACATCAACCAGCTCTTTAAATATTCTCAGATGAATCCCATTGGGCCCCATAGATGTACAGAAATCCAGCTGGAGCAGCAGATCTTGCAGAAGTTCGTGTCTCTGTGAAGTGATCATCCTCATGCTGTAACAGGCCAATGTTACTTCTGCACTACCTTTTGCTATTAATGTATTTTTAAAAACTTTTTATCATCCCCGAAAGTACTGGCCAGCTTCAACTCCAATTGAACTTTGGCCACACAAATTTTCTCCCTAGAGTGGCAAGCAGCATCTTTGCATCTCAAATCATAAATAAAAAAAATACTGAAATGCAAATTAGAGAATACTTAAAATGTGGTGTGGGGGAGTATATTGATAATGTACATTATTTCTCCTTCCTGCCCAATCTTGTTTTGATGGCTCAATACTAAGAAAAATACTTGGTTTTCCTTGTTGCTGTTGAAGACTTCTTGTTAAACTGTAAAAATATGATTGTGGAACTTCTAGATATATGTCTTTTGTCTTCCATTTTGAAGTATTTTGAGTATTTCTAGCACTGCGTGAGGAGGAGGGTGGCAGGTATCAAGGAGATCCTGTTCTGCTTGTGCATACAATAGCAGAGATTAGGGATTTTACATATTTAACAAAGACTTGCTTGTTTTTTCATAGCATTTGGTAGTCATTGTTTTAGTGTGAGAGAGGAGGAAACTCTCTGACAGTGAAATTCCTCTCCCTTCTTGCAGCTCAGGTTGGGTTTCTTAATTGCCATATCATCAGCAGCATCACCACTCATCAGCTCTGCCTGCAGATGGTGAGACCTGAGTTGCCAATCTGGTGAGCTGGCCAAGGAGTTGCCAAATCCTCCTCCCTCCCAAACCAAAAGATTGTTTCCTTCCCACCAGCTTTATGACTGATCAAATTTCAGTAGGACTTATTTGCAGGGAAAAGTGTCACTGAGGAGTCTGCTTGGTACTAGGTGACCTGAGTACTGTCCCTTCAGGTTGTGACCGCTGATGGGCTGTGGCTAGGCTGGACCTAGGTACAGTGGGGTGGAGATGCAGGTAAAGGTAAAGTCTCCTAAGTTCATGGTACCAGCGGACCACTGTGACTTTGAGAGAGACTGTAACAGATAACCACCATGGCCCCTGCAGCTGGCACAGCCAGTGGTGACTGCTTTCAGGAGGCTACTGCAGTCATCTTACTTACCATGGTGTCTTTGACTGGGTCATTACCCTCCTCCCCCTCTTACTTTTTGCTAAGTGCACAAAGGTGAGGATTTATTTTTGGATAAAGGCTGAACTGTAGGTAATGGATCTATGCAGTTTCAGACAAAGCTTTGCTGTTGCTGAAGGACAGCAAAAGGGTAGGAAGAAGTGACTGGTTCTTTGTTCACACATAGCAAGTTGTAGTCTTGTGGTCACAAAGGTGGCAGGATTTACCAGGCAGCTATCTGTGCCGTGGACTAGTTTACTTTTCTCTGCAGTGCAATCCACACCCCTGGGAGCAGACTCTATCCTATTACCAAGCAAAAAAGCTTTGTAATTGCACTCGAAAAAAAGGTGCCAGACTGGGGCACGTCCACTGACTGCTGATCTTACCTCTCTGAGCTGTTCAGCAGTGCAGGTGAGCTAAGTGGCACAGAAAGCAACCGCTTTCCATGGCTTACGCACTCCATGGGATCCTCTCCAATGATTTTTAAGGGACAACAGAGAAACCCTCTAATATCTGATGAAAGTACAGAGTCTTCTTCAGACTGTGCCAGTTAGTTAGCAAAGAATTTGTTCTTTTAAGAAGCTTTAGACTCCACACCTGTATGATTTTTGTAAACTGGTGGAACTTATTTCTTTATAACAAAATTGAAAGAACTTTCCATTGTTTTCTGGGATGCTGTTAAGAGAGTGAATGTCACTGGGTCATTGCTCTCAAGGTCTCCAGTCCCAAAGTGGAAAGTAAACTCATGCAGAAGACTTGCTCTAAGGAGAGCCATTCTTTCACAGAAGGAAAACCACTCTGATCTCACAGGGCTACTGAGCAAAGTAACTGTGTTATTGTCCTGCTTGAGAGCCATGGGTAAGGAGGCTTATTTAGACAGCAGATCTTCTGGTATAATTTTTTTTGTGGCTAATTCAGCGCATAGTAAAAATCGCAAGTGAGCAGGCTGCTGATCTAAGGTTTTTTTGCACTATTACCGGTAGTTTTTTTCAGATGCCATACTAGAGGAGGGCATTAATTTGTGCACGAACATTTCTGCTTTTCATATAGAAAAACTCAAAATGCTAAAAACTAGATGCATCCAGGGTCCTGCAAAGGCATTACTTTACCCCAAGTGAAGTGAAAGCATCATGGATTATCAACGTCATGTAATTTGGGCATATAATCCAAGAGGCAGGTTTCATCATTCTCCTCACCAACTTTATGAGTTGGTGGAGAAAGCAGGCAGGCTGCTGCAGTGGATAACTTGGAGCAGTCACTAAGTTTTGACCCCAGCTCTTGGGAGGAGCTCCATCTCTTCCCCTCCTGGACAGAGGAAGACCTCCATGCTTAATATTAAAGGAGGAGCTAAATGTTAGAGACATGAAAACTCCTTGGTTAGGAAACAACCCATACTTAACAACATGCATCTTTTTTGGGTGCTAGACAGTGATGCCTGAAAGAGCCAGACTCAATGACTAGTTGCCAATGTGGTTTCCTTACTCCTCTTGCTGACCAGAAAGGTGGCTAAGTAGCCAGTGTGGACGCCTCAGCATCCCCTGATGACCTGCTCGGGCAGGGTGTAGAGCACCAAGTGACCAGGGCCATGTCCCATGTTCCTGCCTTGCCCTCAGCAGGTAGGTGGGCAGAAATTGACCCAAGGTGCCGCTGGCTGCCTTAACCTGCTCCTTCCTGTCCTCTGTGCCCTCGGCAGCAGTGGCTCACAAGCCATTGCAGGAAGCGGCAGAGCTGTAACCCTTGTCCTGTGCAGTTTGCTTTTGACAGCTATGACAGCCAGCAGGGCTTTGGCTTCAGGTGTAGTGTAATGATTAGTGTAACACGCAAATAATAATTTTGTTGTAACCTCTGCCATCCTCTCAGGGTGAGGCTGTGTGTTTTACCCGTGGGCTGACAGTTGCTGGATGCATTTCGTTAGGTTCCCAGACACACCCTGGTTTCTGTATAATTGATGTGCTTATTAAAAAGGGAACAGAAAAACCCCTTCTGTTCCCAATACCTGATTTAATAATAAACTCTCATTTCTGTCTGTGAGCAAGTCTTTTTTCGCAATGCTGATCTCACACCTTTGGCTATTATGGTCTGCAGTTACGAAAGTAGAAGATAATATTTGTTGGCCATTGAAAATACAGGAGAAGAGTCTTGCAATTTTTATCTTTTTGCTGCTTTGTATGGGAGAAACACGCTGAAAATCTGCTCCCATGAAACTAGCAGTTTCTTCTTTTTTTAAAAAAACAACAACTCAGCTTCTTGCACTAGATGGCAGTGTGGATAGTTCAATGGGAAACTTGCTCTATTTAGAAAAATCATAAGATTGATGATAGAAAGTATTCAGCATAAAAAAAAATCACTTTCTAGTGAGGGCAAAATCACTTTTCATTGCTTGTCCACCACATATTTGTGCTGGGGAAAAATGTGTATTCCAGATCTGAAAAGCCTGTGTAGGAGGTGCCAATTTTCAGAGTTGCAAATTATTGCATTTTTCTCCTTTTCATTTCCTCCTCTTACATCTCAGAAGAGCTGAGGCCCTTCAGGGCTGAGTGTTCATCTACACACTTGTAAAGATGTGTTGCTGCTGTCCTGCAGACATAAGCCTGAGGAGGATTCTGCTGAATGAAGAGGGACAATTGCTAAATAATGAGAAGTATGCTGAAATTATTGACTATGACTACACATTACTGGTCAAGGGTTTGCAGTGGATGAATAGGTATATCAAGCTGCAGATATCTTGAAGAAATTTTATTAAATCATCAAAATTAATCCATAATTAAGAAATATATGGCATCCTTCTATACAGGTGAAATATTAAGCACAGTAGATAAACTTAGTTAAATCAGGATGCTTGTCCCACACCTGAGTGCCAATGTGAGAGTAAAATCCTGGTGAGCACTGGCCATCTTTTACTGAAATTCAGTAGTGCTGCTTTCCATTGAAAGAAATTGAAGGGCAGACCTGAACTTGGTATCTGAAGTTCTCCTCCGACTAGATGGTCGTGAACTTGTTGGATGCTGGGAAAAATAATGGTCACTGTTCTGAGCCATTTATGCCAAGGCATGGGTCTCTGAGATGGTGGGGTTTGTGGTCCCACATGTCCTCTTTAGCAAGACCTGTTTACCAGAAGAGAGAAGGGATTTCACCTGGAAAGAAGGTCTAGATAATCAGTGACAAATCCACTTGCATTTATTTTGAGTTAGGCAAAAAAGTTGCTATCAGGTGTAAGAAACTGCTTCTACTCAACTTATCTCTTAGGTATTATTAGAAAAAGTGCTATGCAGGTACCTCTGCAGAAAACTTAGATTTGTTTTAGATGTGTAAAAGTGTACTTTCACCAAGTGTTTTGTGGTGTGTCCTTTAGCTCTCATACATAATGCAAATAAGAAATTAAGATTAGTGATTTGAGACCGATTATCAGAAAGGTTTTAGGGTAAAGCTAATTATGTTGCTAGGGGAGAGAATTATGAAACTTTTAATTGCAAATAGGTATCCAATACCCAGATGCTCTTACACTAAAGTGACAGCATCTTTCCATGGCTTGTGCTATCTGTATGAGATAAAGTATAAAAGATAAAATAATAATCATAAAAACCCCCCAGAAAATCAACGGTCGGAATAAATTGTGGTTTGCGGACTATCAAACCTGCAATCTATTAATTAACACATGTAATGTTACGTGTGTCTATATAACAAAACCTTTCAAATAAAAATGCACCTTGTTTTTGTAAAAATACTGAGAAGAGAGCAAGCAGGTTTGGGAAAAAGAAAATAATTTAATTTATGTTCTTAATGTATTTAATATAAAATATATTTTATTGGTTAAAAGATATTAAATATATTTAAATATTTTAAATATATTTAATACAAGCATGTTTTAATCCTTAAGGTCAGTTAACTAGAAATAAAATGGTCAGACTGTGGAGCTTAACAAGCTTAATTTTTGTATTTGCAGGGTCCATATTCTTTCCTTGTCTTGTTCAGATGTCTGCTAGTTAACATACTGCATTATTTCTTAATATAAATACAACTCACAGTTTGTCCACAAATGTGTGCTATTGGAATAAGTAATTATTCTCTATTGTCCATTGCTCTTTGCCCATTGCTTGTTAAGCTTTTTAATATAAAGTTTCTTAGGCAGAAATTGCTCTGTGGTATAGAAAATTAGATACTCAGATGCAAATTACGTTCCTTTCAACCGAAGAGAACAAACTGAGTGACATTTACTTGCCCTCTCTAAATGACTGTAAGGGGCACTGCTGAGGATTGGTCTGCATTTCAGTGCCTTGAATGAAAATTTGCAAAATGCTGGTGCTCTCTCACAGCTGTGTCCTCCTAGACAGTGATTTAAAGTATATTTGTGGGAAGACATGGCGGGCAAAGAAGGAGCCCAGATGTTATAAAGGAATTTCTTATGCAATTGCTCTGCTTTGCATTAGTAGCAAAGCTAGAGGACTGTGTAAAACAATTACTGCTTGGACATGAAACTCTGATCTTGCTGCTCCAGGGAATCTTTGTGGTTGCAAAAGGGTCCTCTTCTAAGTACAAGAGAACTTAGACAAAGATTAGGCTCGTGCTGAAGAAGCACTTCTCACCTAAGCAGAGCTTGTGACTGCAGCCTCAGCTAACCTTTCTGACAATCCTGCAGGCTGCTGGGCAGAGAGTTGGTACTAGTCTGTGGTTCTGCTGGTACCTGCTTGATTTTTCACCCCTGCTTTAGCTCCCCTCTTAAATGTGTCTCTGCCACAATTCACAGCCATGCTGAAAGTTGCCATCCTTCATTCTACTAATAAAACTGGACTTCCAGCCATTAAAAAAATGTCACTTTTTGCTTAACTGTTGAACTAATTGATGCTGTGATTTAAACAAGGGTACAGTTCATTCAGCTGTCATCATGAGAAGATACAGAGTTATTTGTTTTAAACATCTAGGATTTTGCTTAAATACAGAACAAACCAATCTCTAGCCTTATCTTGTTTTGAGATAGATAAAGAGGTTAGTGCCGCAACATATTATGTGGTCAGATTAGTGTACATATATCTAAGTGTCCAGATGTCCTTCTAAAATGAATAAGCAGTGGCAAGTTTCAGAGCGAAAGTAAGGGAAGATATTCTGGGTAAAGAGAATGCAGCTGGTTTGGTACATAAACTGCACAACATGTCCAAGTTTAAAAAAAAAAAAATGGAGAAAAGATGCTTCAGTTTTCACCTCATATAAACCATCCGTTTTCTCTGCCTGTCTTGTATTTGAAAATAATTACAAAACTAATATGTATTACTTTTTCTCCTCTCCTGTTTCTAGCAAAAACAAATAAATAAAAATACACATCCTTTCTGGTCTGTTTCTCTTTCACGATCTCCTCTACCAGTACATTATATTTGCTCTGTATCCAGGATAGCAGAGTATTTCTGCATGACCATTTCCCCAAGGGTGCTTATTAAGAATTACTGCTCTTTATTTCACACTGTGGTACTAAACAAACAAACAAATAGAAAACTCAACCCCTCCTTCCAGCTGGGAGTTACAGATGACCTTAAAAGTGAGTAGCAGTGCCAATGAAAAGACTGTGGTCTACCAAAGTTAAATGGAAATGCATACATGTTATAATATAAAAGTTACAGAAAATTGGGTAATAACTGGTTTATATAATACTGTAACCACTGGGCTGAATGTGCTTGAAGTCAAGTGTATTTCTGTGAGTAAGAGAAGAGGAATTTGTTGACAGGAACAATTGTTAAATGTCAGTGCCTTCATAACGGCAAAAGGAAGCTTGATTTGTGCAGCTGTGTCTTGCTGATAGGACATCAGAAGTGAAGCCTCTGTAGGGAAAGATTGGGTTGTTGCAAAGAAAACTCTGCCCAGTACTCTCGGCACAGTTTTTTAGAAAATTGTCTTGATTAAATACTGGTTGAATTAGTTTGAACTGAGAGGAACATACAGTTTCCCGAAGAAGTAGACATAATGCAGGGAAATGAGATTTGTAGTCCTTTTGTCTGTTGATTATTCACCGTTTGTCAGTAAATAAGATTGGTATTACTGCCACTGGCCTTAGCCAGTTCTGCCCTCAATAGTTGAAGTTGTGCTGAAAAACTTGTATTTTACAGATAGAGCAAAAAATAGATATACCTTCTTATTTTATGTATTGAGTCTTGGACTACTTAATGGAAAATGGTCACACTTTGCAAAATAGAGGCATCTGCAGCTGAAATGCTTTGGCCAGAGAGGTTGGCCAAGCTTAGGAAGCAAGTAACAGAGTTTACAACTTTGACTTCTCCATCTGGGAGAAATTTTATCTGAAAATTCTGGTTTCACTTAATGAAGTTCAATCATTCAGTCAATTTTTGGGCAATTAAACCATTTTCAGAGTGGGTTACACAGCAAGAAACAGACCCATATGTATGGGGTCAGCTACACTCTTCACGTGGGAGCTCACAGCAACTGCTCTGAACCTGGGCTCAACTCTGCTGTGAATTTACTGAAATGGCTGCTTATCAGTTGGCATGGGTCACTGCTTTCACATTTTTACGCTAATGCCTGGGAAAGTTGGGTGTTTGTGCATCCTGTGCTTGCCTATTGTTAATACTCCATCTGACATTCTGCAAAATAGGGGGGAATAATAATACCTTGTCCTTGCTCTTAGCTTTCAGTTTATCAGCTCCCAGTATCCTCTGGAATAAAACTAAAGGAAATGGCTGGGCTGCAGAACTGGGCTGGAGGGCAGGATGGGGCAGCCCAGGCTTTGGTTTGGGGAATATGCAAATGCACGCTGCCTTTAGCAGGTCCCAGCACTGCAGGCTGGTCTGGGAAATAAATTACTCAATTACTAAACTGGCAGTGTCTCTTTGTGGGTGTTTTTGCTGCTGTTTTCACTCCCTGAATGGGCCTGCAGTGGGATCTGAACCATCTTGCAGGAGCAAAGGCAAGGCACTGCAAGCTAGTAGTGGCGCAGACCACAAGCTGTGTGGGAGCAGCCATCATCGCCTGTGAAACTTGCTCCCCTGCATCTTGGGAGGCTTACAGATCTTGGTATTTGGATCAAAATTCAGAGGCTTTTAGGAGTGTTAAAGTCTTAACATGTTACTAGTGTAACTGCTTGAGTGGATTCCTGCCTTTTGAAAATCAAACAGGGTCCTCACTATTTCATTAAATCTTGCCGTTGTTAGCTGACTAGTCTCCATATTCGCATAGAAGATGTTCCTGGCAAAAACAGCATATCTTTTGGCTTGCAACACATCTCCCTATCCTGTTTTGCTTTGAATTGCATTGGTTGGGAATATTAGGCAGTCTGCTGCAGCACCTGCGGTATGGGGGCAGGAGCTACAGTCCTGCCAAGAGCAGAGGTATTTCCCTGTTTACACCTGTATAGAGACTCAGAAATTTTCTGACAAAAGTTTGCTAAAACTAGCACAAGGCTGCCACAAGTCATTGTGATGCATTTTGATTTTGTAATATACATAAGTAACAGTCATTTAATCAACAGATCTGGCAAGATCAAGAACAGGACTGATTAGGACATAAAGAACAGACAATAAATAAATAAAATTAATAAATAATCTCATCTGGGATTAGAGGTTGGTGTGAGAGAGTTGGCAGGAAATAATTAAAACACGTTCACTGGGAGATTAGTTTATCTTTTATTCCTGTTATTTATTCCTCCTACTTTTCACTAATGCAAATTTCCGCCCATGCTGTAACTATGAGCTGGTGCAAAACACAGCTGGCCCTGAGGGATAGTAAGAAGCATGATGTTTATTCCCCCCCACTCCCTTTAGTGGTTGCTCTGTAGAGGCATGCAATGCTATGCCCACTGATGATTTTAGCAAATTTGGGAATAAACTGTGTAGGTTCCACCTGATTGGGAGCAGAAACCACATGCCTTGATACCAAAGCTGAAAATAAAAAAAGTAATTGCTTCATAGTGTTGCACAAATAGGTTGTAAGTGTTGTGGTTTGAATGTTAAAAGTGAATTTTTACTGTCCTTAATCACTGTTTGGATGCTGAAGAGGGCAGCATGGTAGGTTTTTTAATGAGGTCATTTTCTGGAACTGTGAAACTTTGTTTAAAAAGAAAAAAGTTAATTTTTGTTGAAAATGTGATTGCCATTGGGATGCGTTGGAATAACTTTTGTTCTTGTGGAAACCATCTTTGGTTCTGAAATAATCTGTGTGGGTATTCCGAAATCTCACTCTGAGGTGCTATTTTTCTTTGGGGTCAGGTTCTTCCAAGTTCCTTTAATACACAGATAAAGCTGTGCAGCTGCCACTCGGTGATATACCATGCAGGATTGCAGCTGCATTGTGGAGAGCGTGTCCCACTTTTGGAGAGAGGATGGCGTTCAGTAGCCCAACTGGCATTTGTTGAGATGAGCTCTGTTCAGTAGCAGCAGTTCATATTGGCAAGACCAGCACTGCTTCTCATTGCTGCAGGGAAAAGAGCTCAAGAATCTGCCATCCTTATTGAGACTGATAATGAGGATGAGCACAGTGGCTTGTGGAACATGCTACAGTACTTTGCTCTGCATGATGAATGGATGGGACTAAAAATGTTTCTGAAGGACTGTCCAAGTATCTTCATGCTGTTTGTTGTCTGTGATTTTATTGTGTCCTCCCTTCAGAAACGGGCAAATGGAGTAATGTCTAATTTCTAAGTAACTAGAAAGCTCAGCCTGCAATAGTTATTTTTCTGGAACTAATGCCTTTAAAGTTGTTCACAGGTAGAAATTAATTATGTCTTTAGACAGCAGTTGTCTCTTTCCATCATGAGTCAACTCTAACTTGCAGTATTTATCAACACTTTTTAATAAGATTTAAATTTATATTTACAGATAATATTCATATGCATAGAGTAGCAGTGATTCCTTAAGGTTTTTTTAATATGTGTTATCATCATTGTTGCTTTGAATGCTATTTTGTTATTGCAGCAATGTAAATACACATTAATCTCATGGCTTCTGGGAGGGGCTGGCTGGTGTCTTCACAGGTCTAGAGAGTGTAGGGAGTGATTTCTGCTGTTCTGTCCCACCTTGCCTCAACAACCTGTGTGCTGCTGAGAATGAACAAAATGTTCTTTCCACAGTTGCATTCCTTCTGCCGCTGTTCACTGCTGCCAAGTCAATAAAACGAAAGTGGAATTTTTTAAAGCTGCCTTTTTTTTCTTTTTTTTCTTTTTTTTTTTCCTTTTTTTTTTTTTAACCTTTAATGCTTTTTGCTTTCTGAGCAACGAGCTGCTGACGCCAAATGTTATACCTGTTCAGGTTTTGACTTCCCACATACTTTCTAATTGGCACTTTTGTGAATGTTTGTTTCTGCAGCTTTTTTTGAGCATAGCAGCTGCGTGTAAAATCTTTCAGGAGGGGAGGAGATGGAGTGGTGTTCACACAGACAGCTGTGTTTATTTCCGTATGAGCTAAAAACTGCCCAGCTCCAAAATACACAGCCATACAGGGAGCACCACCAGAGCAACCGTAGGTCACCTTATATATGGAGTCAGGGTTTATGTGCCTGTCCTGCAGCAAGGCCAGCTGCCTCAAGCTCTCAGCAGAGAGAGGTAAACACCATGAAGAGCAGTGCATTTGTGGGTGTCACTGAGCTGATACAGAGATGATGGTGGGAGGCACCTTGAAAACCTTGATTCATCTCTATAGCTCTTGTGTGAGAGGCCAACTCCTACTTGAGACAAAAATCCCATTAGTTATGGACCAAGAAATCTTACTGTTAAACACTGATGCTAAGAAATTTGTTTCAGCTGTTTTTTATGCTACTCCTTTCCCTGCAGCTGGGAGTGGACTAGATCACAGAGAGGGATGTTCACATATCTTGCAGCTCTGGTAGTCCCTGCTGTAATTTCTGTAATTTGATTATCAGCAGTTCTCCAAGTAAGCTTTGAAAGTCCTTTGCTGCTTCTGCAAGTCCTGCAACAAGCTCCTGAAGGAAAATGAAGGACAAATACCACTGAAAATCTGCAGTCTACTTTTTGTGCTGCAGTGTCCACCACTAAGTTAACCCTTCCTATTTCTATCACAGTTTTTCAAGAAGGTACTCTTGTATCTGAGTTATAATACAATTAAATAACCCTGATTTTGTTATGTTACTCTGCAGTATGCTAAGCCCCCATGTATTTATTTACAAAAATTAAAAAAAAAAAAAAAAAGCTACCCACCACAAATTTTGGCAGCAATCATAGTTACCTAGTTATTATTCTAAAGCAACTGTTGATGTTGATGTGTGATTTATACACCAAAAAACAAACATCACAATTCTCTTAAAATCAGCTGAGAGTTGGTTCTAGTTAAGCAAACAGATGCATGCAAAGGTTTGAGGTCATACGCTGCAGCTACAAGATTTCAGTTAAGGATAACATTTGCAATCATCTACTTCTTTATTCACTCTCAGCTGCAAGTACAGTTCACAGTGTAGAAGTTGGTGTGACTTGGCACATCAGTTTGTGAGGTGCATGTTGCCCAGTAACAATGACTTATTGACCAAATATTAGACCTATCCACGTTTAATTTTTGCTTTCCTAATTTTAGTGGGAGTGAAGACAATGTAAACTGAAGAAGTTTCCATAGGAGTTTTGTTAAGTGCCATTTAGCTATCTTCAAATTGGCCCTTTAAGAACATGCCTTACTTGACAGTTGCTGATGAAAATAGTGCTTGTCTACGTGCCCTCAAAGGCTCATGTGCCTGAGCTATCATGTGATGAATTTAGCTATATTTATAAGGAAACTAATGCTGGTTTTCACCCTTTAAGAACTTTATTTCGATGTGTGACCTAGCTAGTATTTTCTTTCTTGGAAAGGTCCTGTTTTTGTAGCAACTGTTGTTCAGTGTGATGGCGGCAGGTAAGAAGCATACCAATGTCCTCAGATAACTCAAAACAACTTTCATCTGGGTTTGTATTTCTTCTCCCAATTATGAATAATTAATTCTGTGCTAAAATAATTGATATATACGAAAAATAAAGCGTTTGAATTGTAATACTCTGTTACATACATATAGTCTGCTTCTTAAATAATATTTTTAAAATAATAATTCACACAGTGTTCATTTCACTTCTTAAGGTGTGTCTTCTGCAAGCTTAGCATTGTTTCCTGATGTTTCTTCTCTTTTCTCTTTACATTTTTCTGGTGAAGCAGATACACTGTGTTGGAAATATTGTCCTGTTTACAAGAAGTATTTTGTACTACCAATTCTGTCCTGGTAGAGGTAAACTGTAGCAGGTTTTGTGTACTTGTTTAGCCTTTGAAAATCAGATCACGTTTTTCTCAACAAGGTATTTCCCCAGCTTAAATGATTGCAGAGAGCTTCTCACCTTGATGGCATCCTTCCTTCCTGAAAGAGGGACTGCTTTTTTCAATAGGGAAATACAGAATATTTCTAAATAGTGTGCAATCTAATATCTTAAATCTGTTATTTACCTTATTGCTTAATGGCAAAGGAATATACCCTTTGTATAAGTATGTATATGTGATGGCATTTAGATGTAGGGAACGGAAAATGAACTGTTTACCTAATGAAAATTTTGCCTGCTTACATGTTTTCAGCTTTTGAAACTTCACTGCAGGCTAACATGCAGCTTTCGTTTTGTTCATTTTCTTGGCAACATTTTGATACTGGATGTACATTGTTAGAAACAAAGGGCAAAACATGGATTAGTAATTAGCAATACATATGTCCACAGACGTTCAGTTGTAACCTCTGTGCTTGCTTTTGCTATTGTATTGAGGAGAAGGAAAAAAAAAGGCCATTCAGGACAGCAGAGAAGAGCAAAAAGTAAAAGCTAGTATTTCCTCATATGGTGATTAAATAGCTTTAGAAACTTAAGAAATTAAAAGGAGGAGGATGACTTTAATCCTATCATGTGGTGCTGCTTTGTAACGGTTTTGGTTGTCTATTGTCTTCCCTTACAGTAAAAATATAAAGAAGTGTAACAATTCCTGTTGTTTGCTTTTAGGCACTGGACCTGTTGCTCCAAGGAGCGGGAGCAGATAAAAATTAAGGCTGATTAGCCCCAAGTGAGGTGCATAGATCCTTGGTGACAGCAAAAATAAGCAGCTCCTCCAAATAAGTAAGGCAGGAAAAAGGAAATTCAGCCCATCTTAAGAAGAAAGCTAGGGAGAGAACATCTACTTTAAGAGCCCTCTCCTATAAGAACTTTTCTCAAGATTTAAAATCAGTAAAAGATTAGCTGTATTGCCAAAAAGGGTTATTTTTAGATTTTGTAAGGAAATTACAGTGGATGCAGAAGGGACCCTTAAGTTCTGCTCAGACTGAAAAAAACCAGAACCTAAATCTTGAAAATACTCCTTTTTATCTGACTGGGACAGCCCTTGTTCAAATTTAGTTTCTGTCTTTGGATTATGCATTGAATGAGGGAAAAGGGGGCCAGGTATAAATAAATTGTATATTTTCTGTTTTGCAGTTCTTCCAAGAAGATAGATGGATGTGCTTTTAAGCTCTGTATTGATTTGTTCACTGTGGCTGTGTGTTTATCAGAAATCTGTGGGCACTGGGGCTGGGGAGAGCTCAGAGTATGGCTTAGTTTTCTGGGGAATCACCATGTGGAGGGGAATAATCTGAACAAAGAAAGTGCCCCTCTGCTAGGACCTTTGTAGTATGGTTTGAGGGGGGCATTGATAATTGTGCAGCAGCTTATTCTGCTCTCAGGATAATAATCCAAGTGAATATGAAAGCCATTCTTTTGTTACTAAGAACATCTGAATTAGTTTTAGTTTTATTTACACCGCATACTTTCCTGCTTAGGACTTGCTTTCTGTGAAGAAACACATGAATCACATTGAAGATGCATTGTTTCAGTGACAACCCTGCTGTGTTGCTCTTCAGAAGCTTAAGTTCTTGCATCGCTTTTTTACCAGAATTTGGTTTGTTGTGCAAGATGCACTGCCATCTATACGTCTGTTTGCTCATATGGTGACTGATAAAAATATACCTTATTTTGCCATTTCTTTATTAACGTTCTGCTATCTAATAAGAGATCAACTAAAAAGACTAAAGGCAACGTATTTATGGATCTCCCTAGAAAGGTATAGTTTTTGGAGATCATGGTGGACTCAATCCACTGCCTCAGGGTTATAACAGGATGAGTTTTAGATCCATACACCATTTGGGGAATTACAGATTCAATTCTAACTTGACACGTGCTGTAAGAGATAGATGGCCCCTTGTTCATTGATTGTTTCAGCTCATGTCAGCGCTGAGATACAGTTTTGGCTGACAGACAATGTGAATGAAGGCTGAGTTTATTTGGATGTGACTGATAGAAATGAGAGTCAGCACTGCCAGCCTCGATGCTGCACATGCACACACATCCCAGCAGCTTGTCAGCAGCTCTCCTGCCTGGCACCCTGTGGCACAGCAGTGGTGTGCCTCATGCCACTAACCAGATGCAGGGTTTGAGATTAGAATTTTCAGGGGAGAAGCACAAGTCACTGAGTCCTGGCTTCCTAAGGTGAAAAGTTCTTGTGCAGTAAGTTGATCGGCACACTTTTGTCTGCACTGGACTCTCTTGCCACTGTACATCTGTTTGAAAAAGATGGAGAGCATGAGAAGATGCTGTGAATAATTAATACAAGTGTTAGTTCATTCTCTCACTGAGAAGGAGGAAGACAGGTTATATGAACTCTATGCTGATCTAAATTACTTGGATTAAATTACAAAGTCGCAGAGCATTAGGAACAGGTTGTTTTAATGTTGGTTTGACTAGGCTGCAGAGAGGAACATCCCCGGTGAGGGACAAGTGCATTGCCCCAACTTGTGGTCCCCTCCTTTGGGTGGGTAAGTTCCCTGCATGTGTCCACATGTAGCAAAATGGTTTTGGCCTCATGCAGTGCAGGCTGTGTGACACTTGCCTGGCAAGCTGACAAGTCTTTCTCTGTGAGCTGTTGAGCAGGAAGAGTATGGAGATACCCAGCTAGACTGGCTCCACCATGCTCCGCTGAAGCTGCTGCCCGATGGTCTCCAGTTGGTTCATGCCAGCTCCAAATCAAAGTGTTAGCATGGTTTGGTAACTCTGCCTGCTCAGTGCTTAGAGGCCATATGGCAAATGGTGGGGTGGAGGAGCAAAAACCTCTGGCAGGTTTTTGCTGCTGTGATATCCTGCCTCCCTCCTGCCAGAGTGTGCAGGCTTGCAGTCCATAGGCTGTGGTGTGGACATATGGTGGCTTTGGAGGCAGGACAAGGGAAACCTCCTCACCCCTGGAATGAATGTGGAAAGCCTCACAAGAGATGGTTTGTGGCTTAGGGAAGAGTTAAAAAAAATTGCGCATGCTGGCTATTTCTGAGGGATGCTGAGTGATGGAGCAGCCTGGAGGATGTGTGGAGCGTGTTCCCTGGCCATGCTGAATCTGTGGGGTGGTGGTTTCAATAGAGTTGTGGCAAGTAGGGTCCCCTTGTATTTCTGAAGGGCCACTTCAAGCAGCTTGAAGAGAAATGGGCCCACGTTAGTACTGAGGTTGTAGGCCCAGTCTAGCACTTGGAGATGAATGTTAGCACTGTGAGCTATAGGCAGAGTCTAATGGAGAGTGAGACTTTTAAGTCCTCTGTTGTAAACTGGGATAGATGAAAAGCAAGAGCCTGGCCCTTGCAATATTGTCTCCTTGCCCCTGCAATTTTCCACTTTCATTGTGGAAAAAGCCTGTAATTTCTCTGATCATGTAAGATTGATACCACAGTCCACAGTACCCATATTAGTAGTAAAAAAAAGGAAAAGAGATACCAGGATTTGAGTATTATTGTAGGGGAGGAAGCAGCATTTAGGGCTAGATGGGGACAAAGCTTATCTGCTGGAGCTTTCTCAGGTAAAGATACACCTTCAGCTGGAGTCACAGTTGAACAGTTACATGGGCAAATGCTGCTAGGCAAAAGAATTTGTCTTTGAACTTGCCAACTGTCCCATATCGTTGCCCTTTTGTCATAGCAGATTTATGGCTGGTCTGATTATGTATAGCATCTCAGACCTAAAATCAGAAGAAGAGACAGACTGAGATTTGACTGTCTGCCTCTAAATATGTTTCATGCTTGTGCCATTACATATGAAATGTCACTGAAGACTAAATTCTTGAGGTACTTTATAGAAGCGTTAGACTTGTCTATTTATTAGAGTTTGTGCCTTAAAATCCTTGCAGTTTGTCTTAGATGCAAAGTCTAAACAAGATCACAGTCCATTTCATAAGCTGTTTATAAACATCCTTGATTGGTTTGTTCATCTCAGCCTTCAAGGTTGTCTACCTGTAAATTCTCTTTGAATAAGTGAATTAATTTTAAATTATGGGGATCTGCGTATGTGTTTTTTCCAACCGTTGTTCAACTTTTAATGTTTGAAGATAGAGTGGAAGGGATGCTGTGTTTTGTCCCGCCCCACTGAGTGAACGGATGTGACAGGTAGTTTATATACATGCTGTAGAGAAGGGAACTGTTTCTTGTCCCAAACAGAGCAATTCCAGGGTTGTCAGCTCTGGGAGGCCACAGGTATACTGCAGCTGGCATGCATGCATCGTCCCCAACATGCATTCGTTCCTCTCCCAACTTTTTTGGAAGCCTTCTTGTTATTCATGCTGGATTTCAGTCTTTTTCAGAGCAGATAAAGGTTCTGCTCAGCACATGTTTCATTTCCCTCTTGGAGAATGATCAGACCGAACTATTTCAAGCAATGGAAGTCTCATCCCTCCTGCTTTTCCACAAGAAAAATGTGCATAGCCCAGTTGCACCCTTTGGGCTCCCTGTCACAGCAAGCATTACAACCCATAGCAATATCATACTGGCTTGAATTCATGTACTTTTATGTGACTCATTATTCACTGGCATAAATAAAAGGGAGTGTCTTCTACATCATCCATTAGGAATTTCAGGTATAAAAAAAAAGTTGTTTTTTCTACCTTGGATTGCCTTTCTTTTTCTAGTTGATTTTTTTTCTCTAGTAGAAACAGAAATTGGTTTCTGTGTTGCAGCACCACGCAGTCTTCTGAAGGTGGTGGTTTTCTTCTTCCGTAATGTAACATGATGACAATGATGTTGTCAGGAATGATTTCCAAAAGAGATGGATCTGAGAATGCTCAGTGTGGGGGGCCTTGCAGCCCTGTGTGATGGGTGTCATCCAAACATACGTGTCTGTGTTTAGGCTCAGATCACGTGAGCGAAGATCATGCTCGTGCATGTGAGACAAGGGCCACCAAGTCATCAGACTGTAGCCCAGTTCCATATGGACAGGATGTCCTCCTTACTACAAGTGACAAAAGCATGCCAACTGTGATTTACAGAATCCATACCAAGATTGCCTTTTACTAATGAATGGTGATCCTGATAGTAAGAAAATAGCAAGAGCTGCCCCTTCCAGTTGACAGTGAGTCTGCTGGATCTCTGAGAATAGGTATGGTCACCAAAAGTCCACTTGACTGACCTGGTGTCTTTTCGGATACTTGGGAGGGCTGTGTCCAAGCTGTGGCCTGTACTAGGGAAAGCTGCTTGCACTTGCAGGTAAGGTCTGTTTTGTCTTAACTGCTTGACAAGAATTACTGGAACTGAGGTTTTCCTTCCCACGTACTAGCTAGTTGTTACAGCCAAGCTTGGTTACACTAACAAAACTGAATGTACTTTACACCATTTTGTAAGATTGTTCTTGCAGACAACTTTTTAGCAAGATGCTGTTCAGGACCAGGATTTTCCACATGGTGACTATACATGAAAGGGTACAAAAAGGGCAACTAGAATGAGCTGGGGATTGTGTTGCCTGTGAGCTGGGAGAGAAGATTATAGTTTATAAAATCACAAAGGGTGTGAATAAGCTGAATCTGCACTTGATTTTGACCAAGTCCTGCAATGCAAGAATTTGGTGGCAATAAAATTTCTCAAACATCAGTTTAAAATAAGAAAAAAGTATGCAGTGGGTATTGACAGCCTGGGACTTCCTGCCCCATGAGGCAGCAGAAGCAGATGGCAGCAGCAGGGTCAGAAAGAGGCTAGTCAAATTCAAAGGCAATTTATGTGAATATTAAAATGACATACTAAGGACATACCTTTAAATATTCCCAATCCAATAATTGTTGATGCTGGGAGAATACAGAAGCATGGACTCATCATCAGCCACTTGTACTTGCCTTAAATAGTATCTGTTGTTGCTACTATAGAAAACAAGATAGTCTGGACGGATCATTTGTCTGCCTCTACAGAATGCTTATTATGTTTATTTCTGCTGGGTACTATTTTGAAATCCTTTCACTGTTTCTTTTTCCTTTCCCAGCAAGTCAATCAGTGGCTTGTGTAGAATGGCTGATTTCTCTTCTGAATCCTCCAGACGCTACTGGGATAACTCCATGTGGAAGGGAAACTAAAACCCAGCAGCTGATGGTAGACCATTTCTGCTATCAATAGCAAATGTGACAAAGCAATATTTGTAGAAATTCAGAAAATTGCTGGGCTATTTTGAATAGCCAGAAGGATCTTGCAAATATTTTCATATACATCGATTTTCTGTACTGAAAGCTGCCCAGTAAAGCCCTGCTCCTGTGCAGCAGGTAGGTGGCTTGGAAGAGTGAAGCAGAAGCTTTGTAGAAGCTCCACTCAGCAGATGAGAAGACTGTTTTCAAGTATGCCGCAGAAAACCCCTCAGACCCCAACATCACTGAGGGTTATACATTTATTCTCCACTTGCAGCAATAACAAGGTGGGCAGAGAAGCTTAATGCAAGTCTGCTTAAGATAGGGGCCGAGGGGCTGGGGGAGAAGACAACTGAGGGAATCCCTATGAAACTGACTATATTTGTTTCCAACACAGCTTGAGAATTGGAGCCTGACATTGCACTAGCTGGGACTTTGGGGTTCAAAAGCAATGAAGCTTAGAGTTGGGTCTGATTTTTTTTTTCTTTTCTGTTTTTGACAGAAGGGGAAGCATTTGCCCTGGCTAGGAGCACTGACTGTTCTTTTCTTCAGCTTGCTGACTCAGGTCCCAGAGTTTCTGAGCCATCACTCTCTTCTTAACAGAGCTTAGCTCAGCTTTTGCCTGGAGCTCTGCTGTAAAGAAAGACCTTTTTACAGACCAGTGCCATAAATGGAGGGACTGAGGAAGGCAGGCAGGTAAATTCATGCTGACCGTAGCCATATCTTGTTAATTAACTTGCTTGTTGAAAGGATTTACAAGGCTTCTTTTGCTCTCATCATACTGCAGATTCTGCAGAAAAAACCCCATGGCGAGAGGTGACTTCTTTTGGTTGACTGCTTAAATGTTGTCCAAAATAAATTACCTGTCATATTGCATATAGTAAGAATTGTCTCTGTATCTTGTGATGGAGAGACTGAATCATGACTGACTGCTGCCTGAGAGATGCTGCAGGAAACATGGGTCCCAGGGGATTTTTAGTTCTGCATTTTAGGATGGCCTAGCTACTGATTTATTTTGTTCAGTTAGTGAGACTTGAACAGCAACTTGCATAATTTTGCTTGTGATTTGGATGCAACATTAGAAAGACATTTGCTCTAGAAAGTATGCGAATGGGTGAATTGTTACATGATTAAATAATCAAGTGAAATTTAAAATCATTCACAGTTTACCCTTATCTCAAAGTTGATTACTCTGTCTGACCTGAAAAAAAATCTTCATTTGCCTGCATTCTTACTTGTTCTTTAATTCTGAAATAGTATCTATAAAAAAAATGTTTGTCCCTTATAATTGTTGCCTTTCAGTTTATTGGCCATTCGTTTTGATAAACACAAAGATAAGAAGAACACAGCCAAAGTAGAGCTAAGATTGAAAAGAAAGTATCAGGGAGATACAGTCATTATCTCAGGATAGATACCAACCACAGAGCAACTCCCCACATACTTTCTCTTTTGCTGTTGTTGGCAACAGACCTTGCTTCATTTAAATTGCACCTGGCATACTTGGTACATGCAGGTTGCAGACATTCCTGTTTCCTGGTAGAGACGCACAAGTTTGAGAAGTGCTCGCCACTCTAGCTGAGCAGGAGGGATTCCCACTGCCAATTTCTTCTTGCAGCTAGAGAAATTACCATCTATGTTTTTAGGTGGGTTTTGCATGTATCTTGGCTCTTGTTTGCAAATGTTATCAGTGTCTTGCAGAATGAAACTGGGCAAGTTCTACTGCCAGGACGACCCACATGTGAGAGGGAAGTCTCAGATAGAAGTCTTGTTGCACTGATGTATAGCAGGAATGGAGCAGTACCAGTTCTTCTTGAGTATTGCATCTCATGGGTTGACTTGCTCTGTCAAACCCCTCAACCCTAGGCCTATTAAATCACCACTTTGCACTTGCTGGATAGGATTGCAGAGCTGGTTTTTCTCCTGGAACCATCCCCTGACTGAATCCATCTAAACAGTTGGGAGCCGGTACCTTTGAATTCTTCACAGTTCTGACCTACAGTGCTCCCAATTTTAATCCAGATCTTAAACAACGGAATTGTAGTGTCTGAGCCACATTCACCCTGTGAGTGGTTCAAAATACGGTGCAGATCTGGAGCTTGTTTGGAGTGGTTGATGTGACTGTTTGCTCTTAAGAGTCTGCGTGCCATGAGAAAAAAGAAGTTACATACGTATCTATTTAGCCTAAAGCCTCCTTGCCTGGGAAGCCAAAATCTGTCTTCTTGAATCCCACAAGCCAGCGTGTGCCCATCACCATTTCCCACATGTGACCTCAGCCCTGGACAGGAGGACTTTCAGGGTTGCTTTTCTGGGTTAAGAGCTGAGTTATATTTCTTCTCTAATTACTGTGTTGCCAACATGCTGTTCTACAGCTGCTCTTAGACCAAACCTCAACTGCTTTCTATCTTAAGTGTCTCCTGCAAACATCAGACTGAAGTGTGAGCCTGGATTTTCTGCAAGGTCTGTGCCTCTTGAGGCTACTACACTTCTGTAGTTCTCCTGTGTGGATGCCAGAACTGATCTATACGTACTCAGATACTTCTGGTGCTGAAACACTAGAATAGGTGTCCGTGACCTGGCAAGATGCAGCACAAAAGAGGAGCAAGGTTCTTTTCCCTTGTGACTAGGACAGGATTAGGACATAGGTTTTATGTTCTGCCTAAAAAATCACCAGTCTGGAAAAACCTGTAAAAGCTGGGGTGTCATGGACGTTTGTAGAAACTGAGGATCATGTGTGTTTAAGGTTTCTGCTATTGAACCTCAGGGCAGAAGAGAGTTTGAATATCTAATGCAAAACACTTTAAACAGCTGCTTCATTGAGCAATAACTCTTCATATGGCTAGTCTCTGCTTGTTTTGCATTTGCCCTAGGATCTGTAAATCACAGTATTCACAGGCAAGCATGGGTTAAGCATGTAAAAACACATGGGCAAAGAGCTAAAGAGTTGGGAATGGAATATACAAGCTCCTCTACTAATTTTCTTGTGCAAGGTGTCTCTACAGAGAATATGCTGTGCTGTAGAGGAGGCTAAGTTTTCCTCCTCTCAGGATTCTAGCTGGCCTCCGGCATTGTCCTGCGCCTCGCCCACAAGAGAGACTTGTGTCCAAATGCAGCTTTTGGGGTGCGTGCAGCTGGGGAATCACATGTGGCACCATTGTAAAAATGATCCATGTATGTGTTGGTTCAATTTCAGAAATTCTGAGCTAGATCAGATTTTTTTCTGTACTTAAAGAGGTGTTTAATAGGCAAATTGTCAATTCCTGTTACATTTAATTAAAAAAAAAAAAAAAGAAAGGAATCAATTATCAATTCTTCCACTTAGCTAACAAATTATTAGATCCTATGGTTTTTTTCTCTTTTTTTCTTTCTATCTGTTGGACTGAATTTGCTTCCTGAATTATTTAATTAATCCTCGCTTAAGGTCAGAAGCAGCAAGTGAATTTGCTTGAGGTACTCAAGCCTGCATAGCTTTGAAATTAATAGAAGCATACCCACAAGGCAGTTTGTACCAGGTCAATTACATCTCTTCAAGCCACAACAAAATGTAGATCTTAGGCCTTGTTTAGACTTTGAGCGCTGTTTTTATTAACTTTATGTCAATTCTCACCTCAATTGCATTTGTTTCTTGCTATTGGGAAGCTCTCCTCATGTGTGCTTGTGTATGGTGACTAGTGTTTTTAACAGATCTTACTTTTAAATCCATGATGAGGCATGCCACAGTCAGGCCTCTTTTTGTGGTTGACCCACTCATATTTGGGACTGCATTGCACCTAAAGGAGGTGGGTCCCCACCCAGGATCCCCTCCCACCCATCTATCCGTACCCATCCCTGGGTGCATGCTCTCAGGTCTGCCCTTGTACAGTGTATATAATGAAAGCAGGGAAGCATACCTGTTGATAAATGCTACTAAGAAAGCACAGAGCTATGCTGAACAAATTAGGACTGGGTAAATCAATTCAGTTATCTTTACCAGGATGCACTGCTGGTAGACTCTGATGCCCTGCTAAGTGCAGCCTGCCCTGAGACAGTGGCTGTCCTGAGCAACTTCACATGGAGACTGATGATAATTTTCTAATAAGCATTCACTGTGAATCAGTAAAAATTGCCTGTCTTCAGCTTAAAGCATAACTTTATATCCTTATAGCAAGCAGAGATGGGAGTGATGCTTCAAAATATCCCTGTTTGAAAGGAAGTAGTTAATATTTTCCTAAAAGCTCACAGATTGAAAACTTCCGTCCTGGCTTCAAACTCTGCCAGCAACATGTTTTTCTGTTTTCTCTTGCCATGCTTCATTGTTTCAGAAATTTGATAATTATCGTTATGCCTGGAATCTTGTGATAGGCTTCTCTGTATCATGGCCTCTGTTGGATTCCTGCTTTATTTTGCTATTTGTAGCCTTTCACTTACACAATCTTTATGGCAGCTTCACGTCCTGCCCTCCACTGAACAAGAGATGGTAAACGCCAGTGTATATGGCAGGGCTAGGGGAGGAGGAATTGCAATGAAGATCTTTCTGCCTTCTTTGAAAATTTATATCAGGATTGTACTAAAAATGAAGGCATTTGTGCTTGTGCTCCTTGAAGGAGAGAGCAAAGCTGTATTATCTTGTGTGATGGATTAGCTTCTAAAGACAGCCAGCTTCTCTATCAGTCAGTGTATCTCTGATTCAAATTCACACGGTGCCTGCGCTCATTAATTTCTTGATTTTCTTTTACTTTGCTAATCTGCTTAGCTTTTAAATACTTCCCTGCACATACTGTCAGAGCCAAATCAAATATAATTGGAAAAATGTGACTAGTTTGTTGAGGAGTTGTCAGCCAAAGTCAGACAGGGGTCGGCAAAGCAGGGTGTTCTTGATACACCTAAGCTCCACCTATCTGAGTCAACAAAATGAAATGCTGTTTGGGCTGTAGAAAACTTGCAGCAGACTCACAAAGAGGCATCTCTGCAGCCCCAGATGAGTCAGATCTGTTGCTCTGAGGATGAGAGTTGTGGTCAGGCTGCCCCCTGCACCGAAGGTGGGCAGGGAAGGAGGAGCAGGAGCCCTCTTGCAGAGCTAATGAGTCTGGCTTTGCAGAGCCAGCCAGCAGGCAACTAGCCACAGAACTGCTGCTGATTTGGCCTCTGCCTCTCATTTGGCTTCTTCTCAGCAGCCACCCACCCAGGGCGACAGTGACCTTTTTCTGTACCTGCAGCCTGAGCTTCAGGCAAGCGCTGCATATTGGTTCCATCTGCCATGTGTGGGTTGGAAGAAAACCTAACACCAGAGAACCTGTTGCTGCTGGAACTTGCAGTGGAGAGGTATTGTAGTCAGACAAGCACCATTCCTCACAGCATCTGTGCCACCTCTGGTCTCCCCGCCCTGCCAGCTTCCACACAGAAGGTGTCAGTGTCTAGGTTTGTCAGGCAGGGAGATGCCTGCTCTGGCTGCATCTGAGGGTTCTTCTGCCCTCACCTCCCCTGGGAGACATCTGAGTTCAGATATTGCAACTGGTGCCCCGCTTGCTGGTACAGCGCTTCTGTAGGTGCTCTTCACGTAAAAAATCCTCTAACCCTGCCTACGTAAGATGTTGGGTAATATAAAACTTTATACACTTGCCAGCAAATGTGAGGAATCTGCGGTGGTACAGGGGAGTTTAGAGATCAGCTGCAAAAAAGTTGAGGGCAGGCCAGAAAAAACCAAGGCCAATTGCAAATTCAGCTAGTTACATCCTCACTGACGACAGATCTGGAGGTTATCAGAGAACCACAGGTCAGCTTCAGTCACTTGGACACCTTTGGGGTTTGTGATAGCTAAGATGCTGATTTAAGACGAGCATGTTACTGCTGTGCTGAAGTTTGCATTGAAGATGAGACTTTAAACACTCAGAAATGCCTACTGCTTAATGTACTTAACTTCTTAAAACTACATGTTTTTAACTGCTCTTTACTTGTCTGTTCCAGGTTGCATGTCTGGTTGGACTTGATGCATGGCATTTGCATGACACCAAACAGCCTAGCTGTGGATGTGTCACTGAGCAAACATGGCCTACCCAGCAAATACTAACGGCAGTGCTACAGGTAACTAAATGGGAATGATTTCCCCCTTTGGATTATTAATTTAAAAATTCTTACATTGTGCGAGCAAGAAAAGGAAGTAATGGCAGTTTAAATACTGAAAACCAGTTTCCTGGTAGGTCAGAGCCCATCTGTTCCCCCCATCCCCCACCCCAATAATCTTTTAAATATTTAGAGTGTGGAAAGTTGTTTGGGAAGACTTAAGGGCTGGCACTCAGTCATTCAGCATGCAGTGTGCTCTGCTCTCAAGGACCTGCAGGGGCTTACTCTAGACTCTGGGAGGCCTAGGGCTTTGCTGCAGAATCATGTGGCTATTACCCTGTGTCTGTAATTAATTTGCGAGATTAACCAGCTCTTGCGCATCAAATCCCCAGCCCTTCCTGGTCACCCTTACTGGTCAGTCTGATTTTCGTTGCTTGCTTCTCTGTAAAGCATAAAAACATTTCTCAAGTGATATCCTGAAGAGGTGTTCACTCTTTTGGTATTTTTAAGAAGCTCCCAAACTGTCTGTTTTGGTTGGGTGATACTCTGTGAAATTGATTGCTTGGCACATTCAAAGGTTGCTGAGGAGTGCTGGCAGGTCAGGAGGGGGCAGAGATTGCAGAACAACTGATAACAGCACAGCAGCAGTGTTCCTCCTGCGATTATGTCAATATTTTCCTCTTTGATCACTGCACAAACAGTTTTAGCCCACTAAAGCTGAGGCTGCTACAGTAGGATTACATGGAAAATTTCAAGTGCATGGCAGGAGCTTGCTGGTTGCTCACTGTGCTCACTGTAGAATTACTCTAATTAGAGCATGGGATTAAAACATTTTGTGTGCAGGATATTCGAAATATGGAGTGTCATTATGTGCAGTTTATGCAAAACAAGAAGTCTTTTTTAAAGGCTAGTGAAAGTTACATTATATCTTTGGAATTACTATTATCTGTTGATGATTCAAGGTTAAATTTACCAATGTTGTTAAATCTGCTGAAATAAGATATTTCTATTCTCTCCCCCAACCCCTTTTTATATAATTAGAAGTATATTCTTTAAGATTGAAACCGTATCCTTTTGTAACCTTCAGTAATCCTTTTGAGAAGGTGGACTGCAAAACCTCTGCTGTGTGACTTAACTGTAGCTGTTTGCTGCCTAAACCCCCCATGTAACTTGACTTTTCTTTGTAATATGCTTTTAACTTAAGCCATGCAAAAAAATTTCCTCTGCTTACAAGGAAAGAAAAATTGTGCATGGAGTGTTACTGATTGGTTTATTAGTTTTTTTTTTCTCCCTGCAGTAGAATTGTCTATTGAAAAAGTTGTGGGCTGACATGTAAGTCTAAAAGAAGCTAAATGCTTGTACTGGGGGATGTGTTAATGCAAGATGCAGTTTTAGTTACAGGATTGTTATGCAAACAAGGCTTCTTGCAGGATAGAGCTGTTTGTTCCCTTATTCGTAGAAAGACGCTGTTATAAATTGCAAGTATTTAATTCAGAATTAAATTGGACAACATTTTGCAGAAACTGTCAGGACTTGTTGGTTTTGCAAACCCTTGAGGCCAGCGTTCTAACATGCAGCTATGAACACCCATGTCTCCAAATCCTCAGCAGTTCATAACAGACAGAATACTGGGCTGCAAATACCTATGATACTGCTGTGCTGCCTGGGAGAGAATGCCTTTGGATGAGCAGGAACTGATCTGGGCGTTGGAGGCATTGAAGCAAGTTTCTTAATTGCATGGAGCTCTGAGAGTGGAAAGACAAACTTCAGGGGTGGTGTTTTCTGCACCCTCTGAATCAATCAGCAGCAGGAAAAAGAACTAGAAATACTTGTTAGGGACTACTAAGCCGCATTTATGTTACTTGAATATTCTGGCAAGTCTGACCACATGTTCAGCTGCATTCAAGTATGAAGTGACTAAGAAGCAGTGGTTTGCTTTGGTTAACTCGAGAATGTGAGTACTTGCACTATCAAATGATTATGCCTATGTGCCATTTCGGTAATTTTTTCTCAGTGTACAAGCCTATATGGACTACTGCTGCTGCAGATGAAATCTGTAGAGGAATGCTTGAATTTGGAACTTGCTTCTGGGAAAGGATCTAGCTCTTTTGCATTTGTATAGAGATATTTTTAAGGGATATTTATGGGAAGTACATCTGCTGTAAGTATTTTAGTGAGTGTGTACGGGAGATAAACTACAAAGCAAGTGATGACTTTATCTTGAAATCACCTACCATAAGTTTCTCTGTCTCTTGCCTATCTCAGGAAAGACATGAACCTTAAATGTGGCAAATAAATGACAGAGACTGTGATTTATGCTTCAGTACTGTTTGTCAAGAGTTTTGTTTGCTGCTGACTTAAAAATTTTGTCACTCTGTTCACAGTTTCATTGCACAGAGGTCTTGTAGTGAACCGTATTTCTTTTGGCTGCAAGCTTATTTGTTCATTTTTATCCATTTTGGAAGTTCTTTTTGCGACTTGGTACTGATTTTGGACTAGACTTTGTCAAAGCTGTGCTGCCTGCTCAGAAAAGAGCTGAATTCTCTGTAACACTAGTGATAGATAAATTGGTGCTTGCAGAAAAATTAGTTTTATTTTATCAGGTGCTGGATAGTCGTAACTGTTTGCTCTTTAGAGTCTGCCCTGGTGGCATGTGAGCTCACTGCTCAGTCCAGTAAACTCACCAGAGTTAAGGAGAGCAGTGCAAGTCCAGAGCATGCTGTGCAGTCATCCAAGAAGCTGCCTCAGGAGCTGGGAAATACCCTCCGTCTGTGGGGAGCTATTGGGAGTCTGCAGTTGGTTTGGTACATGATACAAATTAATTTCTCTTTGCATAGTACAAGAAAAAAATAAATGAGGTGATTGTTTCTCTAAATAGTATTAGTGTCTCCATTAACTGCTGGGTGAAACTTCCAGTAATTGTTAGCTTCTGTGCTTGCTAGGACTGATGCATAATTCATCTATTTAATGAGGCTCTGCTAACATTTCTGTAGTGGTATCTGTAGAAATGTCTTCCAGTCAGCTACAAAAAGCACAGTGCACAAGCAGAAAACTTACAGGGCAGTTTGGAAATAGTTCTGGAATTTTCAGTCCTTTCACTAACAACTGGTTCATGAAAACTTTCTTTTCAAAACACATGTTCTGAAAGTTGTGAATAAACTTCCAGTCTAATTCTATTTATTCTGATGTGGAAAACAAGGAAGCAGCAAAACAAACATAGGAGACCAATTTAAAAAAGATAAAGGATTAAAAATTGTATTTGTCACTAACCATAATAAAAACATCTGTTTTATTTGACTTCCCTAAGCACCTCATTCTCTGTATCTAGAGACTGCAGAATTGTCAGTCATTTCTCAACAGACTTTAAAAAAGTGTTTCCAGTTTTCTTGGGGAGGATGGGCTGCAGGGGTCAGTATAGCAAGGCTGTTGCACAAACCCTTCCTTTACTTTTGCTGTAAAGCAAATGCATAGTGTTTTCTGTACAAAGTGTTGGAGTTTTCCCTGATCCTTTCTCTTTCCTCCCTTCTGCCTGTGCCTTCTCCTCAGTCTAGTGTACAGATTTATGTTTTCATGCCTTCCCATTCCATTTTTAACATGCTTCTCTACATACAGAAGCACTACATCTTGCACGCATTCATTTGAACTGTTTCCCTGCATGTGTAACTCCACTCCATGCTTTAGATTCCTGCACAATTCTTAAAGCAGTGGCATTGTAGCACCTGAACATCATTTTTACTGCTCATCTCCTTGCACCTGTAAAGCAAAGAACTGCTGCTGTAATAGCCAGTCTGCAGCTGTCAAGTGTCCTTGCTCCCAGTTTACTCTTTTCACTGCCAGCTTACCTGGGCATCCACCTCCATTCCCGAGAGCAAGCCAGGGCTGTGGGACCACAGGCGGTTTGATGAGAGATACAAACTGTATCTGGACCACTGTTTCCTCTGCAGCAGCCTGGCATCCCTCTGGTTATTTTATGTGTGCACAGTTACTCTGGAGCACCTTGTGGGCTTCTGGTCAGATTTGCTTTGTATCTGAGCAGTTTTCTTGACTCCTACGTGAAGTTATAACTGCACCAGTTAGTCAGAGAATGAGGCCATTACAAAAAGCTGGTGCCTGAATTAATGTTGTTTGAGATACTAACGTCAGCATGACTCAAAGACCAAATGTTTAATAAATGTGTTTTCCATCTGCTGGTATATAAATGCTTAAGCAACTGTTGAAAAGTATTATGAAAACCCCAGCTAACTTATTAACCCTTTTAATTGAAGCCAGTAAATAGAACACATATTTCCTTAGAGCAAACGTTTTTATCGTACATCCTCTTCATTGATTTGTAACAACTCTTACCAAAGATTTGTAGACACACTTTTCTTTCAGTTACTGTATTATTTGACTTACAGTCTCTCCTTTGATTCAATTTTCCTCATTCATATTAGGCAATATGCACGGAATTTTGCATGATTTCTAGCCTCATAATGTAGATACAGTCTAAGCAGAAAATGCTGTGCACCAGAACATTACCACTGTTACTAATTTCAGCAGAGTATCCACCATTCTTCATTACAGACCATCAATCTGGGAACTTACAGACCTGAAAGAGTTAGCAGGTAAAAGTGTTTGATTGCTAGGTGGTAGTCTGTCTGCTGGAGCCTTTACTTCTGAGTACTGCAGGTGCCTGCCCCAAGAGCTCACCTGCTTCCTGCAGGGTGGCTGTCACTGAGGTATCACTACAGTACTACTGACACACCAAGCTCTGCACTCAGCAGCCTCTGAATTTGCTTAGTTTAGCAGATGCAAGTGACCAGGATTCAGGTGAGTTTGTATTTTTAGCAAATCAGCCATGCAAGGGTATTTTGTTTGAGTCAGGACTGTGTATTCAGAGACTATTTAAACCTATTCCTCCCCTACCATGCTCCCTGCTCCAAGCCTGTTTCAAATAACTTTTGGAATTAATGGAGATGGGTGTACGCCCAAGGTGTGTTTTGGCAGCTGGTGAGAGGCCCTTGCCATCAGGGGAGCCTGCTGAATTGGCCTGCAGTCTTGAGCTTTTGGGATGGGCAGATGGCTGTCGCTGGGATCCAGCTCCTGCCTCACCCACAAGTGATCCTGTGAGTCACTCTGGTGGTGCCCAGTATTTAAAAACAAGCTAGGGTGGGACCCTGAAATCTGTGGGGAGAAGGGTGAGTGAGCCTCCAGTGATTTCACGTAATCTCTATCACAAGTCATATCAAAATTTTCATCAGTATGCTATAGTACATTCACTGATGCCAGATCTGCCTTAAGGACAGATGGCTGGAGCTGAAGCACGTGATCTCACAGCAAATGCCAGCTTTTTACTTCAATTAATAATTGTTTCTGCAACTGCTAGTTAATGCCTGTAATCCAAGGGTGCATTTGCCTCAGCAGCAGAAAGCTTAAAAATGCACTGACTTACATTTGCCCAACCTAAAAGCCTTTATGAGAATGCAGAAGACTGGGAACCATGCATCCTCTTTTACTCAGGACTTGTTGCCCAAAGAATGTGCTACAGGTCTGATTTTGGATTCTGGTGGAAAGGTAAGGGTCAGGAAGAAGTTAGAAAGGATAGAGTAAATACAGTGTCATTGGGAGTATGGGGACACAGCAGTCTGCTCTGGATAGCCCAGTCCTTGGAAATGGAAATTGCATGTGGTGGGAAAGAGGTGGCCCAAGATACAAAGCCATTCTATGCAGATGCTGATGCTCTGCAGGGGGACAAAGCAGCCTTGAGAAAAGGAAGAGATCTTTAATTGATCTGTCTTTTCTTCAGAGATTACCACAGTTGTGTCATGTTCTGGATTATCTTCTGCAGCTGCCCAGAAGATTCTTACACCTCATCCAGGCAGAGGACTGTGTTCATTCTCTCTGACGAAAGCTTGCTCATGGAGCAATGCAGGCTTTCCTTCTATGAGCTGTTGCGATGCACTTGTGTGGGCAGCACCTGGACGTTCTCCTGCGGCCTGCTGCTGCTCCCTGTGGAAATACATGCCCTTTACACCCTGGGAGGCAGTTCAGAGTGCTCATCTTGTATTTTAAAGCCAGTAGTTTTCTAGGGACTCATCAGGCATGTCTTGCTGTTTGTGGTACCATGCTTACTGAACTGGAGATTAACAGTGATAAAACACCTAAATTCTCGTGATAGAAGTCACTGCTTTGCACTGTCTGGTGGCAGTCAGGGTGAGGGTAAGGAGCAAGCACCAGTAGCAGGCACATGTCATAGGAAAAACACCAAGAATAAACTTTTTCCAGACTTGAAAAATTATTCTCTCTTCATTATCTGCCTGTCCCCACTTTCAAGATACACAACTCAGTAAATCTTCCCCCAAACTGTTCTACAATATTCCTCACTTCCCAGATTCTTCTGCAGAAAGCAGTTTATGAATAATGCATACAAATCTCCTCCCTGTGGGAAGGGAAGGTATTTTGTTTCTTTTAAAAATATATGGTCCCTCAGGAAAATGGCTTGGATGGAAATAGCCTGATGATAGTTGGTTGTCTTCTGTTTGTAAACACTTGAGTCCCTGCATTTCGATATGTTCCTTACAAAAGGGTTACTACTGGAGCAGAAGTCCTTGGGAAGCTTCTTGTAGTGGCCACCTCTCTCCTCCCCCTCTTTTGAGCCATTTGTAAGGCTTTGCATTAGAGATGACAGAAGGGCAGCCCTTCCTGTATCATGTTTTCACAGGACTTTTAGGGGCTGAGGGAGCACTCGGACTTCCCACGTTGGCATTGCTGCTGTATCTCCATTTCCTTCCTCTGGTAACATGACCCCCCTGGGTAGCAGAGCACAGATTCCTGCCAGGATGTCTCAGTGTAACCAGCTCTGAGCTTTGGGACAGAAGCAGGCTTGTGTCCATCCTCCCCTTTTTCTCTGCCGCTGCCTCCTCTGATTCCATCCAGAAATTACACTTACCATGTTGGCAGAAAGCAGTGGTTGACCTCTGCTGTGTGACACAGGTTGGAGTGTCTGGTGGGAATTAGCAGATCAACCAGGTCCAAAAAGGGTTCTCCTGCTCCCTGTCTCTCTAACTCTAAAACTCTTTAGAGCATATTCTCAGTCTCTTGAGAATTTTCTTCATCTGACTCTTCACACAGACCTTGACAAAACTAAATGCTCAGATGCTTGGAGAGGTAGGTGAATGTGCAATCCAGTTATACTCTTTCATGTTTTCTGTCCATTCTTCCCTACCTGTTGCAAAGCCTTCTTACCTGTAGAAGTACGTAATGTGACCCTTAACCCTTCTCACAGTCCATCCCTTTATTTTGCCCCGTGTCTCCTCCCTAGTTATCTTGAACTGTAATTAATGTTTTATGTAATTGTCTCCTCTTTTTAAAATTAATATATTCCCGTATCTTTTTCTTTTATAACAGTATGTTGATTTCCTTCAACATACAGGACCTGTCTGTGATATTTTTG
>VWZW01007959.1:15626-25952 GCA_013397115.1 Edolisoma coerulescens | reverse complement strand
GGGGGAAGCGGCACCAACCCTTCCCACCCCGCCCGGTCCTGAGGGATTTGGAGGCTGAAGAGGGAGGAAGAGGAGGGAAGGAGCAGGAGCTCCCCCAGCGCGGGGTTCCCCGGGAGCCGGTCTGCAGCCGCTTGCTCCTGCTCAAAGTCACAGCTCCGGTAAAACCCACAAACCCCAAATCCCAGCAGCCGATCCCGCTCTCCCTGTTCCCCCAACACGACCCTAAAGGAGCTCCTGTGAGGAGCCCCTGCATCTCCCCCGATTCCAGGGATGGGGATCCCGGCGAGCCGAACCCGGCAGGGACGGGACAGAGGAGGGACGGGAGGAAGGCTCGGGACCCGCCGCGATCCCGGGATCCCGGGGCTGGCAGAGCAAAGTGCAGGTGCCCGGCGCTGCCGAGCGGGGCCAGGGGCTGCCACCCCCGGGAGCCTCGGAAAAGCGGGAGAAAACATCGGGAAAGCGGGAGGAATCGCCACGGAGCAGAAATCAGGGCTTTTTGCCCCGAAGGCGGCCACAAAGTGGGAAGTGGCTGCTTTTGGGGTAAAACACACCCGGGATGGGCACGGGAAGCTCCAGCCCTGCGAGGGAAGCAGCAACAGAGCCAGGCACAGCCGAACCCGGGCTCGGCTCGTTCCCTGCCTGTCCCTGCCCACGCCGGGAGCTTCCCACCGTCCCCTCCCGGGTCTGCAGGATTTTCAAGGCACTGGAGATTCGGGATTTCCTGCGGAGCCGAACGCTGGGCTGGCCCCTGATGGACACCGGGGCTCGCCCCACACCACGGCGTGAGCCACCGGACAGGGCAGAGATCCTGCCCGCCCTGCAAACCCCCCGGGACCCCCAGAACGGGCCTAACCCCTCCCTGCGCCCCTCCCGGCCACGCCCTGCAGCAGAAGCACAGCCCGGGTCGGGACAGGGAATGCTGGAAACAGCTGGGAACCCCGGGCTGTGCTTTAGGAACAGCTTTAAGGGAGGGAAAGGGACGTCTGGGGGATGTCTGGGATCCCAACAAGAGATTTCCGAGGCTGGATGCGACCCCAAGCACGGAGAGGAGTTGGGATGAGCAAGAGGAAAAAGGGGAGTGCGGGAGCAGCAACACAAACCCACCCCGATCCCGATCCCGATCCTGATCCCGATCCCAGATGAGGAAGAGCTGCTAAAGAGGGAGGGGGAGAAGCCGGATCCCACCGCTGGAAAGGCCCCGAACCTCTGGGCTTTCCCGGCCATGCCGAGATCCCGGCCTCCTGCTCAGCCTTTGCTTTGGGTTTTGCTGTCCCTGGGAACCTTCCAAGCGTGGAGAAGCCAAACAAAATCACCTGGACAAACCAGCCTGGCTCCAAAGTGGCGAAGTGCGACCTGAGGGGGGAGGGCTTGGCTGAGGAGGGGCCTGGGAGGGGCAGGGATTCCAGGGGTCGGAGCAGTTCCACGGAGCAGGACGAGATTCCTTCCCAATCCCAAAAACACGCGGCAACCCCTCCCAATTCCCAGCTGCCGCTCCGACTGCGGCACCTCGGGAAGCACCGACGGGCACACTCGGGAGCCCCGTGCCCACCCGGCAGGAAAAGGGACCCGATTCCCAGAGCTCCTGGCCGAGGAGGACGGGATCTGACCTTGGAGCCAGGAGCTCGGCGGATCCTTCGTCTGCTCTGGCCGGGAAGCAACGGAGCCGCAAGGGAAAGGGAAAACGCCGGGCAAAGCCCGGCCCCGCTCCCCGCGCCCTCCCCTCGGAACAGGCAACAATTCCATGGTTTAAGGCCACCATTGCTGAGGTCATCGAGGTCACCGGAGCGGGAGGTGACCCCGGGTTTGCTCGGGGGGAGCCGGGTTCGGGGCTTTGGGGACTCACAGGTTTGGGGACTCACAGGTTTGGGGACTCAGGTGTCACTGCCAGCTGGGCCCTTCCCGCACCCCATTCCCGGCTCCCAGCGCACTCCCCGCAGCCCCATTCCCGTCGGGAAGGCGGGAGCAGCCTGGCCAGGCCGTACCTTCCCCAGCCCCGGGCACGGGAGCGGCCCCGGGGACGCTCCGTCCCCCCGGCCCCACGCTGTCCCCTGTCCCGGCCACCGGGCACAACCCAGAGCCGTCCCGCTTCCCATCGCGTCCCAGCTCCGCCGCTGGGATCGGGGCAGGGAGGAGACCTCGATCCCTGCGACCTCAGAGCCTCGGGAGGCTCCTGGTGAAGGTGCAGCGATTCGGGGACAGCGCAGTGTCACAGCCTGGAGCCGTCCCCACGCACCGAGCTTTAGTGTCACCCACACGGATCCCGGATCCGCCTCTTCCAGGGGCTCCGGGGGCCGAGGGCCCGGGAGCTCCACGGGCTGTGCAGTGGGAAAGCGCCAGAGCTGCCCTTAACTCAAAAAAAAAANAAAAAAAAGAATAAAACCCCAAAAAAAAGAAAGGAAAAATCCTGGTGGGCCCCGCCGGTCAGCGCCGGGGCCGTGGTCAGTCCGTGCGGCCGCAGCGGGCGCTTCTCGGCCCCGGGGCCATCATCTGCCGGCAGACTGCGACTGTGGGGCCATGATGACGTGGGAGGCCACGGGCACGGCCAGCTCTGTCCTTTGCCCGGCCATCTGGGCCAGCACCGAGGTGGCCACGGCCTCGGCAGCCGAGCGCGCGCTGAGCCCGTTGGGCGCGGCCGAGGCGGAGCTGTGCTGGATGACCGGCGCCGGCGAGCCCGAGGGCTCCGAGCTCTCCTTCGGGCTCTCTGCTCCGGGACACGGGAGAGAGGAGAAGCGTGTTAGGGACAGCCCAGGGTGGCAGGAGGAGGGGTGGGATGATCCTGGTTTGGGGTGGGAGTGGTGCTGGTTTGGGGTGGGAACGCTGCTGGCCCCGGGTGGGATCGGGGACACCTCAGAACGGGCTTTACTCCCCTTTCCAGCCTGGAGAAGCCAACCGCGTGGAATACGGAACCCCACTGCCCCCACCAGACCCCTCCTCCCCCTCGGCAGAAGCAGCGAGGACTGGGACAGAACTAATTAAGAGCTGGGAGATAACGACCCTGGCTGGCCCCATCCCGTGGAGAAGCAGGCTGGAACCCTCCCGAATTCCAGGCAGGAAGCAGCACAGCTTCCCGAGGAGGGCAGCACTGCCACAACTTCATCCCATCTCTGCATTCCATTCCTGTTAAAAGGAATTCATTTCCCCCCAGGCCATCGAGCCCCCAGCAGCCCCTTCCCCACCTGCCGGGGGGAGCAGGATCCCCTCACAGGGCCGAGGGCTGGGATTTTGGGGTGTTTTTTATCTGAATCACCTGCTTTGCTCTTTGTTATTCCCCAGGACACTAAAATCAATCAGAGCCTTTGCTTGCTCGGTTTTTGCTGCTTCCCCTTCTCGCAGCTCATCCATCCCTGCCTCTCCTCCCATTATTCCAAGGAACACTAGAGGACTCCAGCGTCCTCCCAAAGCCTCGGCACAGCCTGGAATTGGTGCTGCAGGGAGGGCAGGAGGACCCAGATCGTGTTTAGCTCCCGGGCTGGTAATAATGAAATCGGCAGCATTGAAAAAAAAATGAAGGGAAGAAAAGAAGATAAAAAAGAAGATTCTTTTTTCTTTTTTTTTACTTGCAAGCCGAGCCAGCTCGGTGGGAATTGCAGAGGACGAGCTGTGGAGCTCTGCGATGCCACTGAGAGAGTCTGGCCCCTCCTGACTCCAGCTCTGCTGCAGAGCAGCAAATTTTGAACTTCAAAGGGATTACAGAGGGCTTGGCTCGAAGGGAGAGGGAGATCCAGGTCCAACATCCCCCCCCCGAGAGGCAGAGGGACACAAACCCCCTGCCCCGGGCATGCCCGCCCTGCACGGTGTCACCTGAGTGGTTAAAGGGACAATCTGGGGGATCCTCCGCAGCAGGGGACGGGCGCCCTGGGGATGTGGGGGGTCTTTGGGGTGTCCCGTGAGGGGCTGCGCACCCCCTGCTCTGTCCCTGTGCTGCGAGGGGACAATTCCCTCCCTCCCTCCCAGGCTCCATCCAGAGCCATCACTCACCCAGGTAGCCCTGAGTCTTCTTCTGCAGGGCCGTGACCGGACAGTCCTTGTGGGCCAGCAGCAGCTGCTTCAGCTGGGCCACCTCGTTCCTCAGCAGCGTCACCTCATTCTGGGGGGACAAACACGGGCCCGTCACCCACAGCAGCCCTGGCTCCAACTTCCAGCCCTACCAGCTCCCAGTTTGGTGTCCGAGCTGAGGAGCCCCCGGCCCAGCAATACCCAGCCAAGTTCCGGGGTTTGGGGGATTTGGGGAAGGGGCAGCAGCGCCTGGCTGTGGTCACTGAGCTTCTCCTGAGCCCTCCTGCCAGTGCCACCCGCCCCAGGGACACCCGGAGTGCTGCTGGCTCTGGTGGGACACCGGAACTGTCCAGCCAGCCCTGCCCAGGCCAGGCTGTGGGGACACCACGGCTCTTCCACGCTCTGTGAGCTCCTGTGAGCCAGGATTGCTTCCCAAAAACTGACGGGGCTCACATCCCTCTGGAAAGCGTGGGGAAAGAGCTGGAACCCAGAGCGCCCCAGAACTGCCCAGGGAAAGCTGCTGCAGCTGCCCCGGGAAGGGAACGGGACGGCCCCGCGCAGAGCCCAGCAGAGCTCCGGGGACGGAGGCGCCGCCCGGGACGGGGCCCAGCGCAGCCTCTGCCTCAGCCCGGCAGCTCCCGGCGCTCCCGGGGCTCCCCAGGGGCCACACGGAGAGCAGGGAAGGCCCGACCCGCTCGGGATGGGACGGCAGGAGCGAGAGCCGGGCCGGGAGCAGCGGGGGCTCCGGGGAGCTGCCGGTGCCATGCCAGGGCCGTGCCAAGGGCCAACGGCTGTGCCAAGGGCTGTGCCAAGGCTGTGCCAGTGCCATGCCAGGGCCGTGCCAAGGGCTGTGCCAGGGCTGTGCCAGTGCCATGCCAGCGCCGTGCCAGGGCCGTGCCAATGGCCAAGGGCTGTGCCAAGGCTGTGCCAGTGCCGTGCCAGGGCCGTGCCAGGGCCGTGCCAGCGCCGTGCCAGCGCCGTGCCAAGGGCCAAGGGCTGTGCCAAGGGCTGTGCCAAGGCTGTGCCAGCGCCGTGCCAGCGCCGTGCCAAGGGCTGCGCTCAGCCCCAGTTACATACTCACGCTCAGCTGGATGTTCTGGCTCGTGAGCTCCTCGGCTTTCTTCTCCAGGGAGGACACCCAGAGCTTGCGCTTCTGGCGGCAGCGCGAGGCGGCCGCGCGGTTCCGCTCCAGGAATCGCTGCCGCCGCTCGTCCGGGTCCTCGTCCACCGCCCGCTTGCGGCGCCCGCCCGTGCTGGGCGTGGGCTGGGCAGGGGACACCTGGGGAGGGGACGGGGGGACAGGCTCAGCAGCAGCTCTGGGGACCGGCAGGACACGGTGGTGGCACCACAGGGCAGAGCTCGGTCCCACCACGAGGCACCGGCACCGCTCGGGGCAGGAGCTCCCTGGGTTTTAAGCAGGAAATTTGCTCTAAAAATTAATTTTCCCCTCAAAACCTTCAGCCAGACAAGCTCTCGGAGGTAACTGGGACCACGAGGTTTTGTAGGGTTGCACATCCCCCCATTTTATTTGGGAGAACAAAGGAAAAGCAGCGAGGGCTGAGGGTGAGGCAGCCCCCACCCCACAAACCGTGAGGGGCAATCACAGCCCCCACCCCACAAACCGTGGGGGGCTCTCGCAGTCCCCACCCCACAAACCGTGAGGGGCTCTCGCAGCCCCGGCCCGGTGCAGCCCCACCGCAGCCCTCGCTGTGGGGCAGCATATGGAGATGGAGCTCTCCAGGCCCATGGCGTGCCGGAGCAGGTGGCCGGGCTGATGGAGGCTGGCACTCGGCGGCCTGGCACGAGCCAGCCGAGCTGATTGCCTGCGAGGGGAGCGCTTAACCCCGTAATTGAGGGGAGAGGAGAGGGAGAACGCTCCTTCCAAACCGCAGAGCTCGTCAGGTGGATGAACGCGGGGCTGGAGCTCGTGCCTGGTGGGCTGGGAGCGCCTCGGTGCTGCGGCAGCGCCGGAAAAACAAGGTTTTAACCCATTCTGCGAAGCAGGAAGGACGCTGGGAGGTTTTCCTCCTCTTTGCCAAGCCCTGGAAGCCCCCAGCACCCCCAGCGCCCCCAGCACAGAGGGACAGCAGATCAGACCTGTGGCTGCGCCGGGGAGGGGGCGTCGGGGTGCTGGACGAGGATCTGGCTCTGCTCCGGCCGCGCGGTCACCATGGTGCTGGCCGAGCCCACCACCAGGCCGCCGCCGTTCAGCGAGGATGATGCCGTCAGGCTGGCCTTCAGCCTCTGCCGGGGAGCAAAGGGGCGTCAGGGGCGCTGCCGCGGCGCCCAGCAGCTCCCGCTGGCACTCGAGCCCAGCCAGAGCCATCCCTGGCTGCGCTGCCCGAAGGGACAGCAGTGTCCAGCAGTGTCCAGCCAGCAGTGGCCGGTGCCACCGCCCAGTGACTCCCTGCCCAGCTGGCAGCCCCAGGGACCGAGCAGGCTGCAGAGGGGTTCCCGGGGGTGGGGAGGGACCCACGGCTGCTGGTAAATCCCCTCCCTGGCAGGCAGACCCCGGATGGCTGCTCAGGCCTCACTTTACGATTTCTCTCCCCGTTTTGAGGCCCCGATCTGCCCAGGAGTCCTGCAGACCCCAGCCCAGGGCACGAGGGGACAGCACTGCAGGGAGGCCCCGGCTCTTTGGGAAGGGGAAAAGCCCCCAGGCAGGAGGTGCTGAAGGCTGAGGGACAGCCCCGCGGCCATGACCCCCTCCCTGCACTCACCATTTTGGCTTCGGAGTGCACCGGGAGCCCTGAGGGCGAGATGGACCCGCTGCTGTTGATGGGAGGCCCGGGAATGCCGGGAATGTTGGGCACCATGGACATCGGTCGGGCCAGCTGCGACGGGAGGAGGGACAGGAGGGTTGGGAAGAGGAGCGGCTCTGCAGGGACTCCCTGACAGAGCAGCTCTGTAAATCCTGACAAAATCCTGTCCCCTCTTGAGCTTTCTCCCTCAAAAAAGGGAGGGAAGACCAGAATGTGGAGAATTTGGAGATGTTTTTAACCCCCCTCGGGTGGCAAAGCCCCACAAACAGGGAGGGAGGGGGTGCAGATGCTCCTGTGCCCACGGGCTGTGCTTTGAGCCACTGCTCCTGTGCCCGAGGCAGAAGCTTTGGCCACTGCTCCCTCCAAACCCCAAGGAGAGGGCAGGGCAGGACAGGACGGATCCCCAGGAGCTGCAGAGCTGGGAGCACACACCCAGCACCCAGCACCCGGCAGGGGCTCTGCCCACGGCAATGTCCGAGTGCGCTGTGCGGGAGGCCGGCCTGGGGCCAGGCTGCGACATTCCCTGGCTGTCCTGGCCGGCACGGCCGGACATGTTCCCTGCAAGCTCCGCTGCTTTCGGAGCAGCCTGTTCCAAATGGAAGCAGCTAATCGGGGACCCTGCAGCTCCAGCCCCGGCCCGGCGGCACCAGCCATCTGTCCGGGCACGGATCTGCCTTCCTCCAAACTTACGGCCCTCTGGTGCGATCCGCACGCTGCTGCTGCCCTGCCAGGGCTGCCCCTCCTCTCCCTCCTCCTCCTCCCACAGCCTCATCTCGCTCGGAGGGGGAGAGGTCGGAGCGCACGCGGAACGGCAGCGCCTGGCGGGGCACGGCCCCTTCCCCGCTCCGAGCTGGCAGCTCTGGAAGCTTCTCTCACCGAGATGACAGAAGGCATCTGCACGGGGGGGCCGGGGAGCACGGGCATGGTCTGGCCGTTGGCGAGCTGCACGACGAGCGGGAGGGAGCCGCTGGGAGACCTGCAGCAACAAACAATGCCTGGCTCATCTTCCGGGTCTGCGGCGGCCCAGCAGCCCCGGGAACTGAATCCAGTTGGTGGATTTGGGTTTGTTTCCCCATTTCCGAGCAGGGCACGAAGCCCAGCTGGGTCTGAGTGAGGGGGCAAGGCTGGACAGGCGCCTCCCGAGGGCTCGGGGTGATGTGACCCCCGATCCTGCATCCTCAGGCCCCTTCCCTTCTGTTCAGGGTGCTGGCAGCTCAGAACCGCAGCGTCCGGAGCCCCACGGGCAACCAGGAGCGGGTCCCGAGCCGCGCCAGGGCGAGCAGCCCCCGAGGCAGGGCCGGCAGCGCAGAGGTCGCACCGCAGAGGCTCCAGGGCTGCCCGAGACGAGCCCCGAGCCATCCCAGCTCCAGACAATTCCCCGCCGCCGCCAGCCAGCGCCGCGCCGAGCTCGGGGAGCGCTTTCATCTCTCCCCACGGCGAGTTTTGCCTCGTTTCACTGAGTTCTGCCTCGTTTCCTTACTCCAGGACAATTAGTTCCTGCTTCCTGCGCTCCCACCCCGCGGAGCTGCTGCAGACGGAGCGTGAGGAGCGAGAGGAGCCGAGAGGAGCCCCTGGAGCAGCCGCGGCGGCTCCTCCGCGCTCCTAGCGCTCCGGGAATTCCTTCGGGGATCAAATTCCAGCCGCAGGGATCGCTCCCTGCCCGTACTCACCCCAGCTGTCTGTTGGAGGGGGGGGCCTGGGTGATGACGGAGGTGGGCGACGGCAGCGTGGGGTGCAGGGGGTCGTAGCCCAGGTGCAGCGGCAGCGAGCCGGGCCGCACGATGGTGGGGGTGGGCGTGGAGACGATCACGGGCTTGGAGGGGCCCTCCTGCAGGGCAGAACACAAAACCGGGCTGTTAATTACCGGTTCGTTACCCGTTCGTCATCACCGCGGTGACTCTTCCTCCCGGAGGCTGAGAAAACTCGGGCGTCTCTGCCACGGAAACGGAGGGAGCGCATCACCCGAGGGACGGGGCTTTGGAGGGGGGGGCTCCAGCCCTGCAGTTTGGGGTGTTTTAGAGGGGGGTGAGGCTCCAGCCCCGCAGTTTGGGGTGTTTTAGAGGGGGGAGAGGCTCCAGCCCCGCAGTCTGGGGTGTTTTAGAGGGGGGGGAGGCTCCAGCCCCTCAGCTCAGGATGAAGCTCCAGCCCCTCTGCCCCTCCCTGATTCCCCCCCGATGTCGCTGCAGGGAGAAGGGCACAGGAATTCCCACTCTGGGTAATCCCCCCTCTCTGAATTTCGGGCTGGGAGGTCACTCAGGTGTTGGAATTGTCACCCGGACTCCGCTGCTGTGGCTCCCCAGCCCCCAGGGACACAGCGAGCCGGGCTGGGATGTTCCTCGCCAGGGGGAAGGGCACGGCTGCGTGCCCCAGCCAAACCCAGCAGGAGACTTTAGGGCAGAAAAGGTGGATTTTGGCCAACCAGCTTTGGTCTTTCTTTCTCAAACCAGGGGAAAATCAGGCCCCCAAAAGAGCCCAAATAAAGCCTCAAAGAGCCCAAATCAGGCCTCACACAGCCCAGCTGAGGCCCCGCGGGGACAGCCCCACCTTGTCCCTGTGCTGGGGCGAGCGCGGCCGGGGCGCGGGGCTGTCCGGCGGGGACGAGTCCACCTCCACCGCCTCCTCCTCCTTGATCTTGATGTCCGGCGTGGAGGGCAGGGACATGTCCAGGGCTCCGGAGCTCTGCGGGAACGGGCACGGACAGGAGGACAATCAGCTCGAGGAAGGGGCTCCGGCTCCGAGCTCTCGCCAAATTATTATTATTTATTTGTACTGAAGCAGCATCTGGGAGCCCGAGGCAGGGAGTGGGGCTGCTCCAGCCCCGGCCAAACGGAGCTGGAGGCCCGGCAACAACAGGCAGCCCCAGATGGCAGCAGTGTGTGGGTTCCCAGCGACACACACGACTTCTCCGCGTGATTTTTTGGTATAAAAAGGGCCCTGCTAAGGAGAACAGGTACCCAAGCCAAATGCCTGCGAGTTACAGGAGGCACTTTCATTCACGGAAGAGCTGTAAAACATTGTATAAATCAGCCTGAATTATTTTATTACCCGATTATCAAAAGCAAACAAAGAGCCATGCAAGTTATTAAATATCTATGAGCGCCCCATTAAAATAAAACCCAACCATATGCCTGGACTTGGCCACTTGCCACCACCCTGGGATCCAGCAGTGCCACGGCCCCGCTGGAACCCGGCAACGCCCTGCGGGGGACAGGGAAAGGGCAGGGGGACAACGAGGCCAGGGGACAGCTGAACGGAGGGGGCTGTCCCGTCCCTGGAGGGAGGAGGAGCCAGGAGAGAGCAGAGCAGAGCAAGGATGCTGCAGCACACCTGGCAGATCACCAGGAGGAGAAACTGTCCCTAAATCAGCCCTGACAGCTGCTTGTCCAGCCTGTTCTCCATCCACCCCTGCTCCATCCATCCCAGCTTCATCCACCCCTGCTCCATCCATCCATCCCTGCTCCATCCATCCATCCATCCCAGCTCCATCCATCCCTGCTCCATCCATCCATCCATCCATCCATCCCAGCTCCATCCATCCCAGCTCCATCCATCCCTGCTCCATCCATCC
>VWZW01007949.1:8218-19640 GCA_013397115.1 Edolisoma coerulescens | reverse complement strand
TCTTCCCGACAAATTTATCCCGGGGGGTTCCTTGAGATCCCGGCGGGGAACGGGATCCGCTTGGAAAAAGTCCCGATTTCCTTCTGGAATCATTCCTGGGATGGGATAACGCCGCTTGCAGCCGCCTGTCCCATTTTCCCACATCCCAATTTCCAGGAGATCTCAAGCTTCGAGTTCTCCAGCAAGGAGAATCCAATTTTTTTGTGTTTTTTTTTCTTAATTATCAAACACTCGGGATGAGAAAAATGACAAAAATGATTAAAAATTCCATCACTCGCGTTAGGAAAATTGTAAATAAACTACTTTTTATTTATTTTTTTTTTTTCCCCCCAGCATTTCTCGCTGCATCCAAGTTATTTTTCCTTATTCCCACTGCCGGGAATTTCTCCCCCCCTGAGAGATCTCCCCGTGCCTCTGTGCCAGGTGGGCTTTATGCTGTTTGGGGCTCACAGATCACCATTTCCACTCCAAAAAATTCCATTTTCGGACAATTCTGATTGGGTTTTCTTGTTAAAAGTCCGGATATTGAAACTCCAGAATTGAAACTCCAGCTCCCAGAATTTCCTGGGATTTTTCTGGGCACAGACCCTCCCACCTGAGCTGTTCCCCACCTGTCCTGGGAATTTCGCTGCTCCCAAACCATTTTTTCCTCCTCATTTCAGCCCAATTCTCTCCGCTGATCCGGGCGCCATTCCAGGTGAAATCCCCAAAGCATCATTTCAAATAAAATAAAATTCACGAGGCCACGCGAAAAAGCCCTTCCGACCCCTTTTTCTCAGCCCTTCCCGGTGGGAAAAACCCTTCCCGCAGTGCCCGGAGCGGTTTCCCTGGAGCCGACGCAGATCCCGGCACGCCCAGACCGCCCCTGGCCGCGCATTCCCGGCAAAATCCCATTTTTCCAGCGCCTGCGGCCGCATTTCCGCGCAGCGGGAGAGGCAGCGCCGGCTCCCGGCCACACCAGAGCCTCCCGAACGCCGCCGGGGCCGTAAAATCCCGGGACGAGCGATGTTCCCACCCCGGCGTTTCACGGGATCGCCTTTTGCTGCGCCCGGAGCTGCTCTGCCAACCCCGGGCTCTGACCCTGCCGCCGGTGGCTTCGCGTCTTTTATCCTTTCCCTCATTTTCCTTAATTTTTCCATATTTTTTCCTTCACTTTCCTTCATTTTCCTTCATTTTCCCTCATTTTTCCTTCATTTTTCATTGATTTTTCCCTCATTTTCCTTCATTTTCCCTTCATTTTTCCTTCATTTTTCCCTCATTTTCCTTCATTTTTCCTTGATTTTTCCCTCATTTTCCTTCATTTTCCCTCATTTTTCCTTCATTTTCCTTCATTTTCCTTCATTTTTCCCTCATTTCCCTTCATTTTTCCTTAATTTTCCTTCATTTTTCCTTCGTTTTCCCTTCATTTTCTTTCATTTTTCCTTCATTTTCCTTCATTTCCCTTCATTTTCCCACAATTTTTTCTTTATTTTCCTTAATTTTCCCTTAATTTTTCCTTCATTTTCCTGAATTCTCCTTCCTTTCCCTTCATTTTTCCTTCATTTTCCTTCATTTTTCCTTCGTTTTTCCTTCATTTTCTTTCATTTTTCCTTCATTTCCCTGCATTTCCCTTCATTTTCCCACAATTTTTTCTTTATTTTCCTTAATTTTCCCTTAATTTTTCCTTCATTTTCCTGAATTCTCCTTCCTTTCCCTTAATTTTCCCCCATGCTCCTTCATTCTTCATCCGTTTTCCCTTTATTCATATTCTTGTTAATTACCCCATTAATTAAAATAAATTCCTTTATTCATCTCTTGATTAATTTATTCATCTACTTATCCATTGATTCATCTATTTATCAATTTATCCATCTATTTATTACTTTAGACATTCAACTAATCAATCAATTAATTAATTAACTCATCTATTTATTAATTTACTCATTCTATTTATCCGTTTATTAATTCCATTTATGAATTTATTCATTTACTAGGACCCATCATTAATTATTAGATTAATTAATGGGTTTTTAATCGCCCTCCCCACCCCGGCGCTCCCAACACCCCCCCACCACCCTCACCTCGATTTTTCTGGCTCCTTCCTAAAACATCCCAAATCCTTTTTCCTGCCCCACCTGGAATTGGGAATTTTGGGATCCAGCCTGGAATTTTCTGGGGTGCAGAATCCGCCCCCTGCAGCAACACAGGGGTGCAAAAATGGGATTTAAAGGTTTTATTTGTACCCGAAAACGGCAAAAATGGGATTTAAAGGGTTTTATTTGTACCCGAAAACGGCAAAAATGGGATTAAAGGGTTTTATTCGCACCTGAAAATGGGAACAATTTCCCACTCCCGTTGTTTTCCTGGTTTTCCCAAGCTTGTGGATCACCTGCTGTAGGATCAGGGCCTGAAACCCCACAGGATGAAAAAAAAAAGGCTCCTGGGATGGAAATCCCATGGAAAATGAGCTCAGGCACGGAGCAGCTCCTCCTTTCAATGGGATTTATGCTCGGCTGCTTCCCCTGTGCTGAAAGAAGAAGGTGCCGTGGTCGTTTTCCGCCCTAATTTTAAGGAGTTTCATTCCCATTTGGGCATTGGGTGCATCCATCTGACTTTTCAGAGGTATTAACCACCAAAAATGGAAGGAATTGCCCAAATATGGAAGGAATTGCCAAGAAATTGAAGGATTTGCCAAAAAACTGAAGGAATCGCCAAAAATGAAACTGAAGGAATGGCCAAAATTGGAAGGAATTGCCCAAAATTGGAAGAAATGGCCAAAAATTGGAAGGAATGGCCAAAAATTGGAAGGAATTGCCAAAAACCCGAAGGAATTGCCAGGAAATGGAAGGAATGGCAAAAAACTGGAAGGAATTGCCCAAAATTGGAAGGAATGGCCAAAATTTGGATGGAATTGCCAAAAATTGGAAGGAATTGCCAGGAAATTGAAGGAATTGCCAGGAAATTGAAGGAATTGTCAAAAACCAGAAGGAATTGCCCCAAATTGGAAGGAATTGCCAAAAATCGGAAGGAATGGCCAAAAATTGGAAGGAATTGCCCGAAATTGGAAGGAATGGCCAAAAATTGGAAGGAATGGTCAAAAATAGGAAGGAATGGCCAAAAACTAGAAGGAATTGCCAAAAATTGGAAGGAATGGCAAAAAATAGGAAGGAATGGCCAAAAACTAGAAGGAATTGCCCGAAATTGGAAGGAATTGCCCAAAATAGGAAGGAATGGCCAAAAACTAGAAGGAATTGCCAAAAATTGGAAGGAATTGCCCAAAATAGGAAGGAATGGCCAAAAACTAGAAGGAATTGCCAAAAATTGGAAGGAACTGCCAATAATTTGAAGGCACTGCCAGATTACCAATAATTACCCGATCAGTTTGGAAGAGGCTGAACTCCTGGGATGGGATAAATCCCAAATTTCCTCCCCCAGGTGCTCTTCAACTTGAAAAACATCCCCAAAAAACTCCTCCTTCCTGGCAGGAGATTTGTCCTGGGCCGTCTCCCGGAGGCAGCACCTCCTTGTCAAGGCTTTTCCTGACAAATATAAATTCCCTGGAATTCATCCGTCATTCCCGAGGCCGCTGCCGTGCCCGGGATGTTCCCCATGAATCATCTCCCACGGGAGCCGATCGATCCTTCACTCCCGAATGGCTTTAAAATGAAAATTGGGGATTTTGGAGGCTTTTTTTGCGCCCTCTGGGTGATAAATGTGGTGCTGAGTCAGAGGGGAAAATGGGAATTATCCACAGCTCTCCTGAGCACAGAGACCTGGGAATGCACAAATCCCGAGGGTTGGAATTAGGAAAGGAATTCGGGTTTTGGAGGGCTGGAACGAGGCAAGAAATCCAGGTTTTGGAGGGCTGGAAGTAGGAAAAAATTCAAGGTTTCAGAGGCCTGGAACTGGAAAAGAAATCAAGGTTTTGGAAGCCTGGAATTAAGAAAGAAATCAAGGTTTTGGAGGGCTGGAATTAGGAAAGAAATCCAGGTTTTAGAGCCTGGAATCAGGAAAGAAATCCAAGTTTTAGAGGCCTGGGATTAGAAGAGAAATCCAGGTTTTGGAGGGCTGGAATTAGGAAAGAAATTGAGGTTTTTGGAGGGCTGGAATTAAGAAAGAAGTCGAGGTTTTGGAGAGCTGGAATTAGGAAAGAAATCCAGGTTTTAGAGCCTGGAATTAGGGAAGAAATTAAGGATTTAGAGGCCTGGAATTAGAATTCTGGGAGTTTTTCCCTCCTGATCCGATCCTGGGATCTCCGGGATGGGGATTTTCAGCCCTTCCCGAGGGATCCTCACCCCAAACTGCACAAACCCAGGAATTCCTCTGCAGTTTGATGATTTATTGGGAAATTCAGTGAATTTTCCAGGAGGCAGAGGGGGGGATCCAGGTCAGGGATGCTCCAGGGTGGATCCCTGAGGTCAGAGGTGATGGAAATTCCGGAATTTTGGGCTCAACAAGCCACAAACTCTTTTTTTGAAACACTTTTTTCCTATTTAAACTGAGGGGAAAAAAAAAAAACCCTTTTCATCCCTCCTGCCCTTGGTGAAATGATTTTTTTAATAAATATTACAAAGAGGGGAAAAAATCAACAAAGAGATTTTGGGATTAGATTCCAAATCCAATCCAAGATTTTGGAATTTTGGCGAGTCCAGCCTCGGGAGGAGCTGGAATTTCCCTTTCCATCCCTGAAACTCCCACCGAGGGTAAGGGAGGAGCGCGGGATGAACATTCCCGAGATTTCCCGGAGATTCGCTGGAGTCTGTCCCCCTCTGCCGGCCGAGAGCTCCCGAGACCGAAACAAAATTCCCAAAAAAATTAAAAAAAAAAGTGGGGAGAGAGAGGCTGAGAGAGAGAGAGAGAGAGAGGGCAGAGGGCTGGAAAATGAAAATAAAAAATGAAACTAAAACTAAAACGGAGAGAGTTCCAGCTCTTCTCGTTTTTCCAGACATTCCATCCTTTCCTTGGAACATTCCCTAAAAACCCCGCGGGGTTCAGAGCCCACTGGGCCCGGCGTGGCCGAAGGCCCCCAAGAAACCAAATTAAAAGCCAATTTTGCCCCTCAAATCATCCCAAATGCGAGCAATCAGGGAATTAATTAAGATTTCATCTCAAACTTCGTTAGGGCCAGGAACTGAAAATGTTCAAAAATGAATCAAAAATGTTTCGGGGAGAGAATTGTTCGGGGAAGGACAACGGAAAATCGTCTTTTCAGCGCTCGGGAGCTGCTGAGGGATGAAATTTCCCCGTCCAATCCATCCATCCATGCCGAGATCCCTGAATTCCTGTCAAGGTGAAAACCTCCGGAGCCGTTTGGGAGCGGAATGAGCCGGGAAAGGATCATTTTTCTGCTGCCGGCAGTGATGGATCTGCCGGGAAGGGCCGGGAAATTCCATCTCTGGCTCACCCCGGGGCAAGGCTGAAGGCGCTGTTGGAGCCCCGGCTCGGTGACAGAGCAGTAAAACTTGGGGAAAAAAAGGGATTATCCTTGGAATTCAGAGGTGGCAGAGCAGCTCCTGGCCGGGTTGGACGTCCCTCTCGGATGTGGGGATGGAAAGAGTCCAGTTCCGGGACAAAAAGCTCAATTTCTGGATAAAAATCCTATTTTTTCGCTCAGCAATTTGGGCTTCGAGTTGTCCTGACTCTGAGGAGGGAGCCGGGATAGAAGGACACGGCAGGAATTAGGGAATATTGACAATAAAGCGTCTTTTTAATGGAGATTTTCTAGGCCGGTGTCCAAGGAATTCCTGGAAGTGCCGCTGGGTGCTCCGGGCCGGGGATCGGGCACAGGTCGATGCTCCCGGAGCACTCTTCCAACCTCAGGAATCCCGGGATTCCGGGATTCGCCTGGTGCAGGGGACGGTCTGGCCGAGCACTCCCAAATTCCACCGAAAATTCCCATTTTCCTCCATCCCAGGAGCTTCCCAGCCCCAACAGCTCCACCGACATTCCCGAGGATTCCCGGCACTCAGCCCTGGGCGCGGAGCCTCCCGCAGCCGCTCTCCTTCCCATCCCGGGGCTCGGCTCCCGCAGGTCCTGGCAGGGACCGGGATCCGGCAGGTCCTGGCAGGGACTGGGCTCCGGCAGGCCCTGGTAGGGACTGGGCTCCGACAGGTCCTGGCAGGGGCTCGGCTCCGGCAGGTCCTGGTAGGGACTGGGCTCCGGCAGGTCCTGGCAGGAGCTCTCAGGGATGGAGCGCTGACTCCTTGCCCAGCTCCCGTCATTCCCGGGGAAATTCGGGAAGCGGGATGAGCTCGTGCTCGAGGAAAATGAAGCATTGGGCTCCTCGTGAGGAGCGAATGTTACAACAACGGGGGGACACCGAGGGGCCCGAGAAGGCCCTGATGGGGGCCGGGGGTGTTTGGAGCTGCCGGATCCATGCGGGAATTCCGGGAGCGGCTGCCGAGCCCTGCAGGAAACAAAACTGAGCCGGACGCCGAGGGGTTTGTTTTCCAACAATTCCAAGGGATTAGGGCAAAACAGTGCGGTGGCTCCCATGGGAATGTGGATTTGGGGTGGGCGAAGGGGAGAGAGAGGCTGACGAATGAAAATCTGGGATGGGCGAATGTAAATCTGGGATGAAATGTAAATTTGGGATTTCTTCGGCGTGGTTGGATTGGGAATGAGGGAGGAAATGTTGGATGGGAGGCTGGGGAGCGGCTGGGATGGAATTCCCAGAGCAGCCGTGGCTGTCCCATCCCTGGAAGTGTCCAAGGCCAGGTTGGAGCACCCTGGGGTGCTGGAAGGTGTCCCCTGGATGGGATTTAAGGTCCTTCCCACCCACCCCATGGAATTCCACGACCACACCACGCTTGTTTTGCCCTCTCCACCCCAGCCACGACACAAACGCCTCCCCAGGGCCCCACCCCTGCTCCAGGGGGGAATTCCGCATCCCAGGAGCCCGGAGTGCAGCCCCAGCTCCGCTCCCGGGGCTCCTTTTCCCGAGGTTTTTCCCGGGATTTGGCACCCGGGACCGGCCCGGACCCAGCGCGGCAGGACCGGGACCGCCCGCCCCGCCGGAGCCACGCCCCCTCATTAGCATACCGCCTTCTGATTGGGCCACGCGGCAGGAGCGGCCGCTGATTGGGTAAAAGCAAAGAGGCCGGAAGTGTTGCTATGGCAACCAAGGACGCGCTGGAGCGATGGGGCGTGGCCTTTTTTTACGCCACAGCCAATCACAGCGCGCTGATTTGAATATTCATGAGCGGCGGGGTAATGAGGCGGGGCTGTTCCCTGGCCAGGGATTTTGGGGGTTCCGGGCAGGATTTTGGGGTTTTCGTGACAAGATTTTGGGGCATTCCTGGCAGGATTTTGGGTTTTTTTCCTGGCAGGATTTTGGTTTTTTTCCTGACAAGATTTTGGGGTTTTCTCCCGGCAGGATTTGGGGGTTCCTGGAAGGATTTTGGGGTTCCTGGTAGTATTTTGGGGTTTCCTGGCAGGATCTGGGGGGTTCCTGGTAGGATTTGGGAGATTCCTGGCAGGATTTTGGGGTTTTCCTNAATTTAAAATAAAATAAAATAAAATAAAATAAAATAAAATAAAATAAAATAAAATAAAACAAAATAAAACAAATAGAACATTTCTTTTTCCTGTAACGATCAGCCCAGCCCCCCCAGGTTTGGGATCAGCCTTTTCCTAACAAAGCCCGGTTTAGGGAAGGCTTGGCAGCCCCTAAAGGCTCCATTAGGGCCGGCCTGGGCTCAGCCAAACGGCTCCAACCGGGCCATAATTCCCAGGAATTACAATTCCATATGTCCCCCTCAGCTGTGCGGCACAACCCGGGCGGCAGCTGCTCCCCCAAATAGCCTAAATATTCTAAATATTCTAAATATAAATATCATTTTTAAAAACGGAATTAAATTCAGCCCACGGCGGAGGAAACGGGGAATTTCTTTTTAATTAAATAATCCCAAATTTAGGGCAAAAAACCATCGGGAATCTCCAGGTCGAGCTTTTCCCATTGTCCCCGCTCGCGCCAGGTGGCGTTTGGATGTCGCGGTCACGGCATTCCCATGGGAATTCCTTCCATAAAAGCTCCGGCAATATTCCAGGCTCATTCCAGATGCTGGCGAGCCGCAGGGCTGGAATTATCGGCTCCTCCCGGAGCAGCTGCTCCCTCCCGCTGGAGAATTCCCCATGGATTCGGGGTTCAAGCGCAGCCTGAGGAGCCCCGCCAGCTTTTCCAGGCTGGAAAAACCTCGGGAAGGGTTAAAAACCCCCCGGAGCCTGGAGGAATCCATCCCTTCTGGCTCCATCCTTTTTTTCCCCATCCCAGCTTTTCCCGAAAATTGAAGTTCAGTCTGGAAAAGAGGGGGAAAAGGGGAATTTTGCCACGAATTTTCCGAGCGGTTTTGGCCGGATTCCTTCACGTCTGGGTGAAACAGGAGCGATTTTTAACCAGGAAAAAATTCCCGTGGGGAACGGCCGAGTTTTGGTGCCTCAGGAGGCGGAGAATTCCCAGGATTTCCATCCCAGGGAGAGGGACGGGTGCGAGCGGGGAAATGATTCCATAAAATCCTTTATCCCACGGACGAGCGAGCTCCAGGCCCTTCCCAGGAATCTTCGGGGCGGCGATCCCGGCGGATTTTGGGGGATGAGGGACGGGGGGAATTTGGAACCACCCAGCTCCGGTGAGGAGCACAAAGCTCGGATCGGGGCCAGGAGTCAAAATTTCCCTGGAATGGCTGGAAAACTCCAAAAAATTCCCCTCGGGAATCCCTCCCTGCCTTCCAGCACCGCTCCAGACGGGATCCAAACCCCACAGAACCCCTCCAGCGGCTGGGATTTATCCCACAGCCCCAGCTGGAAGCGCCACATCCCGGGAATATTCCCGGCTCTGCCATTCCCGCCTGGAATTGTCGCTGTGCAGCCGGGATGGCCCCGGTGCCACATCCCGGGAACATTCCCGGCTCTGCCATTCCCGCCTGGAATTGTCGCTGTGCAGCCGGGATGGCCCCGGTGCCACATCCCGGGAACATTCCCGGCTCTGCCATTCCCGCCTGGAATTGTCGCTGTGCAGCCGGGATGGCCCCGGTGCCACATCCCGGGAACATTCCCGGCTCTGCCATTCCCGCCTGGAATTGTCGCTGTGCAGCCGGGATGGCCCCGGTGCCACATCCCGGGAACATTCCCGGCTCTGCCATTCCCGCCTGGAATTGTCGCTGTGCAGCCGGGATGGCCCCGGTGCCACATCCCGGGAACATTCCCGGCTCTGCCATTCCCGCCTGGAATTCTCGCCCCGGCCATTCCCACCCCGCAGCTGCCGTTCCCAATCCCCCGGCCCCATTCCCAGATGTTTTTCCCGGCCCCATCCCACCAAGCCCGGCCTCCCGGCACATGCGGGAAGCGCGGCGGCTCCAGAGGGGGAATTGTGATGGAAATGAGGGAAGGGATGAGCCGGGGCTGCCCGGATTTACGGCGCTCCCAGGGATTCCATTAAAATGCCGGGCAAGGAGTGATTTATGGGATATCCTGGGATCCCGTTCCGCCCCGAAATGCCGGGAATAAATGAGGAAGAGGATGGAAAACGTTCCTGGTGGGAGCCAGGATCCCGTTCTCCTCCGTAATTTTGGGAATAAATGAGGAAGAGGATGGAAAACGTTCCTGGTGGGATGAGGGAGGGGGGAGAGGCTTTTAGGGGAAACAACTGCGGGGATTCCGGGATTGATCCCTTCCCAAAACAATCCGAGGTTCGGTTCTTCCTGTGGGGTTTCATCCGGGACAAAGAGGGGGAGAAACGTTTGGATTTGGGGCTGGGATGGATTTGGGGCTGGGATGGGTTTGGAGCTAGGANTTTGGGGTCGGGATGGATTTGGGACCAGGATGGATTTGGGACCTTAAATCCCATCCAGGGACATTCCCAGGATCCCAGGGAGCTCCAGCCCGGCCCGGGACACTCCCAGGGATGCGGCAGCCACAGATTCCCTGGGAATCCCATCCCAGCCCCTCCCCTTTTGGGATTTTCCATCCCCAAACCCCCCATCCCACCCTGTGGCAGTGGGAACCCATTCCCGGTGTCCTGTCCCTAAAAATGACCCGGAGAGCACTCGGATCACTCTTCCACCTCCGGATATTCCATTTCCCCCCAAAAACGACAAAAATTCCCCAGGATTTGCCCCTAAAAACACAAAACCCTCCCTCTGGAGGATTCCCTAAGGAATTCACCCTCATCACCCGCAGGAACCGGGGGAGGAACGGGGTCAAACCTTTGGAAATCTCCCGGAAAATTCATTTCCAATAAATCCCAACGGAGCGCTGGCCCCGCTCCAAAATACAACTCCGGCTGATTATCGGCCCTCCCAGCTGCTCCGGGATGGATCCATAAAAAAGATCAAACCAGGGAGAGAGGATTGAAATCCCTTCTCCCATTCCAGAGGCACCGATAACGCCAGGAATCGCCGGCAAAACCCACAACTCGCCTGGGAAATGGATGAAATAATTTGGATTTCGGGGCTGAACGAACCCCTGGATGCCCAGGCCTGACCCTGTGGATTTTTGGGAGTGGGGATCGGGGTCGTTTTTCCCAGGATAAAAAGGATATTCCTGGAAATGGTGGAAAAAAAGGCAGCGGGAAAATCTCATTTTCAGTGGGATTTGTGGTGGTCTGACCCCCTCTGCCGGTCACCTGCCCGTGCCAGGCTGGGAAAAGGAGGGAAAAGGACCTGGAAAACCTTAAGGGGGGAAAAAGGGTTTTCCTGAAAAGCAATGGGATAAATGAGCCTCGTTTGGATTAATTTGGGTGTTTAATGGTGAAAATTGGGATGGGGATAAACCAGGAACATTGCGATGCACTGGAGGAATAAATAATTGTAAAATATGGGCAAAATAAAATAGTTTTAAAAATATTGTATCATTCCAAGGAGGTTTCCAGCTTTTTTTCCTGTTCTAAGGGAAAAAATGTGGATATGCCGGATGATCCTAAAGGTTTTTCCCAACCCTAAACACTTCCAGGATTCCCGTTATTCTGGGACAAAAAATAGCAGGATTTATTCAGAATAACAGATTTTATTCCTGTTTATCCTCCAACTTTCGGGATTTTTGGCAAAACCCAGATCCCAAACCGCTCACTTTTACTTTCCTGATCCATCATCCCAAATTTTCCCCCGCCCTTCACGACCCGTTCCCAAGGGAACGTCCGGGGGACACCGCTTTGAACTCTGAAATTATTCAGAATTTAAATATTTCCCGGAGCGTCCCCCTCCTGTCCCTGTTCCCGGGACATCCCCAGGGAGGAGGGGACACTCCGCGCCCTCTGTTCCCTGCCCAGTGCCCGGGGCAGGAATTCTTCCTCCTGCCCAGCGGGAATTTCCCGGGCACCATCTCCTGCGCGGGGCCACGCGGAGCAGAGCCAGCTCCATCCTTTGGAGCGCCCTCTGGGTATTTCAGCCGCCTCTCCTCGAGGCTTTCAGCCGCGTCTCCCGCCGCTCCCGCCGCTCCCGCCAGGCCG
>VWZW01007946.1:5774-18138 GCA_013397115.1 Edolisoma coerulescens | reverse complement strand
TTTCTTCCCCTTTTCCCCCTTTTTCTCTCCTCTCTCTGCCTCCAGCGGGCTTTGGAGATGGGGTGGGGGCGACCAGGGCTGGGCAGGGGGCGAGCAGAGGGCGAGGGAGGCTCCAAAGGGTGGAAAATCCCCCTTCCCCCTTTTTCGAAATATTTTAATTACTCTGATTATTCTAATTTATTATTCCGGCCATCCCCATCCCTGGCAAAGCTTCAGGCAGCTCAATAAAATCTCCGGAGTTTCAGGAGGAACTTTCCCAATAAACGGGAATCCGGCGAAATTACAAATCAATCCCGGCCGGGGGAATTAGCGCTAAATAACAAGCCCCTAACAAACGCTAATTGCTCCTTCCCCACGTGCGCATCAACGCTCCAGCGGCGGCTTTTTATGGAAAAAATTCCAGCTCGGCAGCGCGCGAAGTTTCCCAACTTGAAACTCCGAGCAGGCCGGGGGCTTTTTTGGTTTTGGTTTGGTTTTTTTTTAATGAATTTTGCGCCGGAATCAGCGATTTATCAAAGAAATCAATGGATTCAATCGCTGCCTAATAAATATTCCAAAACTTCCCCTTCTCCTTTAAATATTTATCCCGGTATTGAATATTTCATGGCAGCGTTTATTGTCAATCAATGGCCGCGCGTCCATCGTTCATTGCAGCTGAATTAAAAAACCAAAAAAAAAAAAAAAGATAATTCTGATTAAAGTCGTTTGTCTCGCGCCTGGAAGCCTCCTCCGATCCCCGTCCCGCTGGATTTTGATCCCGAAAAAAAATCGAGATATTGAAGCGCTGCCGGATATTTGGGAGAGTTCGCCGCAGAATTATTAAAATTGATTTAAAAAAAAAAAAAAAAAGGAGGAAAATTCACTCCTGGAATCGCTGGGAAAGGCGCTCCTGGAGGACGCCAAAAGCCGGCGGGATCGGGGTTTTCCTGCCGCATTCCCAGAGTTCGGGAGGAGCGAAATTCCCTGGAAGAATCGGGGGTAAATGGGGTTTTCACCTGGGTTGGGAATTCTGAGGTGGGGACCCTCTCCCGGCCGGGGGGATGCGGCCGCTTTCATCTCCAGATGGAAAAATCTCGGCGAATCCCGGCTTTTTTTTTCTTTTTTTCCCATCCTTTTATTTCCACGATGCCCCTCAGGAATCTTCCCCGTCAGTTCTCCCTTTGAAACGCCCCGAAAAAAGGGGAATTTTGAATGAAATGAAACAAAAAAGTGGATTTATTTTTTTTTTTCCGCGCGCGAACCCGAATTAATCCCAGTTCGGGATTTGTTTGGAGGGGGGATGGATATTCCCGATAAAACCGGGAGAGAGGAGGAGATTTCCGAGGGGGTTTTGTCCAAACCGAGCAGGAAATTCAAGGGAAAAAAGGGGAATCTCCGGAGCAGGAAAAGCCTCGACGGCTGCCGTGGGTTCGCTTCGCTCCCTGAGAGAAAAAAATCCACAAAAATTAACAAATTCACCCCAAAGAATCAGAATTTCACCCCCAAATCAGCCGAATTTCACACCAAAACAACCAATTCACCCCAAGAAAAGGAAGTCCCTTTTGGGGCCGGGCACCCCGGGTGGCTCCTCAAAGGCTCTCCCCTCTTTAATTTCTTTTTTTTTGCTCCGTTCCAACCCTCAGCTGGATTTTTTTTCCAACGGGGTTGCTGAATTCCTGGGAAAATGGGGGAAAAACTGGGAAAAAGCCGCCCCTGGAGGAGCGGGGCAGAGGCTAAAAATAAAAATATCCCGAAATTCCTCCGCAATTTGGGGGGGAAAGGGGAGAAAATGTGATTTTTATGGAGAAAAGAGCCCCGCTGGCAAAGGCAAACCCCGAGATTCCCGGGCAAAAAAAAAAAAAAAAGAAATCCAGGGAATTTCAGCAGCGCTTTCCAAACTCCATCGGGGCGTTTTCCCCGGAGTTTTTTGGGGGGATTTCTCGGGAATTCTTGGAGGGGGAGCACGGCGGGTTGCGCCCTCCTCCCTCGGACCTTTCCAACCCCAATAATTCCCATTAATTTCGGGATTTCCGCACCCTCCTCCTTGGCTTTGTCCTCGCCATTCCAAGCGCCGTTCCCATAAAATCCCGGTTTTAGAAGGGATCGGGGCGCGCGGGGGTCTCGGGGCTGAAAACCCAAATAAATATCCCAGGAATTGCGGGATGAGGCTTTCCCCCCGCCAAATATCCCCATAAAAAATCGAAATAAAAATCGAAATAAAAATCGAAATAAAAATCCAAATAAAAATCGAAATAAAAATCCAAATAAAAATCCGAATAAAAATCCAAATAAAAATCCGAATAAAAATCCCAATAAGTATCTCCCGACTCCAAGCGGGAACCCAGGGATTTTTCCAGGTTCCTAATCCGCTTTTTTTTTATGGCGTTTTGGGGCAAAACTTTTAATTAAAGTGTCAGCGCTCCTTTAACTCGGGTTTTTATGGGGCGATATTAATCCCAAACTCCAAACTAATGACGTTCAGGGATCTTTTATGAGAGTAATTATTATTTTTTCTCCCCCTCCAATTCCCTCCTCTGGAGCATCTCCCTCCAAAACGGGAAAAAATGGTTTAAAATCCACTTTTTGGGGGGGGATTTTTAGACCCCACAGAAAGCTCTGAGCGCGGTTTGTTCATCCAGAGGAGGAATTTGAGCTCGTCCTAAAATCCGGAACCCACCCTCCCCCCAAAAAAACCCCAAAACGAGAACAAAACCCCTTTAGGTGCGGGGATAATTTATGGGGTTTTGGAGGTAAAAGGATTTAAACCCGAGCCTGGCTCTGGGGTTGGGTTTTAAAGGCGGGTTTGGGGTTTTGAAGGCGGGTTTGGGGTTTTGAAGGCGGGTTTGGGGTTTTAAAGCCGGGTTTAGGGCGGGGATTCGGCCGCTTCCTGCAGGGCAGAGGCAGCTGCGGGGCCGCAGCACTTGAATTTGACCACCAAAAGTGACCACCATAAACCGGGAATGGGGCCGGCGGCTGCGATTCCCTAAAAAAAAAAAACCGGGAAAAAAAAAAAAGGAAAAAAAAAAAGAGAAAACCCCAATAAAATCGAAGCGGCGCCTCCAAGCACCGGGAGCGCTTCAATCCCCGCCTTTCCCACCCCAAAATTCGCTTCCCGGCGTGGAAAAAAGGAAGGGAAAGCCGCGTTTGAGGGGATAAAAGGGAATAAAGATCCAGGGGAACTTGGGAAAGGGCAGGAAAAACGGGATTTCTGGAGGGGTTTGAAAAGCCCTGATGGATGAAATGAAATTCCCCCCAACAGGAGATTTTTTTTTTTTGGCCTTTTTTTTGGGATTTTTCGCTGCCACAGGGATGGAAAAGCCCCGAGTTCCTGGTGCCTCTTCCACAATTAAATATGGAAATTCCCATTTTCATCCTTCCCCTCAACCGGGGGCTTCTCTCCATCCAAAATTGATGTGAAATTCCCATTTTTTCCTTGTTTCCACAGCTGGGGGCTTCTCCCCACCCCAAAATTAATGTGAAATTCCCATTTCTTCCCATTCCCACAACCAGGAGCTTCTCCCCATCCCAAATTCCCATCCAGAAAGAGCAAAAAAAAGACGGAAAAAGACTCAAAATCCGAGTCCCAGCCGCGCTCTGCGCCCGCTCTCCTCTTCCCGACAAACCGCCAGCACTTCCCGCATTTTCAAAGCCTTTTCAGCACCAAAAAAACCCCTCCAAGATCTGGGATTTGGGGATTTTCAGGGCATGTTCGAGGCCTTTCGCCTCCCGGAAAAAAAAATCCCTGGAAGTTGTGAAAGTTGGCTCGGGCTGAGCTGTGTAAACAGCTGAAGTTTGATTTTGGTTTAGGTTAAGCCCGGACTTGAACTCTCCTCCATAAATCATCTTTATTTTCTTTTTTTCCCCCGCAATATTTGGGGTTTTTTTCCGCCCTCCCAGCCCCTGGGCCGGAGTTCAATGATTTTTTTTCAGCCTCCCCCAAAGTTTTTTCGGCGGCGTGGCCATAAAGGATTCTTTGTCCCGCTTCGTGCGGTGCGAAAAAAGCGCAAAAAAAGAATCGAAAATGGGGGTTGAGGGAGTTAAAAAGGCACAAAAATATCAAAAATTGGGGTAGAGGGACTTAAAAACCCCAAAAAAGGGAAATAAAATGAATATAAAAGAGATTTGGGACCAACCTGGCTGAGCCCGCTGCTCCCGCTGCTCTCAAAACTCAGTTTTAACCTTAAACTTCGCTGCCTGGACAGGATTTGCTTCGCCTCCCGTTTTTGGGGAAAAAAGAGCGATTTTAGGGTGTGAAAATGAGCTGTGAGAGGGGGGAAAAAAGCGCTTTTTTAGCAGCTGCTCCAATTCCTGCCGCCGGCTGCCTTTGGATGCTCCCGGCGTGGTTTTTCCCTCCCTTCCAGGATTTTTCCTGCGAGGATTTTGCTGGGCTGGAGCTCAAAAAATAAAAATAATAATAATTTTTAAAAAGGAAAGAAATAATAAAAGTGAAGAAATTCAATTTAAAAAGAGGGAGAAGAGGAAGGAGATCCCAGAAATCCAAGGGGAAGAGGCGACAGCTCCGAGCGGGAAGCGCCTGGAAAATCGGGATCGGCCCCAAATTAAATTCGTCTGCGAGAGAGGGAAAAAAAAACCCCAAAAACTCAACGAAACCGCGAACAATTCAAAGGGAAAAGGGGAAAACAAAAGAAAAAAGAAGGGATGAAAATAAAGGGCGGCAGCTCGGGAGCTCCATGTGGGTTTGATCAGGATAAAAGCCGCTCTCGCCACCGCAGCGGGGCCGGGAACGTCTGCGAGCAAAATGTTTGGGATCGGGACGGGGCCGAGGCGCTCGGGAGGGTTTTGGGATTCGGCAGCGCCGGGAAAAAATCGCTTTTTCCCCTCGGCCTGGGCGGCTTTTTCACCGTTTTCGCTTTTTTCCCGCCGTTTTTTCGCCATTTATTCTTATTTTTTCGCCATTTATTCNTTTTTTCCCGCCGTTTTTTCGCCATTTATTCTTATTTTTTCGCCATTTATTCTTATTTTTTCGCCATTTATTCTTTTTTTTTCGCCATTTATTTTTATTTTTTGTCACCACTTCTCCTCGATTCCCACCATTCATTCTCTTTTTTCACCACTTTTCACCGTTTATTCTCTTTTTGCCACCATTTATTCTCATTTTTCCCGATTTAGCATCCTTTTTGACCATTTTACCCCATTTATTCCCATTTTACCCCATTTATTCCCATTTTCCTCCATTTATTCCCATTTTTTTACCCTTTATTCCCATTTTTTCACCCTTTATTCCCATTTCCCCCCCATTTATTCCCATTTTTTCACCCTTTATTCCCATTTCCCCCCATTTATTCCCATTTCCCTCCATTTGTTCCCATTTTTTCACCCTTTATTCCCATTTTTTCCCCATGTATTCCCATTTTTCCGCAGCTGAGGCCTCGGGAATTCTCCGTTCCTTGGCGTTCCCATTTTTTATTGACTTTATTCCCCCCTGCCCAGCTCTGAAAGGTGACATTTTTGGGAATTCGAGTCAAATTCCCAGGAAATTGGGCTGGAAAGGAGACAAAGCAACTCCTCCTCCCATCCCCCCTCCTCCCAACCCCCCAAAAAATCCACTTTTAACCCCAAAAAACCCCGAATAAACCACGCCGACACCTCGGGAAATCCAATATTCCTTTATTTTCCAGCAGTTCCTTTGGAAAACTTCAGCAGCGCCGCTGAAATGGGAGGGGAAACATGGAAAAATGGGGAATTTGGGGGGAAAATGGGATTTTTTTAAATCGGGGACCCCATTTCTGGGCGAAATAGCCCCGAAATGAGGATTTGGGATTCAAATAAACCTCCCCCATCCCCGCTCCAAGCGCATTCCCGGGGTCCTGAATCCCTAAAATCCTCAGGAAATCGTTCCCAAGGATTCAACTTTTTATTGGTTTTTTCTATTTTAATGATTTTTTCTTTAATATTTGATTTTTTCCGTATTTTTTTCCCGCCCCGGGGTTGGATTTCCCTCGATCCCAAAGGGTTTTTTGGGGATAAACTCCCAGAATTTGGGCTCTTCCTGCATTAAACGGGAATAAAACGGCCCCAAATCTTTCCCAGGGGGATTTTTCCAGCGGAATTTCAGCTCCTAGAGGATGAATTTTGGGCGAAAAGAAGGAAAATTGTCCCTTTTCCATCCATCCATGGATCCAGTGGAATTCCCAGCGCTCCAAGCCCTTTTTCCCTATAAAATCCGCATTTTCCACGCCAAAACCGCCTCCGCCTCTTGGAAAATCCCCGGGATTAGGGGCGGAAATCCCTTTAAAATCAGATTTTTGATTGATTTCTTCACTTCTCTCTTTATTCCCCCACAAAATAAAAAATGTATTGGGTTTTTCTTTTCCTTTCATCTCATTTAAAATGGGAAAAACTCCTTTTTTCCCTCTTTTTTTCCTCATTTCTTCCTCTTTTCCCCCCCCTCCTCTCTCTTTTCCTTCTTTTTCCTTCGTATTTATTTTAAAAACTGTGAATTTCCCCTCGGGGCACCTCTGTAAAAACGCCAAACTCGTTGTTTTTACCCCCAAAATTCAGATTTTATTCCGTTTCTCGCTGCTTCGCCCCCATCCCACTGAAATCCAGGGGCATTTCTACCCCGATTTCCCTAAAATAATTCCAATTTTGGGCAAATTTCTGCAAAATCGCTTTATTTTGGTCGTCCCCCGTCTCCTCCCGCCCCCTCCGCGGGTTCAATTCCCTTTTTTTTTTAAGGTTTTGGGTCACTCCAAGGGTAAAAACCAGGGGATAATTGGGATTTTTGGGGGGAAAATTGAGTTTTTTCCCATCTTTTGGTGCCGAGGGGGATGCGGCGCCTTTGTCGCAGCTCGAGGGGTGCCGAGGAGGGAAACAAAGGGCAAAAAATCCCCGAAAAGAGGGAAAAAATCCTAAAAAAGAGGAAAAAAGAGCCAAAAAAGAGCAAAAAGACCTCAAAAGAAGAGCAAAAAAACGCAAAAAAGAGCAAAAACAACCCCAAAAAAGAGCAAAAAATTCCCCCCAAAAAGAGCAAAAAATCCCCAAAACAAAGAGCAGAAAGTCCCAAAATTGAGAATATTCCCATTGTCCCCTTTGGGCTCTCCCCGCGGGCTCGGCCCCACCCGGGGAGCGAAATTTGGGGCAAATTCCCCCAAAAATTCCCCTCCCGGCCAAGCTTCGTCCAATTCCTGCCCTTTTTGGGGGGGATTTTTGGGATTTTCTCTTTATTTGGGGGTTTTTAGGTCCCCCACCCCATTTTTAAAGAGATTTTCCTTTCTTTTTCCCGGATTTTGGGGTGAAATCGCTCCGAGGAGGAACGGAGGGAGACAAGAAGGATTTCGGGTGAATTTAAGGGGTTTTTTCCCATTTTTTCCCACCCCATTCCCTGAATTTCCCTCATTTGACCCCAACCCTTTCCCCCCCTTTCCCCCGGAGCCAAAACCGCCCCAAAATCAGCTGAAAATCCCCTTAAAATCCAAATTATTTGATTCCCTCCCCCCCTTCTGCCGAGCTTGGCTGGACCCCAAATATCCCAAACAACCCCAAAATCCCATTTTTATTTTAGGATCGGATTTTTCCCCTTTTTTTTTTTTTAGGGAAAATGTCGCTTTTTCCCCCCTCCCCCCCCTTTCTTTTTTTTTTTTTATCCTCTCTTACCGACCAAACTTCATCGTTTTCGGAAATTAAACCTTAATTGGGATTTTCCTGATGGGTTTTCATCCCCTCCGCGGCGTCTCACTGAGAAAAGGGGGGGAAATGAGGAGAAAAAGGGGAAAAAATGGGAAAAAACGGTGGAAAACGGGGGAAAAAGGAGGAAAAAAAGGCGAAAAAACGGATTTGAAGCCTCGTGGAGGGGAGAAAAAAAGAGGAAAAATCAGATTTTGGAGGCAAAATCGTCCATAAAATCGACCTGGAGGAGTTGGGGGATGGAAAGGGAGGGGGGAAATTAAAATAATTAAAATAAAGGGGGGAAAAAGGGGGAAAAAATGGAAATAAAAGGGGGAAAAGGGAATTGGCGCAGCCGAGGCTGAGCTTAACTTGACCTTCACTTTGCCCGCCCACCCAGACGGGCAAATCCCGGCGGCTCCTCCCGCGGGCAGCGCGGAAATCCCGGGAAAAGGCGGCGGAAAGGGATCAAAAATGGGGAAAAAACCAAATTTTAATAATTAGGATTTAAAAAACCCCCATAAAACCCGGGTGGGGGGCGAATCCCGCGCGGCTCCCACCCCAAAATCGCCTTAAAATCGGAATTTTTGCTCCATTTTTTGGGCGCGTTTGGGTTGGGATGGAGGGAGAGGGGGATGGGAAATTTGTTTAATAATTAAAATTTGGGGTTTTTTCCCAGCGGATTCTTCCGTTTCCCTCCAAACTTCCCCAAAACTCCCCTCCGATCCCAAAGAGGCACCGGGATTTTCCCTCAATCCCCCTTTTTTTCCCCCCTAAAATCCCTTTTCCCCCCTAAAAAAAAAAACAAACCAACAAAGCCCCGCTGAACCCAGCACGGAAAATTCCCATTTTTTACCCCATTTAGGGGGAAAAAAATCCAAAAATCCCAATTTTACGGCCGCGGGGATTTTTTTAAATGCAAGTTGACGCGGACGGGTTGGGATTCGTGGATTTGGGGCGGGAAAAAGAGAGAAAAAAAGGGGATTTTGGGTGCGGATGTGGGAGTTTGAGGTGCTCGGGGCAGGAGCAGATGTTTTATTTCAGCGGCGCCCTATAAAGATCATTTTCTGCCGGGGCCATAAATGCTCCTCGGCCCCAATTACGGATGAAGATGCTCGACTTCAGACCCCATAAAGTCAGGGATTGGGACGGGCCTGGAAAAGCGGGAATTGGGGAATTTGGGGCGGGGGGATGCGGTGGGAAAAGGAGGAAAGGAGAGGGGGGTTGAAGGGGCGACCCTAAAAACGCTCTGTGGGCACTTCGGACCCCAAAAGTGGTCCCTGGTCCCTTTAGGGCCCCCCAAATGGAGCCGTGGTCAATTCAGAACCCCAAAAATGGTCCCTGGTCCCTTCAGAACCCCAAAAATGGAGCCAGGGTCACTTCAGAACCCCAAAAATGCCACCCTGGTCCCTTCAGACCCCAAAAATGGAGCCAGGGTCACTTCAGAACCCCAAAAATGCTCTCTGGTCCTTTTAGACCCCAAAAATGCCCCCCTGGTCCCTTTAGGGTCCCCAAAAATGGTCCCTTGATCCCTTCAGACCCCAAAACCAGCCCCGGTGTCCCCTTCAGCCACCCCAAAAATGTCCCCGTGGTCCCTTTAGGGCCCCCAAATGCCCCCTGGGTCCTCTCAGAACCCCAAAAACGGCCCCTGGTCCCTTTAGGGCCCCCAAATGCGGAAGAAAAGGGAATAAAAAAGACGGGAAAAGGGGAAAAAAGCGGGGGGAAAGAAGAGAGAAAAGGGAAAAAGGGGGGAAAAAAGGGGGAAAAAAGTGGGAAAATGGTGGGAAAAGGGGGAAAATGGTGGGAAAAGGGGGGGACAGGGGAAAAAATGGGGCTAAAAAAGGGGGGAAAAGGGGAGGAAATGGGGAAGAAAAGGGGAATAAAAAAGGGGAAAAAGGGAATTTTTCCCGCTCCAGCCGAAGGCAGCCACGGGGGGAAACTCGAGGGGATTTTCCCGCAGCGAGGAGCGGATCCCGAGAGGTTTTTCCCTCTTTTATTCCGGATTTTTCCCTTTCTTCTCGCCCTCGTTAGCCGGGCCTTCATCCATCTCCTTCCAACGAGGCTCATTAATTCATTAATTGATCCCCGTGCTAATTAAAATCTCGCCGGGGCTCCTCGCGGCCCAGGCAGCCGTAAAAAAAAGCGATTTTCCCCCCCATTTTTTCCCGTTTTCCCCTCATTTCCTCAGGTTTTACCCGCGAGTTTCCCGCTGGGATAAAACCCCTTAAAATCCAAATTACTCCCAATTTTTTGGGGAAGGGCCCCGGATGTTGATTAACGGCGCTAATTAGCCCCGCTCGGGGTATGGTGGGGGTTTATGAGCTTGGTTTTTAGGGATAAAAAAGGGGGAAATGGCTCAAATTGAGGGAGGGAGGGAAGAAACATTGAATTTATCATGGAATTCACCCAAGGATGGAGCGCAGCCACGGGAAGAGGGAATTCCATCCTTTTAATTGGAATTATTTGGATTTATTTGGAATTTTCCTGCTCTTTCCAGGCCCCAAACACCGCTGCCAGGGGGGAAATTGGATTTTAATGGGATTTTAATGGGATTTTAATGGGATTTATTTGGGATTTGGGGTGGTTTGAGGGGAAAAGGATTTTAATGTGGGGCAATTCCGGCCTGGAATTCCAGCCTTGGGTTTTGGGGGTTTTTGCTCTTTATTTTGGGGCCTTTTACTCCTGATTTTGGGGCCTTTTATTCCTTATTTTGGGATGGTTTTATCCCTTATTTTTGGGGTTTCCACTCCGGATTTTGGGGGTTTTTTTCTCCTCCTTTTGGGGTTTTCCCTCAAATTTCAATTCCATTTTTCCTTCTGCTCTTCCCACCCGGGTTTGGGTGCCAAACCCTCAAATTTGGCTCCTAAAAAAGGGAGAATTTTGAGGGAAAAAAGTGCAATTTGGACTTCCCACCTCACTTTTGCTCATTAAACTCGGCTTAAAGCCGCTCTTAATTACCCTGGGACGAGCTCGGGCTTAATTAGGCCGGGTTTGGCCGCGAGTCCAAAGAAATCCTGGAGACGACGGTGCCAAAACCGAATCCTTTGTCCCAAAAAACCCCAAAAATCCCATTTTATTTCCCATAAAAAGCCCCAAAATAGGGTGAAATCCCAAAAAATCGCCCTCAGAGTTGGATTTTTCCCTGGATTTTGGAGGCAGCTGGGAAAAATCCCCCATTTTTTTAGTCATATATTGAATTTTTTTTTGGGGGGGAGGGTTGTTTCCTCATTAATTTGGAATCCAGGGAGTGAAATCCGTGCCTGAATCCCAGAAATAATTATGGAAATAATTATGGAATTTTAATGGAATTTTTATGGAATTTTTAATGGAATTTTTACGGCCCAGCAGCAATTTGTTCCCGGGTGATAAATTCAGTTTTATTTGGGTTTTTTTTTTGTTTGAAATCCAACAATTCCCTCTCAAGGTGAAGGAAATTCCAGGATTTTTGTGGATCTGGGAGAATTCCGGCTCCTCCCGCCCCTTTTTCCAGGAAAATGAGGGGATCAAAGGGGATTTGGGGTTAATTTGGGTTTTCCGGGATGTGGGAAGTGCTGGGGGGTTGGGGGCACCTGTGTGGAAAAACGGAATTAAATGGAGTTTGAAACCCCGAACTTGAATAAAATATGGATAAAAAAAGGAAATTAAAAGTGAAATCGTATAAAATAAAGGAAAATGAAATCAATGAAGTGAATGAATAAGCAAAATAAAGCAAAATGAAGTGAATAAAATTTAGAAAGAGAATGAAATAAAGGAAAGGAAAAGAAAAATGAAACGAAAGAAAAATCAAAAAGAAATAAAAAGAAATCAAAGANAATAAAATAAAATAAAATAAAGTGTTTTCAATGCAACTTTTCCAGGAAAAAAATGGGAATTTTCACCCTGTGCAGAACCCCAAAACCCCCGGATCCATTCCCGGCTGGATTTTGCCGCTGGAAGGGCCGGGATGGGCCCCATTCCTGTGGGAATATTTTGCTTTTCCTCCCCCTTCCCTGCCCAATTCCTGGAAAAAAAAGCAGGGAACGGCTCCAGGCCGGGATGAATCCCCTGGAATTTCTCCTTGGAGGATCCTGCTGGAGCCGGGGCTGGAAAAATCCAAATTTCCTCTCAATTTTGGGGTTTTTTTCCCCCCAAAAATGGACCCGAACTGCGCCAGGCTCAAAGAGCCGGGACCGGCGAAGAATCCCCGGATTCTCTCCCGAAAAATCCCAAAAATCCCTCCTGGATCCCCTAAAATTCCCTTTCCCCCCCCCCAAACCCTCGGGGCGAAGCCAAAAGGAAAATCCAGGGAATCTTCCAGGAAATCCCCGCTCGGCGCCCTCCAAATCCGATTTATTCCCATTTCAGTGGCGGGATTTGGGGTTTTTCCCTCCCGTTAAAGGAATTTTTCCCTGGAATTGCCGCCGATCCCAAACCCCGGGAGCTCCCGCGCGCCTCCTCCCAACCCCGAATCCCATTTTTTCCCCCCTTAAATTGGCTTTTCCACCAATTTTTCCCATTTTCCGGCAGTATCCCGGATTTTCGGGCCGTTTTCCGTTGGGAATTCCACCCCTGGAGAGGCGCAGCGCCCCCGGCCCCTTCCCCAAGGACAAAAGGATCCCAAATTCCCCAAAAGAATCCGCAATCCCAGCTTTTATTCTCAAAAAAATCCCAAATCCCATCTTTTTTCCCCAAAAAAATCCCAAATCCCAGCTTTTTTCCCTCCAAATATCCCAAATGCCAGCATTTTCCCCCCAAAATTGGAAATCCCACCTTTCTGCCC
>VWZW01007945.1:1072-13327 GCA_013397115.1 Edolisoma coerulescens | reverse complement strand
CAACCACGTCAAGTCCCGACAGCTAGCCTCTATAACTGCAGGGCAAAATTATTTCTCCTAAACTCATACATTGTCTTCTTTGTGGAGGTATCCCATATATTTAGATTAGAATTTACATTGCCAAGACCCGATGTAAAACTCATTATAACATCATAGAATCACAGAATCATCAGGGCTGGAAGAGACCTTCAAGATCATCCAGTCCAACTGTCAACAGAGCACCACCATTATCACCCCAAGTGCCATAATCCAGGCACCTCTAATACAAAACCCTTGTGGAAAACGAGTGAGTTTTACAGACTAAGATACGTAAGAATTTTTGGTCTTCTAGTATTTCTGAGATATTAAATACATATGAAAAGAAATGGAATCTCAACTGAGTAAAGCAGAAAAAAATCCTCTCTTCAGAGAGGAAATAGACAGCTTACAAAGATGAGGGATAGCAGAACGAAATGCAAAGGACAATAAGCAGGCCTTGCATAAGAGAAAACAAAAGCTGGTAGAAATAAAGCTAGTATGCTTCCTGAGTACTTCCAAGCTCACATGAACAGTTATCACTAAAAATTATAGTAACATCAGTTGATGAGGAGGAAGTCAGGATCATAACAGAAAGCAGAGGCTGGAGAAATACTAATAAGATTCAGCTAGGGCCTGAAATGGACCTTCTGTAAGAAGGACAGGGGGTTTTCTACTATTTTTATTTTCAGCAATTTTGCTCTTTCACACCACAGGGCTTGAATCCATTTATTTCTGAAACACTATTCCAGAGAACTACAATTACAGCATTAAGAATGTAAACAGAATATATGTAGAATACACACTACACCTGATTGTCTAAAACATAAGAATAAATAAGGCTTGCAAAAGGAATAATATGGCATAGTATCTACCGTTGTCTTAAGAACTTCTTGATCCATACAAGGACAATGCATGCAAAAGAAGAAATTAAATAATTTAGATTTTTGCTCTCTCTCTCCATTTCCCGCCTTTAATGCTTTATGCTTCAACTCTGACAATGAGCTTAGAAACTGAGACAATTCCTTCAACTACGTGAAAATAGCCCAGAGTCCAAACGGTGACAAGACACCAGACAGACAGAGCCAGCATCACATTGTGGATGAAGAGGACAACTGTAACTTTCTCATCAGAGTAACCAGGAAGCAGCAATGTCTTGTGATAAAATTAATTTTCAAAAAAGTAAAATATGGAGCACCATTACAAGTCAGCATAAATTTCTAAATTGTCTGCTTAAAGGTTATGGCCACTATACCTTAGCCCAGACTGTTACACAGTGAATGGACAAGTGAACTCTCAGTAGATTAACAGAATTCTATAAGAATTCCTGCTAAGCATTATCATTCATCTTATGTCTCTATCATATGTATTTTACCTAATATAACTGGATTTGGATTAAAACCAAAACGTCCCTCAACTCCAAACTGTTTTCTCCTTTAAGTAACATGAATATCTCCAAATATCTGTTGCTAAGCCAAACTGTAATTGCAGTTAACTAACTTCTTATACCGATTTGACATCTGCATTATTCAGTAATTACATCATTTATTCTTCCATTATTTGTCCTGAATTTCCCGTAGTTTATCACTTGCAAAACATGCATTTTTTTCTGCTTGTTAAATTCCAAATTACAATTTATGGCATCATAAACCATGGCTGAACCACACCTGCATACTCTGAACACTCTAAGGGATCCTCCCTGAAAATGAATGATCAACAATAGTCTTCTTCACTGATGAGAATATGTTCATCATAGAGAAAACAAAAGCTATCAAGACAAAGGGAAAAAACTAACCATATTTAAAAGTTTTTGTTGTGTAATTCGGACATAGAACATAATAAATTACAAGGTTCAACAAAACAAGAAGTTACAATTACTGAAAAACTTCTTCTAGCAGAGGCTGTTCTCCATGCTGACGTCACACACAGGATTGAAATAGCTACTTTAATCTGACAAAAAGGCTGGAAGTAGTAGCTCACAAAAACAGAAGTGAAGAGGACAAAAGAAACAAATTATCTAAGTATCAAAAACTCTCATGAGGAAAACAATATTACTTCCCCTACTTCAATTCAAAAGAAGTAAGCAAGAGATATTTAATAAAAATGCTATAGTCATTCTCTTCCTTTTGCACAAACAAATCCAAAAGATGCATGGCATTGGAAAACAGAAAAGAACAGAATAAATTATTTCAGTTAGAAGGAACCCACAAAATGTTTAAAGAAGTTGTATTTCTGTAGTTATTTAAATTTGAAAAATGACATGATGGAAGAAAAACATCACTAAAACAGTGAATTACATTTAAAATTCAGAGAAAGAAGTAATTATTTTATTTTTTTATTGCAATAAGTAACTTTATGGGAAAGAAACTAACTGCAGCAGTAAGAAAGCAATCACTGTTTTTTTGTTTATTTATCATTTGAAACACTGAACACTGTGTTTGTAAAAGAGCTTTCAAAATCAGGGTATGTTTTCAAAAAAATATTTAAAAGCATATATACATGTGCTTGCACACACATACACAATCTACACCTAAATTATGTTATAAATCTTGATTTATTTGTATTTCAGTTATATTTGATATTCTGTATCTGGTTCTTCTCTTACCATGGAACCCAAACTGTTAAAAACACTCATTAAAAAGGATTGTTGAACAGAGGTTCCCTAGGCAGCTAATCACAAGCAGCAGCTGTGTAACTCCATAAACAGAATTATGTGCATCTTAGGTTCCATGTCTCATATTATGCAGTATACCATTAAATTTTATTTACATAACCTATACACAAATATGGGATTAATTTGACACTGTATCAGCTGTAAAGTCTGTCAGGTACACTTATTTCTTGTTTCAAAATTAGAACTAATTTTCTGTGCTTTACTTTGCCCATTCAATCAATATCATGCATTAATCTGTTAAAAAAAAATTCAAACCAAAGGATAGAATTTATTTGATCTAAAATAAGTTTAGATGCGCTTGACTTTTATATCTTTCTTATTCCAAATATGATAATAAAGAATTATATGCTCATAGAAAACAAATATGTACACCTAAATCTTCGAAAGACACCTTTCTCAAAGTGGAGGATAAAGACTACTCTTTTCCAGTAAGATTCTTCTGATATGTGCAGCATGTATTGATCATGTATCTGCAGCAGGTGTCAGCTTTAATGAAACAATTTTATGCTGCTATCCAATGGCAAACTGACCAAAAGATAGGTTAAATCGACTTCACTTACGTATCTTATTAATGACCATGCAAGAGAATTCTTGTCACAGAAAATGTGAAAATTCTGATTTTTAAAATGGAAAAGAAAAAGTTATTAAATTGTTACAAACAGAAAGAGTTCTATTCAAGGCTATAGTAAATTTTCAAATCCTCTACTGAACAGAATTACTAATAAAGAAGAAATTCTTCTAGCAACTTAGCAGTGTTTGTGTAAGAAAACATCTAATACCAGTAGGTACTCACTATTGTAACAGCTGAAATAGCTGTTTTGAATAGCGCAGCCTGAGCATCTGTATCTGTTATTGCCAAAGAGAAGTAACAGTATGGTGAGAGGTATAAAAACACAAAGGGCAGAATGAGCTTTACTGTCAGTAACTACCACTGAAAAGAAGAAAGAGTCACCTCTTTACTGACAATGAAAATGGGTCTACCTGACTATATACCCAGATAAATGATACTTCAAATTCAGTAAGGTTTCCAGAAGAGGCAGGAAGAGTGCATTCCAACTATTGTTAATGATTCATTCTGACAAATGTTGCTCCTCTGCTGCTAAAAAAGAACTTGTAATTGATATAATTTCTTTGGGAGCACTCATTCTGCATAAAAAGATAAACACACTGACAGCTAGCTGATCCTAAGGTGAAAAAACAGCTTCTGAAACCCAAGGGCAAAACAAGATGTGCTAGACTTTGAACATAAACTGTGTACAATGAGTTAGAACTTAAAGCATATGTTTGGAATAAGGCACAACCTACATATGAACATGGGCATAATTATGCAAGTATGAAGGTATATGATGAATGGTTTCCCAAGGTATTTAGCAAACAGATATTCTGTCTACTCATAAGGTTTTTTTGAAAGCTGGTGTATTCACCAGCTGTTTTTCTGTATGCTTGGCAGCCCAACCATGATTTTCTTGGGTTTTAATTTCAAATCTCATTCATACAGCATTTCTCTGGGATGAAGTAGGACATCTATTATCCCTCTGGGGAAGGCATTTCAAAACTGTAATCAGAAAACACACTGATTTGTCCAGATGGCAGGTGCCAAACATCAATATGCCCAAGAGCTTACAAAGTATCTGCAGGAAAGGCACTGAAGGGGTTTTGACCTACCTCCCCCCACATGACTCAAATGGACAAAAGGGATAAATTTTTGCCATTTGAACCTAAAGAACAATTCTAACAGTTTCTACAATCACTCTGGAGAATGAAAAGGGAACAATTACAGCTGCTGCTTTAGAAATCTGGCATAACACATAATTCAGAATGTGTGTAAATTACTTTCAAAACAAAATGCATGCATAAACCTTGGTAGGACAGAAGGGTTGGAGCAATAGATGAAGAGGAGAAGAAAGACACATCATCAAATGTAGAGACCTGAGGAATATGAAGTAGGAAATAAACAGAAATATATGGGTAAGAATAATTCTGATTGCAGGAGAGAATAAGAATCAGCAGAGCAAAAAGACCTGGAAATGGGAATAAGTGAGACAGCTGGGGAAAATCAGAGGCAGAGCAGCACACTGTTTCAGAGGCTTACTACTGGTTTAATCACAGAATTTTCTACATTGTTTCATGATTTAAAGTGATCCATCAGTAACAGTAAGGCAGTCAATGCTTCACCACACAAGTCGCAAAATTTCTGTCATTTGTTTAAAATGTGTATCTATGCTACAACTTAAAGCATGAACAATCGGATGGCTTGTTTGCAGCTTTCACAAGGGCCTGTGTTCAGTCATTCTATATTAAATTAAACTTTTTTACAGAATTTTACTTATTTTAAGGCAGACTGTTTATTCCTGTTTAAATCTTCTAGATGTAATCAAATGAGAAACTGCTTATGAATAATTCAAAGATTTTGTTAAAATCGTATTTCCATAGCCATTAAGCAGAAGCACAATACTTACTATCCCTGTCATTATGAGCAACTCCTACGCTCATGAAGAAAAGAAAACATCTATTGGATCAAGAAGAAAAGAAAATATCTATTGGAATCAGCCTGAGAGCAAAATTACACTGGCATAAGAGGGGAAAAATGAGTAACTTGAAAGAGAAATCATTATTGTAGAAAAAAGTTATATTCTGTGTACTAGCATTACCGTGCCATGATGTACCATTAATTTTTGTTAAAAGAAGCAACTGGGCATGTTAGCCCATAGTCTCTCCTTTGTCTAGCTACATCAAAAAATCACTTTGATTTCAACTATTTACATCATCAGTTTACCCTAATTAGTTAAGTACTGTGGATTAAAGAACAATTTTGAAAACCTGATGTTTTACCGGGAATACTTCCAATGTAGAGCATGCTTGACCAATGTTCTCATCCAACATAACAAGAAAGAACTGTCCAAGGCTTTTAAGTGCTGGCATTCATTCCTAGAATGCTAGCCAAATTCCAGATCACTTGGTTACATTATGCTTACTTGCATTCCTTCTCTACTCCAAAAACAGACACACTATTCTTATTTCTATACTCTGAAAATGTAACTGAACAGAATTGTTAGTACACAATAGCCATACTATTTCTGAAAGTAAAAGCAGTTGCATTTCAGTAACCTCCAAGAGGATTCTAGTTACATTACACACATTCTTTAATAATGCTAGACAAAAACCACAGCAAAAGATTGTAGGACAAATGTGCACAGTTAATGAGCATTTATTGAATGAAAAAGATAAAATAATAGCTGATGAGGCCTTGAGAGTATTCTAAGTACTACACAAAATATTTCAGACCATTGTATACAAAGTAATCCCTCTATAAAATTATATACTTACAATTTGTAGCTGCCTTGAAAAATCTGATATATTAACTGGATTTTTATCTTGCAGAAATACTATGCCAGAAAATGAATTAAACTGTGCATGACAAAAATGAACCATCTGTACTTTATTTACTACTTCGTTGCCTCCTTTTTTTTTTTTTAAAAAAAGCCAACTGGAGAGAGCTTTCATTCGTCTACACCAAGCACACAACTACTCTATAAATAAAAGAATGACTACAAGAAAAATGTTCACATAATTTTAGTTCTGACTGTATTGTGACACAGATGTGAGTAGATACATGTAATTACTGGGGTTGACTAAAACCACCTTCTGACAGAATGTTTTACATACAATTTCCTAAGGCAGAGAAATAGTGACTCAGAATTTCAAGACTCTGTTTAAGCCATAGAACTAAGGTAATTTGTGTTGCCTTGATCCTCTTTGTTCCATCCCTAATGGAACCCTTTTCTTGGCTAGCTACCTGTACCAGTCACATTCTTCAATGAATCTTTGTACAGTCTCTAATCACCAGCTTTTTTTACCCCTTGCCTACTGCTTTCCCAGCTAAACTGCTATAATCCCACTAAGGAAGCACAGAATCCTCAACCCAAAATGCCCATCTTTCTGACAGAAACAAATTACCACAAAGGAAAGAAAGTAGTAATAAACCCAAAAATAACCTATTAAGAAGAATGAGATGCTCAGAAATGGGAAATGAAATTCAGTGGCATCACAGCAATGTCTCCAAAATAAAAATGTCCTTAATTCCTCATTTCTTTGTTTCGCACACTTCTTTAAAGCTGTATCGACATGCCAGTCTCTATTCCTCACATAATTTACTGTGTCCTTAAGACATGTGTGTACTCATTATTCAGAGAGGTTCTAATAAGCTTACTACTTCCTTTTGCTTTGCTTATGTGAATTTTTAATATGTCTGGCAATTTGGTTCTTTCTATCCATCATTTACACTCAGCTTTTACTGTTTTGATGCTTGAAATGGTTAAGAAGTACTGTCTACCCTAAAGCTAAAAAATCTCTCCAAAAACTTTCAATCAAAGTCAGTAGTGGCTTTTTAAAAAACCAAACAAACTAACTAACAAACACAAAAAAAACCCAAACCCCCCTCTGCTTTAGTAAGTCTCTAAGTAGTCTCACAAATTAAGCCAAATGGCATAGATATTTCAAATGTTATTCAGTATCATATTCCACTATCTGCCATAGCGGATTGTAATTCTGCCAAGAACATCATACTGGAGATGATGAATTTTTATTTGAAGCTGAAAAATCTTTTAGTCCTTGATTTAAATGTGCAATTGCTATAACTGAACTAAATGGAACCATATTGTCCCAGGTACAACTAGCAAGTTACAGACCTTGCTTAAGAAGATTAAATTATCTTCTTCATTACTTGGTTATCAGCAGAAAAAAGAATCATAACAGCAGTCAGCCATAGAACTCCACTTTTTCCTCACACTGGAAGTACTTTTCCCGGTCTCTTAGTAGTGCCAGAACTTCTTTGCACTTCTCTTGCCTTCATCTTGCCCAGTAATTTACTAAGATTTACTCAAGCTGAACCTACATACTAATAATCCATTTTGCAGTACAGAAAACAACGCACCCAGTCACAGTATTTTCCTGCACACAGCACACCTGTAACTTTCCAGACTTCATTATACATTCTTATCAGTATTTGAACATACTTTTTTAAAATATAAAGAGATAATTTAACCAGTAAATGCAGACCTTGCATACATACTCTATGCAGCCACATTAGAATTGCCAAGTGTTAGTTCTGCAACTACTTGAAGTGGAGGACTTTTTTTTTGCAGGACTGGTACAGCACACTCACATCCTAGCATTCTTTGTGCAGATAATAAAAAGATTAGAATATGCCATAGGAACCACAGTTCTCCAGAGACACAATCCCACAACCAAGATTGAGACAAAATAAAGATGGGCAGTAAATGTTAATATGAAATGCATCTTTTAAACGACTGCTGGAAGCAAGATAGCACTTGAAGCATCAGTTCAACCTGCAAGTCAGATGCCTAATGCTCTTGTTTAAAAGTAACAGAGCAGGTAGAAATTTGAAAAAACTCAAAAAAAACAGAGGATGCAATCTTAAAATACACAAAACAATGCAATTCTTTGCATAGTGAAGGGTAATCTAATTTTTTCACAAAAAGCCAGGTTAAGTTATGGAATTCTTACCACAGACCACTGTCAATATTTAACATGTACAGAGATTCAGAATAGTCTGCATGCGTCCATGGAAGGAAAAGTTAATTGTATTAGCTTATGTCAATGCATAAAGCCCTTCACCACATTCAATGGTGGCAGGGAGAATGTTCTGTATGGCAATGGAGTATATGCTAACAGATCTTAGTTTACGATTTCTCCCCATCTCTTCCCCCAAATTTGTTATTGATCATTGTTAGAGATAGGAGACCAGACTAGACCTACATGGGGTGTGACTCAGTATAACGGTTGTCTTGAGGCAACAGAGAAAACCAAGTCAGAAGACAGGACAAACTTCCATAGTGCTGTTCTAAGAGCCAGTAGGGGCCATGGAGCTGAGAGATGCACTGAGCAAGCACCTGTGGAAACATGTGGTAAGCACAACCTCAAGATCGTGATTTTTTTTGTTTAGAGCTTGATCCTTTTCTGTTCTCAGTACAGACATGAGGACCCAGAGATAACCAGAGGACAGTATCTGTGAAGGATAATGTCTTGGGGTGACTTTATGATGTGTATCCCCTATCGACATGCTCTATGTCCAGACACAAACTTTTCTGTGCCTTTAAACTGAGCCCGAGAGGGGGGAGAGGAAAAAACCGAGTGAACTTTCCAAAGCAGTCTGTGCTCCAAGGTCACTACTCCTCTGCGTCTTTCGGCTGTGGCGAGAAGAGTGGAGGAAGCACCCTTCTTGCTTTTCAGCCAGCTTTCGGCTCTGTTTTCTCCGGAGAGAGACAGAGAGGCTTTTTTCTGGGACTTTGGCTTCTTCTTCTTTTCTTCTGGAACTGTGCAACAACACCAAAGCATCATCTGGGAGAACTTTCCATCGAGGTCCGGGGGGAGGACCCACACGCCAACCCAGCTCCGAAGAGGAGAGAGCCGCACCCGCAAAGGGACTTTGAATTTACCAGGTTCTCTCCACAGTGAGAGGTTTTTATTATCTAGCATTATTATTCCTTTCCCGTGTGTTTGTTAAATAAATAGTTTTTTTCTCCCTTTTCACATTCCTCCAAGGAATATTTCTTTCCTGAATCTGGCGGAGGAGGGGTGGTTGTAACCTGCCTTTTATCAGAGAATATTTTCCTCCAAATTTGTCTCAAACCTGGACAGATAAATAAAGTCAAAACTAAGTTTCAAAGAGGACATGATCATTTGATCATGTCAGAGTGGATAAATACCCTGAGATTAGCTCAGGTGGTTAAAGCATTGTGCTAATAATGCCAAGGTTGCAGATTCAATCCCAGTATGGTCTATTTGCTTAAGAGTTGGATTTGATGATGCTTGTGGATCCAACTTCCAAATCAGAATATTCTGTGATTTAAATAAAATCAAGTAAAATGAATAATAAACTAGAGAGGGAACAGTGACAAGAAGCCCTAGGAGAAGTGGAAGCTATTTAGGCTCTTTGTAACTTCCTAGGAAAGGGAAAAAAAAAGCAAACAATATAAACCATAACATTACAAGTAAAAAAAATTATACTTAGGTATTTTTATAAACAATCTTGTTGATAGAGGAAAAAACAAATTTTGGTGCACTCCTGAACCCAGATATTCTTTAACTACTCTGTATCAGTTTACTGCTATTACTGTCTGCACAACTTCAATCCACATGCAATTTAATTTGAGAATTCAGGTACTGCTTCATCTGCATTTTCCTAATCTTAGTTGTATTAAGTCGCAGTAATTCCTTCTAATTAATTGCCCCTTCAGTTTATTATCTTGAACATTTAGAAATATTTTGATTGTCCTTTTGTGATAAACAGTTTATTGATACTCACCTTTAAAGCTGGATTTTGTCATTTTATTCTTTATGCATACCACTATTATGTCCATGTTATTCAAAACTAATGTCCAAAAAAGCTATGGGCTTGGTCACATCATAGATTTTTTGTTCTTCATATGTGCAGTTTCTTTCAGGCGAGCAAAAGGAATGAAATGTAACAGATGATCCCTGACACTTCAATTTCTGCTCAACAGATTGCTGCCTGATGTCTTCTATTCCTCTGACTATTATAAATTCAGCCTGTAAACAATCCTCTCCTCTTTCAGAGCAAGTCCACAAGAAGACGCATGAAGTTTAAAATAAAGACAGATTTTTAGGTGAAAAATTCATATGTATTCCACAACCCCTTATAACTGTCTGAAATCTACATCATCTGAAGTACAAAGTCCTGTGAAATATCAGTTTGGAATGTCCAGGATATTCCCAGTGGCATTCCTAGCAGGGAAGTAAAAAATTGAGAGCACAGTAAATAAACAACCTTATTATTTAAAAATACTGGTGCTTTCAGCAACGGTAGAAGGAGGCAAACACTTACTGCATTTGTTATCTGCAACTGTTTTCCTTTAACTGCTCTCTGGACTCAGCTTCCACAGTGCAGAACACAGACATCTTTCCGAGTTCTTAAATTCAGGGAAAGAATGAAGGAAAATTTGATTAATACATTATCCCATCACTTCTCAGAATAAAGAAAGCTACATTAATTTGTTAAGATTTAAAACAAACTTAGATGAAACAGCAAGCCACTACTGAATTTAAATATGAAATTCCACATCTTTCTCATAATTCTAGCTTATTTGAGTAAGATTTTATTATGTCATCCCAGCAGACAGAAGAACTCATGTCAGTTTTAAACAAAATCAGGTGTTTAGAAATACAGTGAATGTGATCACAAACTTGAAGGAATACATTCTATTAAAAAAAAAAAAAATCTACAGACACAGGAAGTACCAGCCTTTCTCAGTCAGAGGTGATATGGAAAGAAGTTCTATACTTAATATAATTCAATTCTGGTTTGCATGTTTTAAATCAACGTAAGCTTCTGTTAATGACTACTTGCAGCAACACCTAACTGTATATAAACATAAATACATATACATTGATTGCTGGAGCCATGGGAAAAATTCCATGATGAAGCTAAAATATGTTTGTTCTTTCCTCCCTGACATACCAGAAAAACACTCTGGCAGTAGATTCACCCACTATAAACACAACAATAAAAATGTTAAAAATTCGAGCTTTTTTCTTCCCCTGAAGTGTGTGTATTTTTATAACTTCAGATAAATGCAAAACTTCAAATCTTTAAAAGAATATAAATATTAATTTACACATCTGTCCTAAAAGTACTTCCTCTCTCTTTAAGTTTCCTGTTACTTTACTCATTTATATGCCACTAACTCTACTCTGACCTTTTCAAGATGTATAAACACCTGGTCAGTTAGACAACTGTATTCTTATTCTCAAGGATTTAATTTCATTTAAAGCACACCCTCTGTCAAAGCACACAGATTTAATCTGAGGAATTCTGTTTGTTCTCAAGGAACAGAATCTGTAACATTCCAAGTTATGCCAACTGTTGATAACTGTCACTTTTGAAAATTACGATTAGCTTGTTGTCTGTCTGGCATTAGCCACTAGATCATCTTGTTCCTGCCTTTTGTAGCACAAATAATCCTTCACAATTCTGTACTGTGCTGAAAGGTAACTTGAAAACTTGAGTAGTCAAAATATCTTTTGCAAGAAAAAAAAAAAAAAAGGCCAATTTAAATACCGACAGCGTGCAGTGCATTTTCCAGATGTAGTTCTCTCCCCTATGCTCCACAGTTTTATGATACACGCTTCAAAGAGGAGCACTGGAACCACGCATGGTTGTTTGAGTGTGACTCCAAAACAAAGACGACAATGCAAACAAGAGCTGAGCAAAGACTGTCTCGGCGAGGCTCGCTCCGCAGCCGGCGCGGCTCCCGCACGAGCAGCTGTCTGGCGCAGGGACGCTCCCGAGCCTCGCACCGACCGCGCTGCTGGAAAACACCCCTCTGGGTGTGCAGCGCGCATTTTGGACTGCCAGAGCTCTTCTCGGCACTCCTTCGCTCTCCCTCCCCCTTTCCACACGGCGCCAACACAGTAATAATGTGTGCTCTTATGAGAACGAATTGGGAAAATCACTCTGGATCAATTCCCTTTCTCCCGCCAGGCTGCGTTTCGCAGAATCACAAGAATCAAACAGGTTGGAAAAG
>VWZW01007942.1:557671-575967 GCA_013397115.1 Edolisoma coerulescens | reverse complement strand
GACCAGGCGGAACAGAGCCCTCCGCGCCCCGCCCGCGGGCCCCAGCGGCGCTCCGGGCGCGCTGAGGATGCACCGCAGGAAGTCGTTGTGTCCCAGCACGGAGAAGCGGGCGCTGAGCAGGGGGCTGGCGCAGAGCGGGCACGCGGGGCTGGCGGCCGTGCGGCGCAGGAGGCAGCCCAGGCAGAAGCGGTGGCCGCAGGGCACCGCGTCCGCGTTGCTCTGCACGCTGTGGCACACGGGGCAGTTCCACTCCGTCTGCGTGGCCTTGCTCGCGGTCTGCGGCGCCGCGGGGACAGACAAGATGCTCCCCATGGCTGGCACTGGAGGTGGTGCTGCGCCGACAGCTGCACTCAGGGATCTTGAAGGTCTCTTCCAGCCTTGACGATTCTGTGGTTCTGTAGCTTCCNGGAGGGGAGGAAGAAATGCCCAGGCCCCTCGAGGACACCATCCCTGCTCCCCAAGCCCACTGCCCACCCCGCAGACAGCCTGTGAGGAACATTTCTCCACAGAGCTCACCTCCAGTGCTGCAAGTGCTGCGGTGTCGGCTGCCCAGACCAGGCAGGGCTAGGGACATGGAGTGATGGCTCCAGGATGGGCAGGGAATTCCCGGTGGCAGCCCCCAACCCACGACACAGCTCCAGGAGATGCCTGGCTCGACTCTCCAGGTCTCACAGCCTTGGCAGCAGTCCAGGCTCGAGCCATGCTGGCCCTGCCAGTGCCCAAACACAATCAATGAGGGATGTGACATCACAACACCTCCCCCAGTGATGTCACAGTCAGTCACTTCGTTTGTCACTCTCCACCAGCAGGTGACATCGCAACGGGACATTGGCCCCCACAGGCATCAGGGGAAGAAGGAAAACATTGCTTCTTGTGTTTAACTTCTGCGTTTCCATGCTGCTCTCTCAGCCACCTGCATCTGTGGGTCTGTGGGTCCTGTCCCTGAGCCTGGCCGAGGTCCCCTGTGAGGGAGAGCCTGGTGGGGACCGCCAGCGCCAAGCCCACCCCCAGCCACAGCAACACACAGAGACAGGGCTGGGTGGTTCCAGCATGAGCCACGGGGCTCCCCAAAGGCACCCCGAGCTGCTTCAGTTCTCTGACCCAGAAAGCACATGCACCCTTCCTTCTGGGGATGCTCCTAAACCACAGAATCACAGATTTAACCAGGTTGGAAAGGACCTTTGAGATCATCAAGTCCAACCCATGCCCTAACACCACCTCATCAACTAAACCATGGCACTGAGGGCCATGTCCAGTATTTTTTTAAGACGTCCAGGGATGGTGACTCCACCACCTCCCTGGGCAGATGATTCCAGCAAGCAATCACTCTTTCAGGGAAGAATTTTTCCCTGATGTCTAAACTTCCCCTGGTACAGCTTAAGACTGTGTCCTCTCGTTCTGTCAGTTGCTGCCTGGAGAAAGAGACCGACCCCCACCTGACCACAACCACCTTTCAGGGAGTTGCAGAGAGCAATGAGGTCCCCTCTGAGCCTTTTCTCCAGGCTAAACAGCCCCAGCTCCCTCAGTCGTTCCTCACAGGTCTTGTGTTCCAAGCCCCTCACCAGCCTTGTCGCTCTCCTTTGGATGTGTTCAAGCATCTCGATGTCCTTCCTGAGCTGAGGGGCCGAGAACTGGACACAGCACTCGAGGTGTGGCATCGCCAGTGCCAAGTACAAGGGAAGAATGACTTCCCTGGTCCTGCTGGCCACACTATTCCTGATACAGGCCAGGTGCCATTGGCCTTCTGGGCTCATGTTCAGTTGGCTGTTGACCCCAGGTCCCTGTCACCCCTCTCTGAAGGCCAGTTCTCTTCTCTCCCCACCGTGTGACCGGGACAGTGCTGAGGGAGCCGACATGGGGGGGCTGCAGCAGTGACACTCATCCTCGCACCTGCCTGTGCTGCCAGCGCTGACCACACCTCAGGTGTTGTTAATTGGGCTCTTGGCTTTAATGGGGTGGCACGAGCACTGCAAGACATTCAGGCTTCAAACAGAAAAATGAGGGTTTTGTGTGCGTGCCCAGGTGGTGTTTTCGTGTGACACAGGTTTTGCACAGCAGCTCTGCATGCTGTAGCTCACAGTGCCAGGTGGGATTTGCCAGGTGAGCACTGAATTCTGCCCTAACAAGGAAAAGGCCAACACAGCAGCTGCTATTACCTGGTGCTACTGTAAAGAAAGCTGAAAAGATACAACAAAGGCGGGTGGAGGTGTGCTTGCAAGATAAAAATCAGTATTTTGTGCCTTATTGTTGTGCTGGAGGCACCCCAGGAACAGCCCCTCCAAAGCACCCTGGAGAGAAGGAAAAGGGTTAATCATCAGCAGCAGCCAAAGACATTGTGATTTGCTGTAATGAGTATAGCTGCAACAGAATCTTAGACTTAGGGGAGAAATTTCCCCCTTCAAAATTAAACACTAGCTGTAGATGAAAAGACTACACCTGTCCCTTGAGATGGGACAGATCCAGACTCTTTAACAGCATTAATCCAAGGTCAAGGTGGACAAACACGTGTTTTCTCTCACTAAACCGGGTGTTTCACACAAAGCTGTTATGGTTTGATGCGTTTTCCTCACCGCTGGGGTATTACTAACCACAGCACTCCATCATGTGTCAGTTCCCAAACACAAGATCAGTGTTTCCCCCAGCACAACTGCAATTCAAGGAGAAAAACTGCACATTACACATTTAACTTCCTACAAAGCACAACCTGTGCTTAACTGCTGCCTTTTCCCCTCTAAAAGTTATGAAAATATCTTTCCAAGAGGGATACAAAATAATCCGTGGCACAATATTTGTTCCACTTATAAAGACATGAAAATCTTATTTATGTCTTCGGTAAGGCAGAGTACAAAACAGTATTAATACAGTAGTTTTCTTTACATCATCAGTATGGTACATCAGACTTCTTAGGTGTAAATTTCAGCCTCTTCTTTCAAGAAGGGCCAAACTTCCAAACAGCAGTTTTTTTCAAAGTGTGAATTCGAATAAACCCTTTAAATGCTGACAACTTAGGGAATGTGTACTCAGGAAACACACTCCACAACTTCAAAGTAGACTAAAATGTGTAAAAATAACTTAGGACTGACACTGCTACTCTATAGTCTCTTTCAAACTGATTTCAGTCGTTTATTTCTGTCTTGTTATCACCCTCAGGCGATTTCATGGCTCATAAGAGGCAGGAAATAGCTTGTACCTTAGCACCCAGCCCATGCTGACCCTGCTGAGTGAGGAGGATGCCGAGAGCTGTCCCGGTCTCACACAGCAGGTCTAGACTCGGCTCCCAGCCCTCCTGCTCGGCTTGGGCAGCACTGCTGTGCAGACCACGCTCGTCAGCAAAGGCCTTTGCAGCACGTGAATCCACTCGGGCACGGCAGTGGGTGTGTCCTGCTCTCTCAGTCACTGTCATATTCCTCGATTTTTAATTCCTCTTCCTCCAGGATGGCCTGAGCTGCGATGGGCTGAGGCTGGCTGCCGGGCAGGTCACTCCCACTGGACTGGCTGGAGGGGAGCGGGAGCCCCTCGGGATCGCCGTCGGCGCCGTCCCCGTCGCGGCGGAACAGCTCTGGCACCCCGGGGTCTTTGTCACCTAGAGCTTCCAGCTGCAGCCTGCAAAAGCACCAGTGCAGCACGCACGGCCACGAGCACACGGCTCCCCCGGCCAGTGCTGCCCAGAGCCCTGCTCCCTGGCAGAGGCACTCCCAGGACTGCTCAGTAACTGCTCAGTAACACAGGCTACTCTCTATCAGCGCTCCCAAAGGCACCAAATTCCTGCGTTTCTCTGCACTACGGTCCCAGCACACTGAACAGATGGGAAAGGATGATAATGTTTTCAGCAGGAAGTTACCCCTCTGAACAGACCTTCACTGACACCCCACTTATGAATGCAGATACAAAATGTCACTATCCACAGGTACGCTGCAGGGAAACTTAAAAGGTACAAGGAAGTTACAATTAATTTGAGAAGCTCCACACCCTGTGGCTCAGACCAGGGGTTACAAGGAAATATACTCTCCTTCCTCCCTGAATAGCAACTAAAATGGCTTTTAATACCACAGCTGGGGAACAGGATGGTTCTTGGAAATACAGCCTGGAAATTCAGAGTTAAACTGAGCAGCAACACCAAGGACAAGTAGAAGATGCTCTGTCAGATGCATCAACAAACTCTGTCCTGGTTAGGAGATGACAGTTTGTCTGACTGCAGCTGTGAATGTGATTCTTCGCTAGAAACAGACCAATTAAAATGCTTTTTAAATTCCAGAGGCATCACAGCTATAGAAGTGTGGCTCTGCTGGGGTAAGTGAGGTCTCTGATGCAGAGGGCTCACAAGAATCACAGCAGCATCTCACACCATGTCCCCCCTGAGCCTGCACACACAGCCTCTGAGGAGGGCACTGCAGGCTCACAGGGCAAAACCCTGGCGCTCCAGAATTCAGTAGCTACAGCCTGACTGCAACCCACGCAGTCTGAACTAAGGTTTATTCTAGGTAGCCTTATAGGCAAAACTTCTACAAAGTAAAACCAGCGCAGCTACCTAATTTTAGATTATATAAGTCATTAAACAAACTTTTAAAAATACTTTGTCTTTCTACAGGGATACAGCTTCTTCAAAGGAAGTAAGAACAATTCCCCATTGCACTTTCTTTCTTACCTTCCAACACTCAGGTGAACACAGAATGTCCTAACAAACTTCCAGATTGTTTTGTCTCATATTAAACAATAGCCAAAAGGCACTAATCTCTTTGCATCAATTCACTTTTGTTCTCACATAGATGCCTTTAATAGTGAATAAACTATTTTATTCAGATCATGCTCTAGAGAAACAGATGTCTAGGACACAGCTAATATTTGATACAATGGAAAAGAAAGCTAAACAAGGATTAAAAGCAAGACCTGAGTAGAAACACTGCTACAACATTGTAATGACAAATAGATTTGAATTGGAGAAAGGGGAAAAATTATCATGCTGAGGGAATGTCACATCACAGACATATGTGATGAAAGGGTTCTCTATGAAGAGGTTCTTCCCCTTCATATATGACACAGCCTCACTTTCTTTAAGTACAGAAGTTTGGCTTACCTCCCAAAATGTCTCTTCAGTGGCAGCCTCCCCACGTCTTGGATAAAAGCAATCTGAGCTAGGAACAAAGAACCACCAGAATCATATTGGGTAGATCATAAAAACAGACAATTGAACATACTGGAAAATAAACCATGACTTTAGTCAAGTATTCCTGTATATATTTGAAATATTTTAGATACCAAAACACTGTGCATGTAACTTTTTTTTCCCAAACTGTTACAGTTTACTACAACATCTTTACACATGGCTTACACACAAAATCCCAAATCCCTGATGTTCATCCCGTGTATTTATCATGTAGAGCTATTATTCCACAGCCTAGAAAATTCACTCATCCTGATGTCAAGGCCTTAGTTAAGAGATGATGCTTTTGATTAGAAACAATTAACAACAGCATAAGAGACCCAGCTATCTAAATACTAATTTTTGCATTATGTACCACACAAAGTAAATTTTTCTGCATGAACTGTTTGCTGATGGATTATCTCAGACTTAACTTTTTTTTTCATGCACTGCAGACATGAATTTTGCTTCTTTTATCTGTGAAAGGCTTTCTGAGGTGTTAGTCTGTTGATGTTACTGGAAAGGTATCAGTAAGCAATGAAGATGTAGTCAATATTGCTTACTAGGTTTCCAAAACTCTTCTCATCCAATCCTCCAGCAAACACAATGAAAGCCATAAGCCTAGAGAGCAACTTTATCACTGAAGTTTGGCCAACCTACCAGGGCAGCTTTAATTTTGGCTGTGGTACTGGGAGCATCTCTGGGCATCACGTACGTAACATTTACCACGGGAATTTATGACACTGAGACAAAAGCACAAACAGTATTGACGTCCTGGCTCACGAAATTTGTCAGTATGTTTCAGAGTCCAAGACGAAGAGCTACACCCATCTTACCTTGGTTTCTCATTGGGTTTGCTAACATAGCAAGGTAAGGCAGCAGCTCTGTCTGAAGGCACTCAGGCGGTAAACAGAAGCTTGAAAACAGAGATTTTGCAGCAAGGCAATTTTCCTGATACTGTAAGAGTTGGGGGGGAAACACAAGTCAACAACCTGGTAAACCATTATTACTGCAGATGTTTTGTACCAGAACACACACACTTTCTTCCTGCCTGCTACAGGATGACCACACACAAGCTACTGGAAATTGAGACCAAAAGAAAAGATAAGCAGTTATCATATACCAATCATAAAAAAGGTAGAATCCTTCAACTTTGCCTTTTACTGGGCATTAAAATGTAAAAAAAAAAAAAATTATTCCATGATTACAGAATTCCCAACCCATCCAGGCCAATGCTTTTTGCCAACATATTAGTTAAAATGTAACAAAATGCCAGGACCTGCTGTATCTCCTGAACAAGCTATTTCTGATAAACACATAAACCGTAAAAGCAGAAATTTCTTACACTTATACAACAGTTCCGTGTGCTTCAAACTGCACAAAACCAAACTCACACACAAAATCAATTCCAGAAATACTTCACAGTATTTCAACGCCAATTGTCTCTCTTTGAGTTTACGATTAAGACTCTCCCAGGAGCATGCCAGCTTGGACACAGGAATCAGACTTTGTCAGAGGCCTCCAATTTATTTTTACATTAAAGGAGTGATGCAAACTGCTCTTCTAGCAAATGATTTTTAGAAGCAGATTATATCAAAATAGAGTATTTGACAAGTTTAGCACTGTGATCAAATTTCATCTATACCATAGTCAATAGTCACACCCTAAGGGAAAAAACCCCTAAAACCAAAAAACCACCACCACCACAGCAGGGATTTACCTTTTTATTGATCAAAAACCACTGGGGTTTATGCAGGGGTCGGAACCCCATGCCCCCCTGCTGGTGGGCAAAGGCTCTGGCTGTGTTGGAGTGGATCACCCCTCGCGTGGCCACGGAGGCACTGTAGTTCTCCATCACAGGCTGTGTCTAAGGGAGAAATTGGGCCTTGTGTGAGCTCATTTGCACTGAAACACACTCAGCAACTGCAGTGGCACAACATGCACAGAGTTTTAAAGTTTAGATTTCTGCAAAACTTCTATTCAGAGCAGCCGAGCAAAAAAGAAACAGCTTGATTCCTTCCTAGCACAAACATATTGTACTCAAAAATACTTTGTGGAGTGGCCTACAAACACTACAACCCACTATAACAAAATGCTGACAGAAGCTGGACAAAACTCCGGCTCTGCATCTCTTCTGCAGCTGATGTACTTTAGCATTCATTAACAATTCATGTCACTCACACCCTAAGTTTGCAGCAAACATTCAAAAATGCAGCAGAAAATTGAGAGGCTCAATGTCAAACTACTTAAAACCAGGTGTGTGCCTATAAAAAGATGACACTTACACTCCAGTTACTACAAAGGACATCAGCAGTGCTCAAATATTCACTGGCTCTCACCGCATCATCTATATCAGAAAAAAAGTCCACGTAGTTCTGGTGAAGGTATAGATTGAACATGCTTCCAGACATATGTGACTTTTCCACAATATCCTGTTAGAAGAAGAAAAGTTCAGATTTTACAAGGGGATGAGGCAGGAGAAGGATCCTGTGTATAAAAAGCTGTGATACATCTAGGTCAGGGAGCTGGAACACAAGGTCTGTGCAGTGATCCCAGACACAACAAGGAGCTGGTTTGCCCCAGCAGTCCCTTCCAGACGAGTTATTCTGTGACTCAGACAGACTGAATGCACACCAGCTGAGATCAGTAACAAAACCAGTGGGACTGAGAATTTGCTCAGTCACTTAGGAGTCTGGTTTGCTTCAAGCCCAGCTGCACTCATGGAGCCACTGCAGGAGTACCTCAGGCTGAATGAGCAAGGTGTCCCGATGGTGCTTGGACAAGTGAGCAGGCAGCTGAGGGGACTCTGCTTCTGACACTGCTTCTCCTGCAAAGGATTGCACAGTCTTTAGTCCTTGCATTCAGAAATGTTGTTAGCAACTGCCAGCCCCACCAGCAGCTAAATTATAGCATTTCCCATTCCCACAAAGCCTGGGATGAGCACAGGTACTTAATTGCTATAGTCAATATTACATAGTCATCAACACATAATTAGTTGCATTAGGTTTCATATAACAAATCTAATCAAATTATTTTTGTATTCCCTCCCTTCACTACTTCTCCTCAGTTGGTTTAGGAGCCAGTATTGTGAATTACTACCAAAATGTGCACAGCCAGTGGCATTAGGGACCCCAATTCAGCTGATTTTATACTGTTGTTATTGACCAAACATCCCAGACAGAGGCCATCCGAAGCCTTTAGCAACTCCAGCCACTACCAGCTGACATGCTTTGCACACTGAAAGGGAGAATAAGTCAAAGTTTTCTTACTTTTGCAATAAATTATTTTCCCCAGAGCATGGAAAAGAAAGATGGATGCATCTTTGCCACCAATAGCTTGTATCTCCTGGTCTTCTGAGGTATCACATTTACTTTTCTTTCGTACTTTGGATACTCCTGCTCCCTCACATTTTACTGTAGAGCTCTTTTTCTTTTTTGACCAAAATTCTTTCTCCAATGAGCAGTCTATCAATAAAATAAAAAATAAAATCAAGGCAGAGTACATGATTCTGCAGAAGTTTTCTATTATGTTGCTACTGCTGATGTTCTATGTGAACAAACAGTAACAATAAGAGGAACAGAACAGGTTATATAAATGGGAGCACTATGAGAAAACTCATTTATTAGGAACACAACCCAGTCACCTAAATTAGCATCATTCATTACCTTCATTCCACTTCTGTCCCTTAAGCCACAGCTGAGGTACCAAGTACTTTTTTGAACAATAAACAGCTGTCTTTGAAAAAACCATTCAGGCCTATCCCTTCTAGTTCTGATACATTCCCCATTTGACCATGTTTAGAATTTCACATTTATAAAGCACAAGTACAAATATATTTAAATTATATTTCAGATACATTCTGTTTACATATGAATTTGTCTTCTATTGGCATTATCTGTACAATAACCTCCCTGAAAGTGGCAAAGAAAACCATTTAGGTGATTTTTCCAACTGCCTACTACCTTCCACAAAGTTTTGAGCTTCATGAAATAAAACTATTATTCTACTCTAAGTTAAGAAACCTGAAAATTTTCACCCACAATTTGATTTTGCGGCATTTGAATGTTCTTTATTGAGCTAAGAGAATTTATCCTTTAGGTATTAATTTTTGTTTTCTCTCACAATTACCATGGATCTATTTTATCCATTAATAGTGTAACAAAGTGAATGTATCAATTGTGCTCACATAGATACACATGTGAAGAAATAAACCTTACACACACAAAAACAAATGCTGCCTGCTCCAACAAGGAGATGGGCTGTCTCCCAAACTTGTATAGCATCACTGGCTACCAATCACTCACCTCACTGAAACACCTGCACAACTACAGAGGTTCTGTTCAAACACCTCAATGCTGGAGAAAATGTGAGAGGGGAATGTTCAGTGTGGTGTGACTTCAGCACATGATTTCAATACTCCACATACAAGAAGCTCCAAAGTCATATGCCTCTCTTTTCTCCCAAGTTCTAACTCTCATGGTTTTACATTTCCAAGGTAACTTATCAAAAATTACACAAACTAGTTATTTTAAGATTATTTTGATTTTCTGGAGGATGTGTCCAGCAGTGAGATATGCATGCTTTTCTCAGGTATCACCCATCTACTGTTCATTCATACTAATGGCTGAATCATCACACTGAGAGCAATCCTCTGTTCCTGATTAACACAGAACAATCCAAGCTTGGTACAGCTGAAGACATCATCAGAATAATTGACCTTCAATGTCTGCAAGTTAAATGCAGAAACTTTATTCTCCACCTTGTGTAATTTAACTAACACTGCCCAGCTAATTTCAATATACCCTAAAACTCAAAGTACAACACTCTCGCCTAAAAAATGGACTTGAAACTACCTTTAGTCTTGTATTCTATGAGCACATTTTCTATTTGCAAAGCAAATGGGAGGAAAAAAAATGTGTGACAGAAACAATATCACTGCTAGCTCTGCCACACAAAGCTGAAGACAATTGCTGAGTCTGTTTCCTCAGTTCTAAGTTGAATGCAAATGATGTCACCATTACCAGTCCTCAGAATGAACAACACATGCCAGACTACTGCTTTTACAAATCCATCACATACATCGGCTCCTTAACAATTACTGACGTGTAAAATGCTCATAAAATAATCAGTTTAGGAAATGCAACAACCAAGCAATGAAAGTATACCTTTCAAACTAAGGTTGCATCATAAAACCTTTGAGCAGCAAACACAAATAGCAAAGATACCAGGAATAAGAGAGGGAATTTCACTAAATTACATCAGCACATGCACAAGTCATGGTTTAACCCCAGCCTGCAACAGCTGAGCCCCACTCACGCCCCCACACACCCTGTGTTTATTCCTGCTCCACAGAAGCGTGTCAAGAATGTTTATGCAATGCACCCAGCCGTGCTGCAACTGAACAGAACATGTTTTCAGCAAAAATGATCAAAATATCACTTCACTTAACCATAAAAAAACCCATAGGTTTTTACCTTTCATAGAGGAAAACTGAAGGCTGTTTATTGCACTTCTTATGTCACCTGAACAACCTCTGCAAAGCAACTCCAGAGAGGTTCTATCAAGGGCGTAAATCTTCTCTCTGTTCTACAAGGAAAAACAGCATTCAAAACAACAGAAGAGCAGGGAAAGGAGTCTTTGACCTCTGACACACGCCACAAACAGACACACGAGTATCCACCATGTGCTCAAACTACGTAATACTGCGGACTTTAAAAACCTTAATCCATTTAAGCACACTGTCACAATTTATACAACAATATTAAAGAGAAAAATGCACAAAACTCTTTGCAAGGTGTCACTCAATATGATACTCGCTTGTAATCAAAACAGTTCAGGAATAAGACAGGATTCAGTTTCATGACCTCTTCTGGCCTTGCTGGATACAAGAAAGATTGTATCTCTTCCTATTATTTGTTTCATTTATATAGTTACTGTGATAAGCAGAGTAATTATCAGAAGTAACTTTGTAGACTCAGACCACAGATCAAGGGAAACTAATCTTAAAAGCAAGATATCTTTCCAGCTTGTTCCTTGCCTTTTGTTGCCCTGGGGAAAATGGTTTTTTTGGGGAGATGTGGGGCTCTGCTATCAAAGATCAAATACAGTAACAAAAATAACGTATTTCAGACATAAAAGTGTGAAATCTTTTGGTCCTAGCACTGCACAGAAGTTATGAACTATGACAACTTACCATACTGGCTTCTGCTGCAGCTATTCGATTAAGAACTTTCATCATATTTGTTGGTGCAACAGGCTTGAAACTGTTGAATTTCATTAAAAAAAAGGTATTCAGTTTCTAACCTCTCAGTTATTGGAACCATGGTTTAATGAGGTAAAAGATCTTACCTAATACTGAATATACACAACTCCTCTACAATTTCCGTGGGGAATAGTGACCTCTGGTTGCTGTCTCCACTGAAGTTATCTGAGATTATAAAGACCAGGGGGCACCTACTTGTACGAACAAACCTCCTGAATTGCAAAACAACAAAAATGTGACAAAAATCAAGTTCCAGCTAACTGCAAGCGGCTAAAGCTGATAATTAACAACATATTTGCCACTGACCTGAGGATTTCATGTAGACTGCCAGGCTCTCGGTAGAATTGGTTGGGAATATCCTGTGCAGAGCAAAGAGCTGCTGTCATTACATTCAGACGTAAATACTCTTCCACAGACTGACTGTCATGGCACACTACATTGCCACACATTTTTAATTCCTGCTTTGCTTGCTGTCAACTACATTTTAACACAGCTGACACTGGAGACAGTCAGAGGAGCAGCAGGAGAAGCAAACCCAAAGCACAGTATGTCTCATTATGGAAAACGACCACCTAAAAAGAAATGTTTTCTTTCTGTCTCAGTTTCCTACGACACAGCCTTGGGTGTCACACTGCCTGTGAGCAAGAGTTTCACCCGGAGGACAAACTCCCCAGGAAGCAGCTCCGTTGGGCAGAGGGCAGGATACCCACGTGAGGTGTGACAGGACCCACACAANCACGAGCCTCTACTTTCTAAATTCTACAGCACACCACATTACCCTGCTAGAATTTTTGCCTGTTTTGGCCTTGAAAGTTTACCAATAACCTGACTATCAATTTCTAAAATTTCTCTCAGGAGAAAAATTGAGAAGTTGAGAAAGAAATTGCTATTGAAACACACTTCTACACAGGGACAAATAAAGCCTTGTCCTGTACCTGCCCACAAACTCTCAGTTCACACCTCTGCCCTAAGCCAACATCACCTGCACAAAACCAGGGAGAAAGTGCAAAATTTCAACTGTTTCTACTTGTGTTCATTCTCATGTGTCCCCTACACTCTCCTGAATCATTAAACAACGGGAACAGTGGTGTTTTTTCCAGTCTTCCTGTTTATACACATATATATTTCTAGAAACTTAATCATCCAGAAACATGGGAAAGACTTCTCAGTATTGTTTGATCTCCTTTTTGGTACTGTTACATATTTCTGTGCTCAAACCAGACTCCCATTTCTGCCTGACTACTTGCTTTGTGGTGTGACTACAGGTAGGACGTGGCTCTAGGCTGCTGTAGAGACCCAAAAAGTAACGAAGACCTCATCTGCAGTAAAGCAGACAACTTTGGGAAATACCAATCCAGCATCTGAGGCTAGTTAGCATGTCAATATTACAACAAAAGGTACTGTTTTGGACACATTTCACAAGTTTTCACTTACTTCAATAAGAATAAGCTTTTTATCATTTTCTGAGGACTCCCCAAGCATCTGAAGTTTGTTATACTTATTTGCTCTTAATAGAAAATCTTGAAAGAGAGCTGCTTGGGCCTGACTCGGAAACGTATGAAAATTTGAGTCTGAAAAAGAAAACTAATTAAAAATATGTATTCTCTATTACACCAAGTAAAATATAAATACCCACACGAACTAACACCCACCCGTGCTATTTTCTGACAGCAGCACTGAACAAGCCCTGTGGCAAACATGCAACAAACACAGGAGAATTTTTAAAGGGGTATTTTTCAACTGAGGACCCAGACAAAGACACTTATCTGTTTTCATTTATTTGGCTCAAATTATGTCCAGGCAATTACAGAGCTCTCTATACTGATTTAAATTGTCAATTACTTTGGACTAAACACTGTAAAAAAACCTAAATCCCTTTCCAGATAAAAGCAACTGAAGGATTCTCATTAAACACTAAGGAATGGACTTACATGGATGTGGATCTGATTTCACACGTGACAGACGGAAAAGAAGCAAAAATACAAGACAGAAAACCCACAAAAATAACTGGAAGGGGAAAAAAAGATAAAAAGAAAACCCCCAACATACTTACCATGGTCAAACATATTTCTCAAGTCTTCCTTTGTAAAGTCTAAAGAGAGTGGATTGGTCCACTCTTGCACCTGAAGGCCAAGATCTTTGGCTAGAATTTGCAGAGTTGCAGTTTTTCCACAGCCGGGAGGGCCAGTCAGCAGCAGGACAGAGCCACCCTGGCACAGAGATACAAAACACAATCACAAATGTGATAAATAAAGACTGACAGGTGGCTGAAGATGGATATTGGTTGAATTTCTCCTGTAGTTTCTCTGGAAACGATCCTCTCCCCCAGAGAAACCCCAGTCACACATTTTGAGCTGTTAATTTACCTGCTGAGTACTCAGAGGGAACCAGGCCAGGACTCTGAGAGCCTTGTTCTGCTCCTAATGCCTCTGGTAAACAATCTGCATTTGACTGCCACACAAGAGGCACTGAACAGGAGAACCAGCTCTGGAAAACACTAGGCAAGGCTGGCAATTTGTGTCTAAGAATGCCTCTCACCAATCAAGATTAAAAGCATCCCATTACACCTGCTCAGTGCAACTGGAAATTTGTCACGAGACTTAAAAATTAACCTGGGAGAGATAAAATGCAGCTTCAAGCACATACTGAAGAGTTGTGATTTGTGACTGGATGCCAGAAAATAATATTTCTGAGGAAAATCAGAATCCACCTCTTAGGAGCATAAGCCCAAAATAAATGTACAAGGTCTAACCTATGTTCTTAGAGTATTTCTTACAACACAGAAGATACACAATCACTGTCTCTCTAAGGTGAGGTTTTTCTCTGAATGTGAAATTGCATCCAGCTCGTTTGTATGGGTTGATACCTCTAGCTGCTGATTTTAGCAAGTTTACCTGCTTTGGCTGCCTCTGAAATATATGCGTTTTTAACCAGGTTTCAACTTCCTCAATCTTCTTTTTTTGCACAGCAAGGTCATTCTGAAACAAGGTTAAAACATGTGAAAGTTATACATTAATCTCATGGTTTCTACTAATGAGATTAAAGAATAGAATAAATGCTGACTAAAATATCAACAGACATGTTGGTTCCAGTTATGTGTGTGCTCTGCAGAAGCAATGCTGCAGTTAAAGATGATCATCTCAAAGTCTTTCCTCAAACAATCAGTTTTCCATTCTTTGTAGTCAGGAAATAATGAGCTATTCATTATTCTTTAAGTAATAACACTGCAATCTTGTCTGTGTCAGGATACTTCACAGCTATTGCTGAAGCTGATCCTTTTTACTTTTTTTACTCTAGTACTGCAGAGGTTTTTGGAACTTTTGCAAATCCCACACAGCCGGGTTTTCCCAGTGCTTGGAACTATTGGATGTGTCTGGAATTCAATAACGGGGTCAGAAGTTTACAAGTGGACTGACAGGAAACATCTCAGCAGCTCTTCCTCCTCAGGAAGCCTGGGGGAACGTGTGTCTCCCTAGAGAAGGAGCTGGAGTCTGTCTTTAAGCTCCGTCTGGCAGTGAACGACTAACCCAGCACCCTGTGCTTGAGCAGACCAGGACACAGAGAGAGCCCGACCCGTGCAGGTCGCGGACGGACGCACGGCGTGTCCCTGCGCTGTCACTACTGCACCGGAGGAGCTCTCACACCTGGGTTTCAGGCTTGTATCTCTCCACCCACGGCAGCCCATCCTGGCACGGGCTCCGGCTCTGCCTGGACTTGGCACAGGGCAGGCCCACAGCACACGGCTTCGCTCTTTTCCGGGGAGGAGCTTTGGGTGTGCTGCTCTCTGGCACAGCGGTTGGGTCCTTCTGCTTCTGCCGACGGCCTCTGCCGGAGCTGCCCTTCAGCGGCCTCACAGGAGCTGCACAAGGGGGAATACTCGTGTTTCCAAAGAAGTCATCAAAGGGATGTGCCAGCCAATCTGTCACCTGGAGAAACACAAACGGTTTGGTAGTAATGCAGCGCTCTCCTCCCCTTAGCTGGGCACAGCTGTCTCTAAAAATGGGAGATTTTTATCAAGTGTGCATTTCCCCATCCCTGCAAGTGTCCAAGGCCAGGTTGGACGGGGCTTGGAAAAACCTGGTCTAGGGGAAGGTGTCCCTGCCCATGGCAGGGGTGGCACTGCATGGTTTTATGGGCCTTCCAACTACAACTGGTCTGGGATTCCATGATTCTTCTGTATTAAAAAAAAAAGCTGCATCATTGTGCCAGGAGTATTTTGCGGCATACTGGCAAATCAGAACAAGCTGAGAACTCCACAAACACACATCCAACCTAAAGAATTAAAACAGAATGAAAAAGCAGCATCAGCTTACTCAGACCACAGTACATCACAGTAATGCTCACACTCTCTGTGTCGTTTTCAGTATGTGGCACGTTTTCCTCCTTTTTAAAAAATATTTAGAATGCAACCATTTGTGTTTAAAAGTTAGAAACAGAGAGCAGTTATTGAGGCAGCACAGTAAAATCAGGGAGTGTGTGCTGCGCTGGGCAGCTCGGGCTGAGCCAGAGCCCACGCCAGCGACGACGAACAGCACTGCCAACAGCTCCAGTGTTCAGGTCTGGGTTTGGGGAACACCCCCAGGACAGGGCTGCAGACCCACCCGCCAGAGCGACTCCTCAAAGGCCCCAGTGGCACCAGGGCGGCCGCATGGCACCCCCGGTGAGGGGCTCACAAGCGGGATGCCAGCACCCCCTGGTGAAAACGCGAGTGACACAGCAGCCCCCAGAAGGGCTGTGAAACCCTACAGCTTACACACCTCATGAACCAACACAGCACAGTGCTGGCAGACAGGACACTGTCTGAGAGCTGGGTGTAGCAGCAGGCTCTGCCTGGAATGGGCTCAAGCAGCTCCAACAGGGCCCTGTTTGCAAAGCCCCCAGTGGGAAATGCAGAAGGGGGGTCACGCTGCTTTTGGGGTGAATAATGCTGAAACCAGACTGACACCTCCATCCCGAAGTTCAGCATCCTGAGAGGGAGTTGAGGCTGTGGCAGAGCTGGGAAAGTCCCCAGACAAAGGAACAACCAAGGGACACCACAGAGAACTTGTGCAGAGCTGCTGAGCTGGCACAGCCAGGCACATCTGACTGACGGGGCAGCACCTCAGACCAGAAAAGCCCCGTCCCAAATTTTAATGGCAGCATCTCCTGACATTTCCCTTCTTGGGGGGTGTGGGGACTGCTCCCTGCAGTGGGGATGATGTGATCTCACGGTCACTGCTTGAGGCTCAGCCAAATGCCCACAGTCGGGGTGAGTAACATCAATCTCTACTCAGTAATTGTTTTTGCTGGCTTTAATACAATTACTTCCACATTCAGAACCACTGAATCATTAAGGCTGGAAAAGACCTCCAAGATCATCGAGGCCAGCCTTTGCTTCCTATTTCCAGCATTCATATAACCATATTCACATTTCAACTATTGCTTCAGTGCACTATGGCAGTGGTTACAGTCCCTGTACCGTGCAGTGAATAATTCTGATTAAGATCTCTTTGTCTAACCACTATCAAATATATTCGCATAAATATATCGGGTTTGGCACGCTTGGTCGCGCAGGACAAAGCTGTAAGGCTCAGTCACACCTGTACCACCCCGTCACCATGAACCACTGCCCAGCTCTGGGGCTGGGGCTGGATCCAGCGGCACCCAGCCTCCTGTGGGAGGACTTTGGAAAGCCGGGAGGGCCTGGAGGGGACGGTCTGCGGGACCACGGGAGGTTCTGGGGGTCCCTTCTGCACGCTGTGACTGCACGGGATAAACCGATAAACTCTGTCTGAAGCTCCCGCTGTGTCCGCGGCGCCTCAGCAGCGGGCAAAGCGCAGCGGCCGCCGCACCGTCAGCGCGCGGAGTTACCCGCCCCGCCACACGGCTCGGCCGGATCTGCAGTGACCCGCAGGACCCCCGCGAGAGGGTGGGGGGGCCCCTCCGCACGCAACGACACCAAACTGAATCTCTCTCTTAGCAAAAACAGAACAACCCGCACTGAAAAGGGACGAACTGCCCATACAGAGCCCATGGAGGAACGACCGGGCCGTCGAGAGCCCCTTCCCCAGACCCACCTCCGCCGGCCTTCCCGGGCCGCCGCGGGACATCCTCGGCCGGGGGAACCGCTCCGCCTGCGGCCCCGCTGCCCCCGCTGCCAGGCGGAGATCCGATCCCGGGGCCTGGGGCTTGGTGCCCCGGGAGTCGGTGTGAATCGGTGCTCCGGGGGGAGGGAGAGCCCGGTGTGACGCTCGGTGCCCGGCGGATCCCGAGGAGCTCTCAGCGCTCCAGTCCCGCCCGGGCCGCGTCCCCTCACACCTCGACGAGGGGTCCTTTCTCTCCGCGGGCTCTTAGCTGTCCGCGGCGCGCCGGGCAGCGCGGTGACGCCATCGGCGCGCGCCGGCGGCGGCGGAGGCCCTCCCGCGCACGTGTCTCCAAGGCGACGGGCGGCGGCGCCATGAGGCGGCCGAACGTGCTGATCACCGGTGGGCAGCGGCGCGGCGGCGGGGCGGGGGCGCGGCCCCAGCGCAGCCCGGGGGGCGTNCTCCAGTTTTGGCTGTCAAAAGGTTCCAGTTGTCCTGGCGGGGGGTATTTGAGGGGACCTGCAAGCTCTCCCCTGACCCTGTCCTGTGGGTTTGCTCTCCAGGCACGCCGGGTGTTGGGAAAACCACTCTGGGAAAGGAGCTGGCGTCCAGAGCGGGGCTGAGCTACGTCAACGTGGGGGACTTGGCGAAGGAAGGTGCTGTATCCCAGGGGTCCCCGAGCACTGGGGACGTTCTGCTCTGCCTCACTGCTGCTGGTGTCTCGTGCACTGGGAGCCCCGGCACGTGTGGCTGGCGGCTGGGCCAGCTGGAGAGGAGAAGGCTCTGGGAGACCTTCCAGGGCCTAAAGGGGCTCCAGGAGAGCTGGGGAGGG